>LR812522.1:31368763-31800268 GCA_903798195.1 Danio kyathit | reverse complement strand
GGAGTTTGAGAATTGTCAGACCTGTACTGATAAGGGATGGTGCAAGCATTTAGAGTCCTGTAGTCGATGCACATCCTATCTGCTCCATTCTTTTCTGTGCAATTACAATCTGTGATGCATACCTTCTTCTTGACTCTTTAATGATTCCAAGACTGTCGTCTTCAGGTGCATCTATTTTAAAATTACTTTTCTCCAAGGATTTTCAGTCTCCGTTTTAAAGACAACGAACATTCTTCTCTAGATGGAACTACAGACTCTCCAGGCCCCATGTACTGTTCTTTTCTCCCGCAGCCTGTTCAATAAAGATATTGAATGTCATCCTTAAGTTCTTGAATGACAAATGTGCTTCACAACAATACTGTATGAATTTAGCTTTAGCTGACATTCTGTAAATTCTGCTTCACTCTCATTCAGCAGAAAGAAGGTGGGCATACTGTACATTCTCTTAGGCTTAACTGAGGCAACATGAGATTCACTGCCCCTTAAATGAGCTGTTCTACTCACTTTATACTTTATTAGACATTCTAAAAGACTGGTCGCATCTTTCCACCTATTTTTTTAAAGCCTTGTCAATCCTCCTCAAGATCTCTGACAATGCTTTTTATTTGTTTTGATGCATAATGCAACATTTAAAATTTAGATCCTCACTAAACTCTGGTGATCCAAATGAACTCTCTATTGCCATTCACATACTTAAAATCGCTCACTGCTGGATTAGAAAAAATGGAAAAAATACTATTTCCATTGCTGGTCCTTTAAGGCTTTCCATTATTTTGTGTAATTTTTTCTTTTCAGAACAGTCACACTCAGTTATCATGAACCCTCCTTGATCAGTCAGTTGCCCATGTTTTCCTCTCTAACATGGGTCTGAGCGATGGCTGAAAATGTTCAAATGAAAAAGTATTGTCTGTATGCTGAAAAAGAGTTGTCTGTGTGCATTGCCATCACTCAGTGGCTGTACTGTCATTTCCAGTGCTTCACCCATGGCACATATAATTGACTCACGAAAACTATAAATGGCACTGTGGTGTGTAAACAAAGCTTTTACATCAACCAACATGTTCTCTTCCTCCATCAGAATCTTTGCCAGTTTTTCAGGGATCCTTCAGCAGCTGTATAAGATGTAGTTTTTCTGGGTTTCATCACTATAACTGACCAGGGTTCTCTCTGTTCTTTCCTTGTCACACGTAAACATTTACGGTCAGTGGCTTGCTTGCACTCACATAATACCATCATAGAATGGGCAGTAGGTCCTTCTCTTGTCTCTAACTCAAGGTCCTTCTCTGTCTCTCACTCAAACCCTTCCCAGCAGTGGCGGTCCTAGACCAGAGTAACTGGGAGGGCCAGGCAGGGGCCACTTGTGCTTTTAGGGGGCACACTTTAACATACATCACAAAATACTTAAACAATTATTTGAAGTCATTGTTTTTATGTATCACTCTGCAGTCTTCATAAACAAGCTAATTAAATAACTTAAACTCAAGATAATCTTTCATGTTAATTTTTTTTGACAAGTAACTTTGTATTGTAGCAGGATAAGACACTTCTAACATTCAAGAACATCAAGGCTCATTTTTGCACCTGTAAACTATAACCTCCTAGGGCCCGAGTGTCTACATACATGGAAAACACATTTTTAGCTCTTAAGTGTCTATTTAAAATACTTTGAATGTTTTATATTTTGTTACAGACATACAGTGTCATCCTGCAACTGTTTTGCAGCATATGAAATGTCCCAAACCCTATTTTTAACTGCCCAAAATGGGAAAAAATGTTTAAACTCTGATAGAATTTTTTAAAAACTTGCTTTGATGTTAAATATGCATAAAAGAAAATTTGGGAAAAAGTGTTTTATGTAAATTCGGACCACGAGTCCACATATATGGACATCATTTTTCTCTACATATCAAAAGATGATACTTAGATTTTTATTCTAATTAGGTTCCAATAAGCCCAAATAGCAAAGAGAAATAAAAAAATGCATGTAAAAAAAAAAACACTGTGGGCCTTGATGCAGTTGAAGTCAACTTTTTTGCCCTCCTGTTAACTTAAAATAATGTTTTTCAAGTGATCTTTAACAAACCAAGGAGATAACAAACAAAACAAATTCTGGAGTCATAATAAGTCTTATTTCTTTAGTTTATTTCTTGAATAAAAGCAGTTTTTAATTTTTTTAAAAAACAATTTTAAGGTCAGTATTATTAGCCTCCTTAAGAAATATCCACTGTATATTTGTTGACTGTCTACACAACAAACCAGTTATACAATAACTAATGACTAAATATTCTAACTTTCCTAGTTAACAAGTCTTTAAAGTACACTTTAATCTGAATCAAAAATTACAGAATACTTAAGGGACTTTGTCTGAACACAACTTGCAAAATCTTGCAAAATAACTAAAATATTATGCACTGACTGTCACCATGGGAAAGATAAATAGTAGTTATTAGAAATTAAACCATTATGTTTAAAAACGTGTTGTAAATAATCATGTGTTTGAAGACTCGTGCTTTAAGTCACTACAGAAATCAAAAACGAATGAAGGCAAAACTAAACAAGTTGAATATTATACCTTTACATAAGCGTGACTGAAAACTAAATTTAATCATTGTGTTACATCTTTTCTCCAGTACTTGCCAGATTGGGTGTTTCCCGGTGGTTTTAGAGGGGGCAGAGGGGGGGGGCTTATTTACTTCGGGGGCGCACCCCCCACACCCCCCTAGAACCGCCACTACTTCCCAGAGCTTTCACAGCTTCCATTACCTCCTCAATCTCTGCCACTTTTGTGTGAACAGGTACATTTAGCAGGCTTAAAGCATGACTCTCATCAATCAGAATCAGTTTTATTGCCAAGTGTGCTTCACACACACAAGGAATTTGTTTTGGCAACAGAAGCTTCCAGTGTACATAAAGTGACATGTGACAACACAAAATTAAATACGAAAAAAGAAAAAAGGCGATAAACATTAAACAGAGATGCAGTTAGTCAAAAATATCTGGATGTTGAGTTGTATGTACAGATTTGTTGTAAATATACAGGTTTTAAAGTGCTGTGTACCAATGCGAATGGAGAAAGTATTGCATTGTATATTGTCATAAGGTGATGTGTACTTGTGCGTATGATAAAGTATTGCACAGTAGGAGAATATTTAACTGTTTATGAGGTAGATGGCCTGAGGAATGAAACTTTTCCTGTGTCTGGCTGTTTTTGTGCTTGGTGCTCTGTAGGGCCGACCAGATGGTAACAGTTCGAACAAGTAGTGTGCTGGGTGTGAGGCGTCCAGAGTGATTTTGCGAGCCCTTTTACTCACTCTGGAGTACAGTTCTTGAAATGTAGGAAGGGTAGTGCCAGTGATTCGTTCAGCAGTCCGGATTAATCACTGTAGTCTACGAAGGTCAGTTTTGGCAGCTGAGCTGAACCAGACAGTGATTGAAGTGCAGCGGATGGATTGGATGACAGCTGAGTAAAACTGTACGAGCAGCTCCTGTGGCAGGTTGAACTTCCTCAGCTGACGAAGGAAGTACATTCTCTGCTGGGCTTTCTTAACAATAGTGTCTATGTGAATGTCCCACTTCAGATCCTGAGAGAGGGTGGTGCCCAGGAACCTGAATGACTCTACTACTGCTACAGTGCTGTTCATGATGGTGAGTGGGGGGAGTGCAGGGGCGTTTCTCCTAAAGTCCACTATCATCTCCACTGTTTGAGCGTGTTCAGCTCCAGGTTGTTGTATCTGCACCATAAAGCCAGTCGCTTCACCTCCTGTCTGTATGCAGACTCGTCGCCATTCCGGATGAGGCCGATAACAGTAGTGTCATCCGCAATCTTCAAGAGCTTGATGGAGAGGTCTTTTGCGGTGCAGTCGTTGGTGTACAGGGAGAAGAGCAGTGGGTAGAGAATGCATCCCTGGGGTGCACCAGACGGTGCGGCAGTCAGATGTGATTTTGCTCATTCTAACTAGCGGTTGTCGATCTGTCAGAAAACTGGGGATCCATTGACAGACAGAGCTAGGAACAGACAGCTGGGTCAGTTTGTTCTTGAGCTTTGATGGGACGATGGTGTTAAAGGCAGAACTGAAGTCCACAAACAGTATCCTTGCGTAGTTCCCTGGTTTGTCCTGGTGTTGTAGGGTATACTGCAGTCTCATGTTGACTGCATCATCCACAGACCGGTTTGCTCCATAGGCAAACTGCAGGGGGTCCAGCAAAGGTCCAGTGATGTCCTTCAGATATGCTAGCACCAGTCTTTCGAATGACTTCATGGCCACAGATGTTAAGGCAACAGGTCTGTAGTCATTGAGTCCTGTGATCTTTGGCTTCTTCCTGATTGGGATGATGGTGGAGCATTTGAAGTAGGATGGAACTTTGCGCTGTTCCAGTGATCTGTTGAAGATCTGTGTAAAAATGGGAGCCAGCTGGTCAGTGCAGGTTCTCAGACAGTCCGGGCAGGTGTGAGGTGTCTGGTCAGAGGTATCAAATCTACAGTAAAACATATTCAGCTCGTTTGCAAGATGTTTGTTGCTGTCGATGCTGGGGGATGGTGTTTTCAAGTTTGTGATGTCTTTCAGGCCTTTCCACACTGATGCAGTGTCGTTGGCAAAAAACTGGTTTTGCAGCTTTTTGGCATAGCTCTTCTTAGCCACACCAATCTCCTTTGTCAGTGTGTTCCTGGCTTGATTGTACCAAATCCTGTCCCCACTCCTGTGAGCATCCTCTTTTGCGTGACAAAGCTTTCTTAGTTTTAGTGTGAACCATGGTTTATCATTGTTAAAGGATAAGTAGGTCCTGGTAGGGATCCATATCTCTTCACAAAAACTGATGTATGATGTTTCAGTGTCTGTGAGCTCGTCCAGGTCGGTGGCTGCAGCTTCAAAAACACTCCAGTCTGTGCATTCAAAACAGGCTTGTAAGACCTGCTCTGAGTCGTTGGTCCATCTCTTAACAGTCCTTAATACTGGCTTAGTAGTTTTAAGTTTTTGCCTGTAAGTTGGTATAAGATGAACCAGGTAGTGGTCAGAGAGTCCTAGAGCTGCTCTGGCGACGGAGCAATATGCATCGTTTATTGTGGTGTAGCAATTGTCCAAAATGTTATTGTCTCTGGTGGGGCATGTAATGTGCTGTTTGAATTTAGGCAGCTCATGTGTGAGTTTTGCCTGATTAAAGTCACAGAGAATGATAAAAAC
The DNA here is from genome assembly GCA_903798195.1 of Danio kyathit. Taxonomy (NCBI): domain Eukaryota; kingdom Metazoa; phylum Chordata; class Actinopteri; order Cypriniformes; family Danionidae; genus Danio; species Danio kyathit. The sequence continues at coordinate 31,795,088 of LR812522.1, read as the reverse complement.
AGAGTCCGGGTGTCGTTGTTAAGTCTCTGTGATCAGATCAGACGCAGTACTCACGTGTGATTGCGGTGGAATGTAAACACCGATGAGAATGAATGAGGAAAACTCCCTTGGTGCGTAAAATGGCTTACAGTTAATAAAAAGCACTTCCACATCAGGGCAGCACATCTTCTTTAACACAGTTACATTCGTACACCACCTCCTGTTGATATAAAAGCATACTTCACATTACTGGCTGCTTCACAGCATTTGGTTAACACTGCTTGAAGAGTGAGATTCTTTCTCAAAGCCAAATAAACAGTTTATGCCACTTTAAGTAGTTACAGTGAGAAGACAGTAAGTGCTTGGACTTACTTACATGATCTAACATGTCTCTTCTGTCTTTAGGAACTTATCATTGACATAACAGAGCGAGATCTCAGATGAACCCCACTTTGTACAGCACTACCTTGGTGTATTAATTTTATTTTAAAATAGCGCTCCAAGTTGATATATGCCTGCAGATATGTTGAAGTTAGGCCCCTCTAAGATGATTCAAATTCTTTAATAAACTTAAATTATAATTACATTTTTTTATAATTAAAAATTCCATAGAATACCAGAAATGAACTCTTTTGGAGTAATATTTCATTCATTCATTCATTCATTCATTCATTCATTCATTCATTCATTCATTTTCCTTCAGCTTAGTCCTTTATTTATCAGGGGTGGCCACAGCATAATGAACCGCCAACTATCTCAGCATATGTTTTACACAGTGGATGCCATTCCCAGTCCTGGGAAACACCCATACACTTTCAAATTCACACATGCAGTCATACACTATAGCCAATTTAGTTCATCCTGATGGCGTGGATTTTCTGATGGATGTCTGCTCCAGGATGGAGTAACACATGTCCTTTCTTATGTCTTTATGATTATTAATAAAGTTGAATGTTTAAGAGCCTAGATTATATGAAGACCTTATTGTCATCCCAATTCAGAATAAAACTGGAATAATATGTGTGTCATTGCTTTTTTGTATGCCAAATGATTTGTTTTCTCTGGATCTACACAACTAGGTCAGAGGTCATAGAGACCTCTTGGGTGGACCTGGACTCTGGAAGAATTGGAATCAACTGTTCTTATTGTTATTGGCTATGTTTTAAATATGTCTAAAGTGATATTTGCCGTTTTATGTGTTAAATCTTTAAAAGTTAATTCCTTTGCATGTAAGCTGTCAGTTTGGTTGTAGAATATACCAGTTTTTGATAAAGACGGCTGAGAGTACACTTAGCCTTGAGTAAGAAACAGATTGTACTTTGTGTGTGTGAGTGCTCTATTCTTTTTTCATTTCACAGGTCTGGGATGAGCTCTGAAGTGGGATCTAACATTTGTTTGCTTGAGATATTGAGATATTGTACACACATACATGGACATTATCTAAGTCTATCTGTGTTATAACCAATCAGGTTAAAACACCTTTATGTATGATGCAATTAATGACGTTATGTAAAAGTATGAATTGTTGATGTTTTGAGATTGTAAAGCAGAGCAGCTTACAAACTCATTGCGAGTGTTGAAGCTGGCTTCTGCTGATGAGACTGCAAACGTTCTTCAGTAAACTGTTTTTTTAATTGAATCTCTGACTCCGGTTCTTCTTCATCTGACAGACAGGTCATTTTTGGGTTCAAACTGTAAACTATCTCTACAATCCAATTCACCTGCACTGCATGTCTTCGTACTGTGGGGGAAACCGCAGCACCTGAAGGAAATCCATGGGAACATGGGGAGAACATGCAAACTCCACACAGGAATGCCAACTGACCTAGACAGGACTGAAACCAGAGACCTTCCTGCTATAAGGCAACTGTGCTAACCATTAAGCCACCGTGTCAACCTTTTGTAATAATAAAAAACTTAAAGAATTTAATTAGTATAGAAATGTACATTGCACAATGCACATTGATTAGAGAAACACAGCGATCAATCTGCTATATCATGACGCAAGCCTCGTTCAAATCTTTGCTGCACTTTCACTCATGAGCAAATGAAAAGCATTTCACATGAATCCAGAGGAACCACCAAACATCACTAATTTGGGTGATATCTTGTTCTCAAGGAAAAAATGCCTAGTCATGTAAATAAACACACAGTAAACTCAAAACAAACACAAAATAATAAGCAGTGTGTCTCTGTTTCACTTTCCAATCCGTTTCCATTGATCCGTGTCAATCCTCTCTCTACACCTCACGTAAACCAACCAATCACATTTCACAGCCCATACAGGAAGGCAGGACTTAACACTTTTAAACCAATCACAAAAGAGCTAGCTTGTTCGTTAACACTTTTGCTTGTGCAGTTTATTCAAACTTGCTCTCTGATCGTATTCAGTCTGATAGCAAGACACAAGGGCATAGGTTTGCTCTTGACATTGGTGGGGGTGGCCCGGACATGTGAATCCACACCCCCCAAACCCCCATCCTCACTTGTGTGTCATAAACCTTACAGACCTTAAAATTCACTCGCAGTTTTAGTGCTGCTTGTTTCTATAGCTCACATGACAGCAGGAAAAAACTCAGCCAATCACATTGTTCATATGTGTTTTGGGGCGGTACAACTCGAGAAGAGAATGTGATTTAACCCTTTCTGCATTTCTGGGTTAATACCTATTACACATCAACACATAGAGATGTATATTCATTCTGTGTTCATTCATTCAATTTAGATTTCATTGTGTTCTAGAACAAAATAAAAATAATTAAATAACCTTAACATTATTTGACATAAACTTACTAAACCTGTAGGATTTATTTTACTGGGTTACATATGATTTTCATTTCTTCATTTATTTGTTTGTGTTTTTTTTTATTCTGACTTTGCACAGTTAAATCATCATTAATAATCAGTATAGTAATATCAGTAACAAATCTACTAACAAATGAAAAATATTCTTGCTAAATAAGCATTTCTTCCTTCATTCATACTTTTACTTTTAATTCCTATTTAAAATCAAGTACCTTAATACTTTTGACTCAAGTAAAATTATTATCTTTATAAAACCTAATATTTTTTATGATATTTATACTTTTACTCAATTTGCTTTGTTTTACACTAAAAATGCAACCATGTATTGCTTGACTAGGGGTAAAAAAATTTACAGTTTATAAACCTCATATGAACTGCGCTTTATAAAAGTATGCGCACACACACACAAATACACACACATACACAGACACACACACTGATTTTGCTAAAAGGTCTCAAGAGTTTATCATTTGCAAGTGAAAAGTTCAACAGTTTGACTGCAGGAGCTCAGCAACCAAGGGAGGATGCCACAACTCTCAAAATCTAAAACAGAAAACATTGTGTAATGCGTCATGCTATTAGTGTTTTTTAGGTCATTGTTTTGTGGGTGACAAAGTATGTTTGTCGGCTGTCAACCTTTGCTAGGAAGAATGAGTTTGGAAGAATGAGTTTATTTGAGACCTGAATAAAGTGTTTTGGTAGTTGTAGTGCATTTTGAATGTGAAATGAAATGCTTTGCCAAGCTGAAAGTTGGTTAGGAGAATTGTGTGAAGAGTTTTGCAAAAGTGACCTAAGTATTGAGAAATGTGTCCTAGCGTCTGTGAAAAACTGTAAAATGTAAATATTTTCTCTTTTACACAGATGCACATTCTAATTGCTCTCTTATGTTTTTATACTAGAGTTGTGAATTCTTGTATAATTTTCATATATACTCACTCTAATACATCTCTGTTAAATGGCTTCTTGCTATTGCCAAGAAATTCTCCAATCATCTGTCGGCTCAGTCCTTTCCTCTGGAGTAGGAAATGTGCAACACCTATAGGTGTATCCGGGATGAAGCCACGAGAGATGAGAAACTGGAGACCCTTGTCTGGATTTCTGTTTAATTCACAGCAAAGGGAGGAGGCAGAGGAAGGAGAGACATAGACAATAATTAGATAATTAACAATAAGTAGATTATTACTTAGCTACAACAATTTGATTTGAGAACTTAGATACAGTAATCACTTGTTTTGGCAAGCATTGGTACAGTATTAAAACATATTCATTCATTCATTCATTCATTTAAAAATTCACTTCACTTAACGCGCACTGCAAAGAAAGAAAGAAAGAAAGAAAGAAAGAAAGAAAGAAAGAAAGAAAGAAAGAAAGAAAGAAAGAAAGAGAAAGAAGTGCTAATTTTAAACATATTGCATAAATTTTATTTTATTGAGTATTTAAATGTATGCAATTATTTGTAGTGGTTGTTGTTCACTAACAGTGTTTAAAGGGCACCTATGATGAAAATCATCTTTTGTAAGCTGTTTGGACAGAACTGTGTGTAGGTATAGCGTGTCCACAGTCATACTGGAGTTATAGAAAAACAATAATTTTTAATTTTCTGATGTTAAAATTAGGATCCAAATCCCTCTCATTTTGAGGCCCACTGTAACGTGATGTAGGAGTGTGGTTTCCTCGCCCACCGAATTGATTGACAGCCACATATTAACATGTCTCCATAGTAACACATATAATCCTATCCACAAGACAGGATGTGCGCAAAGCAACTGGGATTGGTCAGAGGACTGTCTCTTCAGCTTTATGTGATCAGCCAGCCTGATCTCACGAGGAAATGTAAGTATTTTACGTTTTGTCAGTTTAGTGGCTAATTCGTACAAATTCGTACGAGTTCAGTCGTACGAAAATGTACGATTTTAAAAAGGAGGCGTGGCACCTAACCCCACCCCTAACCCTAACCGTCATTGGGTGATGGGCAAATCGTACTAATATGTACGAATTCATACGAATTAGCCACTAATCAAAAAGTTACGAATTGCTGTGAGATTGCGTTGGATCAGCAGCACATCAAGAATGACTTTTACAAGTTTCAAAAGTTTTTCTGTGGTTAGTTGTTTTGGAGAATATACACAGATGTTCAAATATAAAAGTGTAAAAGTATAAAACCCAAAACAAAATGTCTATAACAAGATGCCTATAACAAGATGTTAATATAAACGATTACTATTATTTTGTATAATGAAAGCATTAAAAAAAGCACTTTATTCCAAAAAGATTAAACTAAAGGGCATTCCCCAAAATATGTGAGCTACAATTTCAGCAGAAATTTCCCAGAAAGAGCAGGATATGTCAATGTCACTTTTAAAATTTCTGGATAGAAACGAAATTGACAGGGGAAAAATAATTATATAATTTATAGTCATATAAATATTTTTATAATCATTTAATAAAATAATTCTTGAACTTAATTTCTTAAGAAACCTTTATTGGGGTGACATAATCAATGATGATAATTATTTTATTACAAGTCTGTAAGACTTATTTCAGTTGATATTTGGGTTATTCACTAAATATAATAAAATTTAAATTGTTTATGGAGCTGAACAGCCTACAGTAAATAGTATGTCTAAAAAAGGTCAAAAATAAATCTATGCAAACATTCTAGCGCTAATAAACAAATTATTTAACAAAAAAGATGATTACTGTAGTAAAATATGTGTAGTCCTTTAATAAGAATGATACTGTATGTACAAGATGGAGATGGCATAAGTTAATTGTTTTGGAAATTTGTAGACTGAAGTTGTCCAATAATAAATCCAAAACACACGTTGTTGTTGTCATGCAGTGAATCCAGCCAATCATGTAATATCGATGTCGTCATCGCAGCTCCTGCAGTCGCTCTTCAGATACTTCAGAACAAATAACTTTTCTGTAATAGTGTAAGGAATTATTAAAGGTGCAGTATGTAAGTTTGACACCCAGTGGTTGAACTAGGTATTGCACTTCTGGATCATAATAAAAGTACGCCAGGATGCCAGATTGTGTACAGGAGCGAGTGATTTAAACTGTGTTCTAAATAAAAGCAACGACACGCGATAGAGGGAATATTTTCCATATTAAAAGGAGTTTTTGTCCTAACCAACACCTCGAATTGATATATTAGAAATGGCTTCTATTTCTCACAGCTGAACAACAGAAACCTATGACAGCTAGATCACCTCAGGTAAGCCTTGTGTGCTTTATTCTGTGCTAAATGCTAACAATGCGAGTTTGAATGCATTTTACATGGCATTTGTTGCCATATACTGAAAGCAGAAAGTTCACCTCAGATCTGGAAAATACAATAAACCGTCTGAAATTGAACTTTAGAACTAAACACATATGAGTGATTCAGCATCTACATTGATGTTAAAGTGGGTTAACATGTATTAAATAGATTCTAAACCTTTTCTAAACCATTTCGTGAGCGAGTGCATATTCTGTGCTTCTGAAAGGCTGTATTTACATTTCTGCCGTGTTTCGTCTGGTGCAAACAGCCAAATAGCTGATCACTGCCTCTCTCGTCACAGCGTGTTGTTAGGACACGCGGTTACAATGTAACCTGCTCACCTAATGTTTACGTTCGTAATATTTATGTAATTTGCTAATTAATAACCTCATGTGGAACTGCATCTGTCTCCCATACTGTTCTTTTTTGGTCACGGACGCATGCTTTCAGAGTCTTTCTGAATGAATGAATGAAATACGCTGTTTTCCAACAAGGCAACCCAGGGTGCTGACATATAATTGGCTAAACTGGCATCGTGCATATGAAATTTATCTAAACAAAGACAGTGTTCCGGCACGGAAAACCCATTTTCAAAGCAGAATATCTGACTTCAGCATTGTTTTTCAGTCAAACAAGTATGTTCACTTGGGATGTTTCTTAAATATCTGCACACATATTATGGTATTTTTATGCTTTAGAAGAGTCAAAAACTTACATACAGCACCTTTAATCTTTTTTACAACCAGGGCTCCCAACCCTCACGCATTCGATGTGAGACTCAAGCAATTGCAATATTCTCCCGCTTATGATCGCCAACTGCAAACCCCTCCCTCCGGTTTTCACTTACTCAATCCTCCCCACACCATAATATTTTGAGGTCAGAGGAGAAATTCTCACTCCAAGGTTACAACACAAATTTTGCCCAAAATGTAATTGTTCAAAAAAAGCAAGGCCACCATACAAAACACAATATTAAGTTTCTGCATCTTGCATTAAAATAAGCAAGGCAACAATTAATGATGCCGTGATTGAGTATGGACTCATGGGAGATGTTATCTCCATCTCATCCGACAGGACTTGTCCGGAATCATGTTCATGAAAGAGCTAGTGTGTTCAATATATTATTATTTAGTATAAAGCAGGGTGAGGGTGAAAGATGTCAACGTAAAACAAACCTGCTGAAATGACAGACGAGCACAACATTGCCTTAAAAACAGCAGAGCTTTTTATCCCCCAGTCTACTACTTTCACTCTTTCAGGTCATGCTTTTTATTTTATTATTACAAAACCAGAAATTAAGGGTGTTTGACATCATAAGCATACGGCACAATGATATGGGCTGTGTCACTAGTTAAACTGGCTTATTTCACTGGATTAGAAAATTCTTAGAAACATTTGGTATAATTTACAGTTTTTCTCAGTCGCTTTGGTGCATTTCTCACAACACTCACGCCTCAACATTTTTGATGTCTGTTAAGTTGCTATTATCAAAATGAAAATAGGCTGTTCCTTATATTATGTTTTCATTTTATTGTTAAGAACGTGAAACAGCATAGCCAGGGTGATGTGAATGACTTTATAAAGTACACAATTGGAAGTTTGTTTTCCATGTCAAACTTGCGAAGTCTGAACTTACAAGGAGAACATGCAGGACTGAACTGTGTGTAGGCTACTTAATATTGAGGGAAAAGCCCCAATCAGAATGTTTGCAGCCACGCCTCCATTTTCAGATGTCTCCGTTTTCCCCCCATCCACACTGAGACGAAGCAGCAGCGTTTTAGAATAAAAACGGCCTCTCCAGCATTTCCAAAAACGCTCCGTTTTCGGGGCTCGAAAACTCTGGCGTAGTGTGGACGGATAGCGTAACCGTAGCAAAGGCCCTTCTCCCTCGATCACTCAGCTTAGATGGCCGACCAGCTCTAGGAAGAGTCCTGGTGGTTCCAAACATCTTCCACTTACGGATGATGGAGGCCACTGTGCTCATTAGAACTTTCAGAGCAGCAGAAAATTTTCTGTAAACTTCCCCAGCTTCAAGACAATCCTGTCTCGGGGGTCTACAGACAATTCCCTTGTCTTCATGCTTGGTTTGTGCTTTCACATGCACTGTCAACCCTGAGACCTTACATAGACAGTTATATGCCTTTTCAAATCATGTCCAATCAATTGAATATACCACAGGTGAACTCCAATTAAGCTGCTGAAACATCTCAAGAGTGATCAGTGGAAACAGAACGTACCTGAGCTCAATTGAGAGCTATTATTAACTGTCAGTCAGTGCCTGCTCTTTTTTTTCTGCATCATTGCACCTTTTGCTGTCTGTAGTGTAAATGCAGACATCGGATAAGAGCCAGTTTTAAAAGATAATCCAAGTGTCTCATCAAAAAAAATCAGATACAGTAACAAAATCAGTATTTAACCACTAACATCTGCAGTGTAAAAGCAGCCTAAATTTGAAGGTCATTTGAAATTGGAGTCAGATCAAATTCAGAGCTAAAAAAAAAATAAAAAAATTCTAATAAATAACAGAATTATTTTTAGAAGTGCTAGAAAAGGCTTACATTCATTTAACCTTCCTCTCATCAGATTCTGTCATTTGACTTATAGAATAGAACCCTACATATTTATTTATTTATGGATATGTAGTTGGTCAAGAACAGTTAGTTTTGTTAAATCTTTCAGTGGTAACTTCTCAGCAAAACATGCTCTGTAGCTTCTAACAGTCATCGGTTGGGGCAGTACTTTGTGAGTTCAGGCATTATTGTTTCTTCAAACAGCTTGGCTGGGAGATTGCTTTTGAGTGGTCAGATATTAATGAAAATAGGGTGGTTTTACAGACACACACACTGCCAACAAACATTTATGTATGAACAACATGTTAAAATAAATTCAGCATAATATGTGCCTTTTAATGAAAGCAATGCTATTAATAGGGACTTAGACAAAAAACTAAGTTGACAGGCATCAGGGAGGGGGTGTTAGCTACAGCTGGAGACACAAATGGATGAGATGAGGGAGACAGGAAACTGAGGAAAACTGGAATGTGATGATGAGACCAGCCCTTATGCAGCTATATTATGGTTGTTGAGGAATGCTTGGTAAAAGGCAAGAAACTTTGTTTTATACCATATAATATAATATCTGGCATTAGCCATTTCTGTGAGCAAAACAAAAAACTTATGATTGGATACTCACATGTTGAAGAGATTGAGACCAATACGGTATAGGCGTTTCCGCATGATGTCAGTGGAGAGGGTTGGAGATTTGCAACTGGTTGGGTTTTCGCAATGGTATCGGGGCAAGCTAAGAATCATGGCCTGTAAAGCCTCTTTCGATGAGACCTCTGAAGCAGACTGTGCTGATGTTGATGTACTGCTGCTACTCATCTGCTCTGAGCTGTTGTCTGCTGTGTCTGATTCAATATGCTTAGCTTCCAGAACTTCTACAATTGGTGTGACAGGTGTCTCTGCAACCTCTGGTGGAGACAAGGTTTCAGAGATTATTGCTGTCTGTGCTGGAATTGTTGGTTGTGGAAATTCTTGTTTCTCCAGCTCCAGAGGTAGTACATCTTCCCCAAACACCTCCTCACTTGGTGGAGGAGCTGGAAAATCTCCATCTGGAACTTCCTCAGCATCCTGCTCTAGTGGTGGAAAAACTGGATCCTCTAGAAATGTTGGTGGTTGTCTTTGTTGAGGTTGCTCCCTTACATCATTAATTTGAGGTTGCTGTGGGCTCTCAGTAATTATAGCCCCCTGCTGGATGCAATTACCAAGAGACACGGAAGTTGAGGACTCCATAACGGAAGAGGACATGCGAAAGTTCTGGCTGTCAATTTGAACGGTCACATCCCGGAAGGCCATCATCAATTTGCTGGCACTCTGGGCTACATTCTCAGAGCTGTCTACTTGTCCTGTGCCACTATGGAATGTGGAAGGGTCCATGGGGCTACCTTTTTTGACTGTTTCTGCCAACCCAGATTTGCCACCAGCTGTACTGAAAGCCTCTGAGCTAAACTGGTAGGTTCCTCCTTCTTGGAGTGAACACATGGTCTTCATACTCCAATTGCTAAGTGCATCATCAATGGATTTTGCAAGAGACTGCACTTGCTCATTGAAGGAATCTTCAAGATCAGTGAGAGTGCCCCCTACCGTGGTTGGCAAAGATGGGGAGCGAACAAGGGGAATGCTTGTCAGATTGCAGCCTTCAGCCAGTGCCCGTTCAGCTGAGATACCCTCTGTATTCTGCACCCGTACCTTTCGCAGGGAGATACGGCGAGGCAAACGACTTTCAAGAAGGGAATTCCGAATTTTCTCAAAGTTTTTGCTAAGCTGATACTGGCGAAAGGCAGTCTGGATCTTGCAAGCAGCTCGTCGAGAGATTAGGTGACCCCCATATTTGTGCTCTAACATTTCGATCTGCAAAGACAGATATGAGAAACCATATCAGATAAGCAAAATGGACAATCAAAAAAAAAATGAACAGCATAACATTAAATAAATATCAAGAACTACTACATATTGTTAAAAACAATCATAACATGCTAAAACTAACACTTTTTCCAAGCACAGATGTTTATTAAATTTTGCCAATAAATGTCAAAACACAAAAATGAAAGCAAGATTAATTTTTAGGTAGGTGTAGTTCCAGTTAGACTTTTTGTATATAGTTTGGACATAATGATGATGATGATGACGACAACGATGATGATGATAATACAGTTTTTCTCAGTCACTTTGGTGCATTTCTCACAACACTATTTACATTTGCACAACAGTTAATGCATTTCTCAAAACAATTAGTCATTTGTGCACATCATAGTAACAGTTTCTCATTCCTTTCAACAAATTGCAAATGCTTTTGGCCATGCATCAGTTGCTTTCATACAACTCTCTGCTGTTTGTAACATTATCATTTGCTTATGTAATGTCAGTCAAAATTAACTACACTTGTGGATGCTGAATAGTCATACCATATAAAACTAATAGTACTTATTTCATTACTTGGGTCGTTATATACAAAAAAGTTGAACTAGTTGTCAAAATCTGTCAAGCAAATTTTATTTTTAAAAATTTAAATCTTTTTTTCTGAAAATGTCTTCTAAATTGAACAATTTGATGAATGATTTACAGACCGGTGTATGTTGTAGGTTCAGTTCCAATATGTACTGCAATATTGCTTACAGTTGTGCACAGCTCTACCCTAAGGAAGTTTATGTTTGTTGTAAATAAGGGTGCATTTATTCTTTTGCTCAATGCTGTGAATAAATTAGAATTGTAAAGAGCAAATGCAGTAAAATTGTGAAACATGCATATTCAGTGTCTTGTACTCAGATACCCCACTAATGCAGTAATGTCTAACTTTACTGTACCTTTCAAATGACTGTGCAAATAGTATATAGTGCTGTCTTGAACATTTTCAGGAAGTGTCACCAAAATCTGACTTTTTTGCATTGGAAAAAAATGTCCAGAGTAAACTGTCATAATGAAAACATGACAAAGCCATTTGACTATCTTTTTCATAAACAATGGTGTCAGGACTTTTCATTTTGATGACACTGACACTTTCATTGACATGAATACTTGCTTTGAGGAATGAGCTATCTATTTTAAGCAAGTGACACACTTTTGCAGGTTATCCACTAGGTTTTGCAGTTTGTACTAATTGTTTTGAGAAATGGATTAACTGTTGTGCAAATGTAAATAGTGTTGTGAGAAATGCACCAAAGCGACTGAGAAAAACTGTAATATTAATAATGATGATGGATGGATGGATGGAGATAGATGATAGATAGATAGATGGATAGATGGATAGATAGATAGATAGATAGATAGATAGATAGATAGATAGATAGATAGATAGATAGATAGATAGATAGATAGATAGATAGATAGATAGATAGATAGATAGATAGATAGATAGATAGATCACCTCCCCAAACATAACAATGGTAATCCAGACTCAGAATCTGATTCAACCTTGCAGGACTATAATAACTTGAAGTACTTGACAGCTGTCAACCTGTTTACTTAGTCAAAACTTTGATATAGCTACACACAGGTTTGTCTTTGCCTGTCACCTTCTATTCATTCTTTTACTTTCCAGATCCTCTGTCCTATGTAGAGTCATAGGAATGCTAGAGTCTATTCAATCATTCAGGACATAGGCAGTAAAACACTGGATGGATGGCGAGTCCATAACATGGCTTTTTAAACTGACATGACAAAGTGCAACGTACCATTCAATGTATGGAGTAGATATGTCCTGTCATTAGGGACAATTAGGGTAACACTTTATTTTGATGGTCCATTTGAGTATTAGTAGACTGTCTGCTTAATATCTGTTGATACTGACATTTAACAGTCCTTCAACAGACATTTAACTGACTATAAGAAACTTTGCAAGTACATGTCAACTTACCCTAACCCTAACCCCAACCTAACAGTCTACTTATAATCTAATGATAATTAGTTGCAATGTAACTTAAATTCAACAAACGGACCATCAACATAAAGTGTGACCCAAATTAGGGCCTGCAATATTCTCCAGTAACTTGATTATCTCACCCACTGATCATTGTCTAATACAGGGATATTCAAACTGCAGGAGAGAGACCACACTCTGGAAGCAAGCTTGAATGTGGCTTGCAACTGATCAGCTTTTAAGCTTGCAGGAAAACAAGCAGCAGGTGCAATGTTAACCTTCTCTCCTCTACACCTAGTTGAGAAACAGGTAACAGAAAGAGAGAGAATGAGAGAGGTGGAGACAAAGGAACACTTCCTCACCCGCTGCACAAACTGTCAGTACATCCGAAAAACATTCTACCCCAAACTCCAGAGCATTTACCCACAATTCACTGAGTCAGACAATAAAACACAAATGCAATATTTACTAGGGGAAAAAAACTGACTATGTCTTTCTATGTCCTGACACCATTGTTTATGAACAAGATAGTCAAATGGCTTTGTCATGTTTTCATTATGACACTTTACTCTGTACATTTTTTCCAATGCAATAAGTCAGATTTTGGTGACACTTCCTGAAAATGCTCAAGACAGCACTATATACTATTTGCACAGCCATTTGAAGTAGACATTACTGCATTTAGTGAGGTATCTGAGTACAAGACACTGAATATGTACTGTATGTTTCACATTTTTACTGCATTTGCTCTTTGCAATTCTAATTTATTTACAGCATTGTGCAAAAGAATAAATGCACCTTTATTTACAACACACATAAACTTCCTTTGAGTAGAGCTGCACACAACTGTACACAATATTGCAGTACATATTGGAACTGAACCTACAACATACACAGGTCTGTAAATCATTCATGAAATTGTTCAATTTAGAAGACATTTTCGGAAAAAAAAGATTTAACATTTTTTAAATAAAATTTGCTTGACAGATTTTGACAATTAGTTCAACATTTTTGTATGTAATGACTCAAGGAATGAAATAAGGACTATTAATTTTATATGGAATGACTATTTAGCATTTACAAGTTTAGTTAATGTTGACTGACATGACATAAGCAAATGATAATGTTACAAACAGCAGAGAGTTGTATGAAAGCAATTGATGCATGTCCAAAAGCATTTGCAGTTTGTTGAAAGGAATGAGAAACTGCTACTATGATGTGCACAAATGACTAATTGTTTTGAGAAATGCATGAACTGTTGTGCAAATGTAAATAGTGTTGTGAGAAATGCACCAAAGCGACTGAGAAAAACTGTAACAAAACATATGTGCTGCCATCTGTCCTGGCTAAAGGTCCCAGATCACCAGTTAACTACACATAAATGGGGAGTAATCTCCCATTAAAGCAATGTTATTGTAAAACATGATAATTAAACCACATTACGCAAAAGAAAGCAGGTAAAAAACATACTGTGTGATAATGAAATGATTATAACGCACACGGTTGACGTTAGACCCATAAAAAAATCTGTTCTACAATGGTGAAAGCGAAAGCAACCGGTGCTGCTTATAAAAATACAAATCTGGAGCTCTTGAAAGCACCAAGTCTGTGGGTGCATGTTCATCACTTTTTGTCTAGTCTATTTGAAAGAGAACCAATCACATCAGCTGTGTTTCTAGACACAGTTGCTTCACGCAAGGAAACGGGAGCGCGCACGTTTTAAACAGTCGCGCGCATCACCTCAGCTGTTAGCGCAAATGATCATCCTCTCATTCTGTATTCATCTGCTTTTTTTATTGCTCACGCGAACCCAATTATTTTTGTCAGTCGTGTTGCTTCTTAATTCTAAGATCGCGTTTGCGTGCATATTGGACCATCCTTATTGTCGAACCCTGTTTGATGAATTATTATCCGGAAAAATTATTTTTAACCAGCCAAAGTGGCTAGTGGGAGTGTCTGTCTTACCCGCCACCACTGAAATCTACCCGCATTTGGCGGGTTGGCGGGTGTTAATGTAAAGCCCTGGATGTATTGAATAACAATAATGCATTTTGAATAATAATATGATACATTGGATAATATGATATACTGTATTATTTTTATTTTTGTTTAATTATTATATGTATATATCTTTTTATTTATTTATTTTTTACTACTACTACTACTAGAGAGAGAGAGAGAGAGAGAGAGAGAGAGAGAGAGAGAGAGAGAGAGAGAGAGAGAGAGAGAGAAACCAAACACAACAATGCATTCAAAACACCGTGGAATGTAACAATAGTCATTATTAATTTGTGTAATTTAATATTAACCTCACATAATGAGAATGGTGGGCTCAATGTTTACAGCACAAAACTATTCTTGGTATAATATTGGAGACTGCCACTTGGAGATCATCCTCCATGTTCAGTCGTGGGCTTTATTTTTAATGTATATGAGTGCCATAAAGGTGTTAAAGTTTAACATTGTCATAAAATCAATCTTCTGCAACTAATGCTATTGCTGTGACCTTAACCTAGCGTAATAACCTCAGGAGTCGCAGTCCAATGGAAAAAAAAATAAAGGCTGATGGCTTTTTATTTGCATGTTTTTAATGTAACTATTAAATATTTACATTACATTAAGGTAACAATAACATTTTAAGGTCAAAATTATTAGCTCCTTTAAGCTATATATTTTTTCGATAGTCTAAAGAACAAACCATCATTATACAATAACTTGCCTAATTACCCTAACCTGCCTAGTTAACCTAATTAACCTAGTTAAGCCTTTAAATGTCATATACATATAATGAGTTAAAAACTATGTTTGTCTTCTGTAGGTTGTGAATAAAATATGGTAATTCATTATTACTTTATTTTGATGGTCCTTTTAAGTAACATTGCATCTACATGCCAACTAATTCTCAATAAAATATAAGTAGGTTGGGGTTAGGGTTAGTTTAAGTTGACATGTACTTGCAAACTTTCTTATAGTCAGTTAAATGTCTGTTGAAGGAGGAGTATCAGCAGATATTAAGCAGACAGTCCACTAATACTCAAATGAGAAGTAATTGGTATGTAGTTGCAATGCAAATTTTAGTCAACAAAATGTGCAATAGGGACCAAAATAAAGTGTTAATTCTAATAGTTTAATAACATATGTGAAGTTTTGGACCCATCCCCCCCCCTCCAACTCATCATTTCACAACCCCTCAGAGGGTCCAAATCCCACTTTAAGAACCACTGGTCAAATAGACTGTGGTATCTAAAAGTACGTTTCAATTCCAAATAGGATACCATCTTAAAATTACACATTTTTGTTTTTTATTAAACTGACATGTTATTGGCAAATAATTGAGCTGTATTTTTCTTCCTTTCATAGGTTTCACTGTGAATGTTCAAGATGGCGAAGAATATAGCCTTAAAAGTTTCAGGATGAGATCAAGAGAGAATGCAAAATGGAGTTTGGAATGTTGAATATGGCTGCTATTAAATCAAAGAAAAGAACTGGTGTTTGCTGCAACTAAACTTTCACACTCCTTTGCTGCAAGCCCCAGTTAGCAATCCAAAAGTGGCAAGCTCCACACTCACCTCTGTGCCCACCTCACCCTTTACCCGTGAGAGCCCTCCAGCTCCTGCCACTGCACCAGAGCCCCAATAAACCCCGTCTTCAGCTGGTAAACATAACTCTCAGTGATGTGTGTCGGGTGCCCGCTTAGATAACAGTATCTTTACCTAATTTTTACAAAACAATTGGAAATCCAGTGTGCCTGTAGCTTTCTCTAGGCAGATAAGTGTGTTATTATGTCATAGAAAATCTAAGGCCTCTTTAAATCATATAGCAAATCATTTAAATCTGGTGCCTATTACAGTTTTTCTCCATTGGTTTGGCTCATTTCTTGAAACAGAAATTACATTTTCAAAATTCTAAGATCATTTGGCAAAACAGTGTTACAGTTTAGCACAACACTATAGCTCACTTGCAAAAGCATTCTCAACACTCTTGGTGCTTTTGCCAAAATATTGTGGATGGTTCGGCACAACACCATGGTTCACCTGCAACAGCTCATACCTTTCCCAAAACAGTTCACTCATGTGTAAAAACTAAATTTCCTTCTCATTTAAACATTCAGTGCCCCCAAAATTCTTCGTCCCTTTGGCATTGTGTAAGCACTGCAAGTCAAAATGTTTAGATGTTTTGTCACTATGGAAAAGGACCACTAAAATATCCCTCATGTCCACCTTACAGTCTTAGCCCATTCCTTCATTGACAATGGTTACTGTACTGTTTTTGTCTAGCTAACAGAATACAATGGTGTATAAAACTGAAAAAAGAAATAGGATTTTAGGGTAAGAGTAGACTCCAAGGTTTGATGTCACACATTGCACTCATACTGCCAAGGAAACGGTAACTTCTTTTTTTATTGTAATGATCAACCTCACACAAAGTAACTTCCATATATTGGAGCAAAAAGAAACTGTATACAGCATAATAAACTGTAATATTAACACACAAACAAAAAATTAGAGTGCTATAAATAAAGCTGGAGTTTCATAACAGTTCTTCACTGCCCGCCGTCCTCACCCTCCTGACCATCCACACGCTGCAGTCTGTCTGGCCACAGATTCTCATCCACATCACAGCGTATATTCTCCCTTGCCATGCAGCGAGGGAAGAAACGGCGTGAATGTCGCAACCATCCCCTACAATGATCTCCTGTTACAGTATATTTTCACATGCAGCGTCCATTGCATGGAGCAGGGACCTCTGATCTTGAGCTCAATGCTCATACACTCTCCACCTCCAAGCGGAGAAAAACTCCTCAATAGGATTGAGGAAAGGAGAGTAAGGTGGTAGGAACACCATGACCATCCTTGGATGGGTAGTAAACCAGGCCCTGATGAGCAGGCCACGGTGGAAATTCACATTGTCCCATACAATGACATATTGTGGTAAGTAAGGCCCTATGAGACCTCTCTCATTTTCAGGGATCAAATCAAAATGAAGGTGGTCCAAGAAGATGAGGAGCTTCTGTGTATTGTATGGGCCAAGACTGGGGATGTTAGTGGCCACACCATTCTCAGATATGGCAGCACACATAGTTATGTGGCCCGGTGGCCAATGGCCAGGTTGAAGCCAGCTTCATCCACAAACACAAGGATGTGAGGGGTCTCGTTTCCTTCCAATGCCATTATTCTCTACAATAGTGAAAAAAACATCAAATCAGTCATACAGAAGAGTCATACACTGCAGTTACAGACAATTACATAGGAATGTTCTATGTTCTCCAAAGGTTCAGTATACTACAGGCCACTACTCCAGTGGTTCCAAACCTTGGGTACATGTACCCCCGTGCAGAGGTAGTACAGGGGGTATTTGACAGAAAGGGGAGGGGAAAATGATAGACTTACTGAAATGTTACAGTAAAACCCACACTATTAGATTTACATGGGAGGCCCTAATTGCAGCTCTTTAACATAAAATTAGAAAAAGGGTTATATTCCTCAAAATAGGGATTATACTGATAATTGAATCATATAGTAAGCTGCAGTTTTTAGGTGAAATGTTGAAGTCAGATAAATCAAATATTTTCATCCTGGATGACCTGGATACACAAATCAGTAAAGTGGGTACTGAAGCCAAAAAAGTTTGGGAACCACTGCTTAATTGTAAAAAGGTTATAATGATGGACAACGAGTAACTGACTTACATGTACATACTGGTAGCACAGCTCTTTCACTCTATCATAGTTCCTCTCAAATGGTACCCTGTAGATTTGCTTCATTGTCATCTGATGCTTCTTCAATGCCCGGTCAATTGTGGAGATGCTTATAAAGTTGACATTTTGGAATATGGCTTGTAGGATTGCAGTGCGGATCTGTCTTAATGTAATGCCATTATTTGCCATCACCATGTTACAGATCTCTTGTTCTTGTTGTTCATTCAGAAGTTGTCCTCTGCCACCCATGCAAGGTTGTCGTCCGATCCTAGATATAGAATTCAATGGACACTTCATTCGTACTGTATACCTTATGTATTCCTCACAGAATGAGTTACCTATGTAATTGTATTGTTGTTTTACACACAAGCACACACAGTGTGCAGTGTCCTGTCTTATACAACATATAGATTCATCATTTACTGACTGCATACCTGTTTTCCCTACGAAAGGTTTGGATGATGGAGGAGACTGTAGAGCGAGCCACATTAGGCTGCACTCGGCGACCTGCCTCCACCATTGTGAGGCCATGGTTGATGACATGGTCTGTAACTGTGGCCCGAATTTCATCCGGGACAGCACAGTGTCTTCATCTTCGTGCACCACGGCCTCTTCCACCTATTCCACCCCCACGCACCCTTACTCCTCTTCCTCCTCTTCCTCGAGCAGGCAGCTGCCCTTGTTCATTAACCTGGCCAGGTGCCTCCATGTTCAAAAATAGTACTGGTCCTGCATGGTCAAGCTCTTTATATACATGTTTGGCAGCATTCACAGTCATGGGCAGCACCTGTCAGGTAACTAAACATACTGTTTGATTGGTCATCTGAGATGTGTGAAACTCCTCCTTCATTAGTCAAGTTCTAGTTTCACCTGACTGTCAATTGCTGTAATAAATTGTAATCAAATGTTCCAAGGATTCACCTACTGTATGGTATTCATGGTATTATGGTCCTGACTAATTTTGACAATTGAACAGACTATTGTGCCTGTGCCTGTGACTACAATGAAATGACGCTGACACATTTTGGAGCGAACAACCATTGAACTGAGAATCAACAATCAGTTTAGATCAACTAGATCTATTCACTTGGAAATTGTGCTAAATGTAGGCTACCTGTACTTAATCATTTGCAAAGATGTACTAAGACATTTGCAATTTGATGAAATGAATGAGAAATTCAATTCTGTTGTGAACAATTGCCAAGTGGTTTGGAGGTTTGTCCATGTTGTTTTGAGAATGTAATTTCTGTTTCAAGAAATGAGCCCAACCAACGGAGAAAAACTGAATGTAGATCAGAAATTACTGTAGGGAAAATAGCTAAAACTGTTAAGTTAGCACTTTTAAACATTCGATCAATTAACAGTAAGTCACTTCTAGTCAAAATTTTATTAACAGAAAATGCGTGGATTTTATGTTTTTAAACTGGTTAGATAACAGTCTTACAGATTTGGCCATTGAGAGTGCGCAAGTAAACGAACACGACCACACGCAATGCTGCAGTGCTCTGTGGTACAGCACAAAATGGTCTGACAAAAAAAAGATATGACCAGCAGGGGACAATTGTGTAACATTGTGAACATACTGAACGGATATAGCAGCGCGGAGAAGTACAAAGGAAATTAAATAGGCTAATCATGATTCTCTCATCAATAATATCATGCTTTTTTATGATGGTTTGTTCACTAAAAAACAACATTTGCAAAATGTTGTTGATCAACTGCTAGGGGTTTGAATGCTATTTCATTAGAAGAATTTCACCGTGAGCAAATTCCTGCAACTCTCCAACTTTTTCATAATTTCGATTCAGTTCAGTTTTTAGCTTTTTCAAAACGTCAGTGTTCTCCGACAAATTACTGTTATGTTTTTTTAAAACAGTTTAAAACATTAGCTGCCCAGTTTCAGTGTATTTCATGTGTTTTAATTTTGTAAGTTTTTGTGCGTGTGGAATATTATGCACACATAGCAGCAACAAAAATTGGAAAATGTAGTATGAACATGAGCTATATTCAAAAAGTATTGCAGCAAACCATTCTTTAAGCTTATGCATTTAAATCATGCTGTGCTCTAGGTGTTCTGCGCATTTTGAGTTATACAGCAGTGAGCGGAGTCTCACTGTACCTGCAAAAAAGAGTGTGTGTGTGTGTGTGTGTGTGTGTGTGTGTGTGTGTGTGTGTGTGTGTGTGTGTGTGTGTGTGTGTGTGTGTGTGTGTGTCCGCTCACCTGCCATGTTTGCTTGGACACAAACAAATCAACGGCTGCTGTATTAGAGATATACAGTATGAATGCGTTCTATAATACAGTTTCTATAAGCATCATTGCACTTTTACATGTGCAACGACTCTTATGATGCAATGAACGTGCTCGCTCTTACAAAACTGAGGACGAATGCACACAGCAAGCTCCACCAATAAGTAAGTGTATCACTAGGTCCTCACAGCTTGCTTCGAACAGGGATGGAGGAAGAAAACTATACAGAAAAAACTCCACTTGGTCCATAAACCCTGCTCTTACACTTCTTTTTAAACTTGTGTATTTATATATAATAATACAATTTCTAAATGTATACAAGATTTTATTTCTTTGTTCAACTTCAAACCTGTGATTATGTATAATGTCACACACATACTAAATATAACACGCACACACTGTGTTGTTAGAAATTAGTTATTAAAACTATTATGTTTAGAAATGTGTTAAAAAAAAATTCTCTCCGTTAAACAGAAATTGGGGAAAAAAATAAACAGGCGGCTAATACTTCAGGGGGGCTAATAATTCTTACTTCATCTGTGTGTGTGTGTGTATATACTGTATATATATATACTGTATACACAGATGTAGTCTATATATATATATATATATATATATATATATATGCTTATTTAATTGAAGTATGATGTGAACGATTTTCATTTAATTTCGAAATGATTTGTGTGTAAATATCTTTATTTACATTTTTTTAAATTAATCATTTATAATGGATGTCAGAATGTTTGAAGGGAATAGGGCATAGAGAGGTTAAAAAGAGATTCTCATTTTGACTGGTTAATTATATTTGCCATCTCAAACCTCATGCTTTATAACATTTTAGCTAAATTAAAAGAAAAATTGTCAACTATTTTTAAAAAAAGATCTGTTGTATATTGAATACTTTATTTACATTTTCATTCCATACAAATAGAACACTGAGGCAGAAGATTTTAATGACAATAACATTTCTGCACAAACTGTAGACCTAATAAGAAAACTACAGCTAGAAAATGTTATTATTATTATTATTATTATTATTATTATTGTTCATTCATTAATTCATTTTCTTTTAGGCTTAGTCCCTTTATTAATCTGGGGTCGCCAAATCGCCAACTTATCCAGCACGTTTTATGGAGCGGATGCCCTTCCAGCCACAACCCAACACTCGGAAAATTATTATTATTATTATTATTATTATTATTAATGATGATGATGATAATGATGATGATTATGATGATAATAAAATCTAAACCTAATATCTGTTTTTCTAAATAGACTATATTTTTTAAGCAGCAGGATGGCACAGTGGTGCTGAGTTCTAATTTTAAATTAATAATTTTTATTTGTTTATTTTTCCCCCAAGTTTCCCATTTCTAACATTACGTGTAAAGTGAACAACAAACCGGTTTTGCTGTAGACCAAGGCTAAGGAGTATTAGCATTCAAAAAGCATAATGGGGTATGGGGGCTTAATGTTGCTGCTTATAGTGAACTAGAAACCAAAGGCTTCCATCCATTAGCATATCCATTATACAAAAAATAATTTTTAATATGCATTTATAGCATATTGTTGCATTTAAAAGACTGCATTTAAACTAGTCTGTTTTTTTATTTAACACAGCATAAAAATAATCATCATTGACACTGACATTTAATTGTTTTTCATTGTTTAACAGCCAAGTGCATCCTACTTGATATTTTTATCCAAAGTTTGTTCTTAAATTGTGTTTCAGTGTGCACGTAAAATATTTAGATATATCATTTGACAGTAGCCTATTTGTACTGAATGATAGACCTATATTTAGATAAGGAAGTTACTTAAGATCATAGATATTGTCATTATGTGGAATACGCCATTATTTGATCATTGATAGACAGCTGTATGATAGACTAGCATTCGAAACTGTAATGCTTTTTATTTTATGTTCTCAAAACAAATATCTGCAAAATATTGATGCGCCTTAAATTTGAGCAATAGCAATAAACAACATAATTCATGATTAACTGAACAAAGTAAAGGCATTTGAACCATTATTAACAATTTAGAGTTTTTGATTCGTTGTGCAAGTTAACTGAACAACAAACTAGTAATTATGTTTAATTACTGCTGGTTTGAAATTATACATGGCTAATATAGTGTAATAAACACAGTTTAACTCCATGTCCTAAAGTTAAAGTTATATCCATGTTAATAATGGCACTTGAGTCCTATTTAAGTTTAATGACTAGATCTAGCTAGTAGCTAATAAGGCTAAAATGTCATTAATACATTACTAATAAAGGCAATTTGCCCCCTATTCTTAAGTGAAAGCTATATCCACATTAATTATGGCACTTATTGGGGGATATTCAAGTCTATTTACTGGAACAAGCAAATTATTCAGGCTAAAACGTCATTAATACACTACTAATAAAAGGCAATTAATTTGACCTCCTATTCTAAAGTGAAAGTGATATCCACATTCCAGCTACTAGAATAAGCTAATAGTTAGTGCTAATCTGCTACAAATAAAGTGGTCATATAGATAATTTGATCCCATTCTAAAGTGACTTCCAGTACCTAGCAAACCAATGTGATACAGATAGAAATATAGTTAACAAATGCAGCAAGTTAAATGAGATCACATAATAAGAACATGAATGCAAAAAGATTTTTATGGATTTGTGCTGGTTAAACATATAACAGTATATGCAAATTAATGTGCAATAACATCTGTAAAAGAGTATGCCATATATTAACTGACAAAAATAAATACATTAAAACGAAAAATCATTGGTAGTGACAAACAGCAAAGAACAGTGATCAATAGAAATATAAAAGAACTCTGCACATTGTTTTGACTATTTTATTTCCAAATAGTAAAGAACAGTAAAATTAGAGACCTTTACACAAACCAAAAGTAAAGCAAAGTTTTGCTTTTTAAGAATTTATTTATTAGATTTTTAATCTGGGCGGAATGGTGCCTCAGTGGTTAGCACTGTCGCCTCACAGAAAGAAGGTCACCGGTTTGAGTCTCAGCTGGGCCAGTTGGCATTTCTGTGTGGAGTCTGCATGTTCTCCTCGTGTTGGCATGGGTTTCCTCCGGGTGCTCCGGTTTCGCCCACAGTCCAAAGACATTTGCTATAGTAGAGTTGGATAAACTAACATGTTCGTAGTTTATGAGTGTGTGTGTGTATATAAACGTGTATGGGTGTTTCCCAGTGCTGGGTTGCGGCTGGAAGGCCATTCACTGCAAAAAGATATGCCGGAATAGATGACAGTTCATTTCATTGTGCCGACCTCTGATAAATAAAAGGAATTAAGCCAAAGGAAAATGAATGATTTTTAACCAGGATCTGCAATTGAAGCAGTGGATGCAATAGTTTTTCTGTCCAAACCATGTCGATGGAAGGCTCCAGACTTCTCAATCTGGCTGCAAACATACACAAAAAAAAAAAAAAAAAAAAAAAAAAAAATCAGACAAAATAAACATTTCACTCTCAGAAATAAAACTACCACAGTAACCTGTCACTGTCACTGGGGTGGCATTTTTTTCTATTTTTGTACATAACAGGTCCACACTGGTACCTTAAGATTACAAATTTTACCCTTAAGTTGATATTTTTACTTTTCATGTACTAATTTGTACCTTTAAGGTACAAATGTGGACATGATAGGTACAAAAGTGTACCTTTTGAAAAGGTACTACTCCAGTGACAGGTTTTGTACCATTATTTTTGTGTGGGATAATGAAAAAAGGCAATAGAACATCCAAAACGTTCCGTTCCTTTCTGTGGTTATCAAATTATCAATGTTACATAATATGATAATTTTTAAATCTCATTACACTGTGAAGGATTATTAGTAGACTTTAAAGTGAGTAAACCTAAAGTTATTAGTTTAAAGTGAGTAAACCTAAAGTTATTAGTTTATTTTACTTTTAAAAATGTGTAAATATGTTGCCTTCATGTTACAATTATCATTTACTTAATAAAAGCTAAAATGAAACACTTATTCCATGTTTTTCTTTTTATTTAATCAAATGAATGTACACAAAAACAGGACTGGTTGATAAACATGTTTAGGAAATACACATTCATTCAAAGGTGGGTTAAATAATGCAACAGTATGTGTATGCACCAAACCAACTGTCAAACTGACTGTGAACCAATGAATGAAATTGTGTGCAACACCCTCAAATCCAAATCTAATTTGATAATATGCATGTAGCAAATTATCTACTAAAGTTATAAAGACATGATTCATGATAAATAAAACCTCGAATTTTCAAACTTACCATGAGAAATAGCATCTTCCTCAATTACAGTTGGTGAGCTCATTTCTACTGGCAGTGATGCTTTTTCTGCTGGATCCTTCACTTCTAAAAGAATAAATATTTCAACACACCATTGTTAGCAAATACTTCCTACATGTCAGAGGGCTGAACTTTATTTATTTATTTATTTATTTATTTATTTATTTATTTTTCCTTAATTATCAATTAATTAAAAATATATGAAACCAAATAAATTGAACAAAACTCTTGTAATAAGCTAAATCAGGTAGGTTTACATTGCCATATTAAGGGAAACAAAATGAGCTGTACAAAATGCCAGAATCTTCTTCCAGGACTAGGGTTATGATTTTTGTTTTTACCTCCCATACTGTATGTGTTTTTCCCCCCTCACAACAATTCATAAAATAAATGGAAAAAACACGGAGCACTAAAGTGAATAAATTATTTTTTCCAATGAAAATGTTCAATTTAAATGACAGCTGGTGTACTGAAAAGGTACTGCAAAAGTAAACTCACAATCAGCTGTTAAGTTGGTTCTGTCACAACCTTTACTCTATTATGGGTTCAGCTTCTATTCTCTCACTGTAAGAGTGACATGAAAACATCATTAGTTTTACAACATCCAAATTTATTTACAATATTACTGACATTTTTCAAATATTTGTAAAAATTACCTACATACATACGCTACATTGTTCAGTAACTTATCTGTCTAACTGTGATCCTTTATTTTTAAATATACAGACGTTTCTTAAAAAAAAAAATAATAATAATAATAATAAATGTTGCCTATGTTTGTTGATTTGATTCACATGACTCTTAATTCTCTTAAGGACAGCGAGTGCGAGTTGAAAGAATTTTGTAATTAAAACAGCCCTTAAACTGGCTGAATCCCCGATCAGTGCTCTGACTACTGAACAAGGGAGCTGACTGAGACCGATTGAGACGCACCTAGTAGCTAACCATACTCATGTTTGCTGAAAGAAAGCAAACTCATGGAATGGCAGGAGAAAGTAATGGGGTAATTAAAATTAAACATGCAATATAACGCATTAACTCCTTATCTGACTGACTGCAGCTAATCTCTAGCATGAATCCAGAAGTTAACTTCATGGTTAACATTACACGGTAACTCAATCTAACTGGTCAGCTTAGATTTATGAAGTATCAGTTTGTAAACCTGTGCCTATTGCAGTAATGACAACCGTTCCAGCTAAAGATATACATCGGTGCATTCAAAAGTGCATTTCAGAAAACCCATTTGTGGTATGCTTACCATTGAGGAGGTGCAAATGTCTGAGTAGTCTCCAGGACTGTAGGTGATGCTTCTGTCATTGGATGAATGGATGTATCATAAATTGCGCGCTAGATAATAGGAAGTTGATTATTGGGCAAGCGCAGACGAAATAGAAGACGAGAATATATATATAAATATATTATCATTTTTTTTTTTTCATGGGACAAAATAGTTTAAAGAGCAACAACAACAGTCTTGAAAACAGTCTTCTCAATCTGCTGTATGGCAAGTGGTCAGCAAAAAAGAAACTTGTAATGTGGATGAAGAAAAACACTTTTTACACAAAAAAGGACCTGTTAAGCATTTTTGATCCAGCAAGAGAAGCTCACAGATTGTGCCATGACATTCAAAAACTGCACACTGGGTCTTAGGGCAAACGATTTATTAATTTGGTTGTATTTGTATTTGTAAATGTATTTGACTGCTTTTCTTCTATATTGTATTAGAAGTTCTGTGGCAGTCACTAATCACACCCTATAAGTGCCATAATTATTGTAGATATAACTTTCACTTTAGAATAAGGGGTCAAATTGCCTTTATTAGCACTGTATTAATGACATTTTAGCCTTAATTAGATGCTAATTGTGTTTATTACACTATTTTAACCATATATAATTGAAAACCAGCAGTAATTAAACATAATTACTAGCTTGTTGTTCAGTTACAAAGAACTTACAAATCATAGAAATAATATATGGCTTATCAAATTGTAAATAATGGTTAAAATGCCTTTATGTTTAGTTAATTATAAATTATGTGTTTGCGCATGCTTAACTGATGCATAATTGTGAATAAGTTAACTATGATTTACAGGTTCAAGCTTAACTAATGCAGAATTTGGGACCCTTAAAATGTTTAGGTAACCCTTAATTACTAGTGCTTTTGTTTTTAACTTAATTGTGAACAAATTAACCATTAATTAAGGCTTAACTAATGCATTATTTTGAACCCTTAATCTAAAATGTTATCTGTTCCATAAATAAACACTACAAGAAAACATAACTCACATTTGCACACAGCCATAACACCACACGAGCAGTGAAAGACAAGAGTATCTGCTACTCTGAAGCCACATTACTTAAAGGGCTAATGATTAGGGTGATAAGGTGCAGCTGTGAACCATGGATAGGGCTTCAATGAGTGTATCAGAGAGATTCTACAAACAGTGGGCAGGATTCAGTTAGCTTGTCACAGAGATTTTCTACACAAGACTTAAAACACATCTGGTTAGCTTTGCCTTTATTGAATGTTTTTCAATAATTTTATTGAATACACTGTGCTATGTCCAACACAGGTCTTTTTTTTTTTCATTCCTTTGAAACCTATTTTAACACATTTTAATCAGGTTTAAATATTTTTTATTAAATTGTTTTTATTTTCTTATACCTCTTTCTTTTATTATTATTTATAATAATGTATAAGATCTCCCTTGACAAGCCTGTTTTTCATTTTTTTTAAATGTTTTCAACAAGTTAGCAGCTACGTGTTTGTTTATTTTTTGCACATCTCATTTCAAACTTAGTGTGATGCGATTCATCAGATTAAGACCAATATACTGATTCACTTTGATACAAAACAGATACGTTTTGGTGAGGGCGGCTTAAAGATGCCTCTCATATGGAGAATGAAGTCATATGCATTGATCATGTGTGATTTTTCACAGACTTCAACAGAGTGTAAACACCTTGATGGTTCTGTGGGTCTCATCTATCAAATCTGATCTTTATTTTGTATTTTCTATTGGATTTAAGTCAGGTGATTGGGTAGGCCATACTACAACTTGATTTTCTTGCTCTGAAAGATGGAACGTCTTTGCATAAATTTGATACTATTAAATACATTGGAGTATGGCTTGATTTTGAACACTTCTTTACATTGCATATTAATCATATTGTTAGCAAAATCAATTGTGGAATCAGTACCCTACACTAGATACACTAGTCTAGATATTGTTTTTCATTTAGTGTTCGCAAGAAACTTGCTTCTTAACTTATACTTCCAATCTTTGATTATTGTGATACTTTTTATCAGACTGTATTGAAATTAGATCTAGTATTTTATTAAAATTAGATCTCTTAACACAGCATAAAATAGACTTTGCAGATTTATTTTGGGGTGTTAATTTCATACACATCATTGTATAATGTATGAAGTGCTCCAGTGGCCATCTTTACACACAAGACGACTGTAGCGAGTGCCATGGGAACAGAGTGAAGCTGCGATCACACTGCACTTTTCTCCCCATAGACTTCCATTCATACGCATGCGAATGTGTCAGACTGGAAACGCAAGCTCATGCGGCAAGTTTCGCAGTTCGCTGCGTTGGAAAATTCAAGCTTGGAGAACTCTGACCTGCAAAATCGCATTACATGATTGCGCGAGACCAATCAAAGATCAAAACATGACCTCTCTGGCCAGAATATTAAAGCAAGCTTTTTTAAATGTCTAATCATCTTGTTTAATCCTGCCCCTTTTCGCAGCGCCGTACAACAGAACTTCGCACACACAAATCCAGCATCAGTCCAGTCGCGTAAGTGATAATGAGCAGCACCTTTTTCTGCATTGGTCTCGAGTCTCACGGATGAGCTCTGGCTAATAAAAGGAGGGGAGACCACAGTGGAAGACCCTGGGCACTTTATGTTTTGGTTTTGCTTTCAGTTTGGCTGTAGCCTCTGTGCAGAGCTGCTGCCTGTTTTGTTTTTCATTATTCAAATTATTTAAGAGTTTATCGGGTCTCTGCCACCTTCTTCCTAATGGCAAAAACACCTGATCCAATTAATTAGGACCTGAAGCAGCACTTGATAATTACAAACAGGTGTGTTTGGTCAAGATCGCAACTAAAATCTGCAGGAAGGAAGCTCTCCAGGAATAGGGTTGCTGTCATATTTTACTTTGGATTGTACTTGTTTTTCTTGAGGATGCTGTTGTTTAGATTGCATATACTGATCTGTATATTTTGTAGCCTATTTTGTGTTTTGTTTTTTTTTCTCAGACAATAAACCTGCCTTGAATGTTCCTTACTCTTACCCAAAACATCCCATTGAAATTTAACACAAAAAACTTGCTTGAAAAAAAGACTGTATTCCTCAATGCAATATAATCATGGTGACTTGACATAAGTTGGGTTTTCAAAAAAGATGTTACAGTTGCAAAAGACTATTACTTACATCAGGGGTTCTCAACCTTTTTCACAGCGGGGCCCACTTCTTTCGATCAATTTTTGAGACCCCACCTGTCAGGCATTTTCTCTAAAATGTTTGTATGAATGCTCATTTAAACCTTTATTTATTAACAAATATTATATTATATTATGTTATATTATATTATATTATATTATATTATATTATATTATATTATATTATTATAACAAATAAATATTATACATTTGTTGTGCCTTCTATTATTTTCTATTATCAGCATTTTATCATTTATTCATTCATTCATTCATTCATTTTCTTTTTGGCTTAATCCCTTTATTAATCCGGGGTCACCACAGCGGAATGAACCGCCAACTTATCCAGCACGTTTTTACGCAGCGAATGCCCTTCCAGCTGCAACCCATCTCTGGGAAACATCCACACACACTCATTCACACTCATACACTACAGACAATTTAGCCTACCCAATTCACCTGTACCGCATGTCTTTGGACTGTGAGGGAAACCGGAGCACCCAGAGGAAACCCACACGAACGCAGGGAGAACATGCAAACTCCACACAGAAACGCCAACTGACCCAGCCGAGGCTCGAACCAGCGACCTTCTTGCTGTGAGGCGACAGCACTACCTACTGCACCACTGCATTTTATTAAAAAAATATATATATATATTTAAAAATTATATATGAATTTAATTATATATAAAACTAAAACTATATTATGTATAATTTTATTTTATTTTATTTAAAACATACACAAATTCAAAGAGAGCCACAGGTCAACAGTGAGATTGCAGAAGACCAGCTTCTGCTTTAAACTGGACAGACTGAATATCTACTATTAAATATCTACTATTCAAAAATATCCAGACAAATGTAAAATACAGTAAAACACCCTAAATCTGTTGAAACGTGTTGATCTTATGGCGGTTGAGTTCGCAGCTGGATATAATTGGGAGATCGCTGACAGGAACAGTGTACAAGAAAGTGCATTAGTTCAATCATTTTATTATAATCATATTATAATGCAATCCAAATATTATAGTATAATATTCAGAGTTAATTTTAATCTCACTGCCCACCTGCAGGATCGCTGAGGCTCACTAGTGGGCCGCGGCCCACCGGTTGAGAATCCCTGACTTACATAATGTTGACAATTTCTCTGACATTACACTATTGATTTTGCAGAACTGGACTAGTTCTGAGTTCTGTTACATAATTCTTGAATGAAATTAATTCAAACCCGATGTGTGCCTCTAAACCTAACCCTAAAATCATAGTTAATAATTGGAGAATAATTCAATTAATCTTTATTCTTCTTTATTTCTATATTGCTTTTACAGTGGAGATTGGGACAACGCAACCTAACTTAGATGAAGAAAGGAGAGTAAAAGTCCTATTTTTTCAAATTGTGGAACATTCCTGCAATTTATACAGGCAGGACGGGGAGTAGTGTAGAATGCTGGTGTAGTAATTTAAAACTGCTTCAGATCAGTTGAGTAAAAATATCACTATTAATATCAGTTTAGTTCATATCAGTATAATGCAAATGTTGCTGAAGGCTGATCCACTGGAGAGCAACTTTACCAATGTGCAACTTCACTAGTCCCAACCAAGCAATCCAGAAATGACATTGGAAGGAACCAAATTTCACCAATAGACAGAAGTGAAGAAAAAAAAACCTTCAGAGAAACCAGGCTCAATTCGGTTCAACATGACCAGTTTTGCTCTGGCTAAAAATCTTGTACAGAGCTGCAGTCTAGACATCAGAAGTAACAAACCATGACTGTTAACCTAAACGTAACATAAATTGTAAACCTGTCCGTGAAATCTGATTGGTTCACTGGAAGTTGTTAATCCAGGAACATGTTGCACTTGTTAAAATTGGGTTCTGCTTCACTACTATTTATTTATAGCCATTGGAAAAGTGAAAGAAATGACAGTACAGTTGAAACATAATGTGATAACCTACAGCAGATGAAAAAGATGAAATATGACCATTTGATCACATAGAAATCATAAAAATACCTGTGATCTATAAGGTCTTGCACAGTAAAACAAGTGTAACGAGTATTGGCATGAAGGGGAGATAAAAACAAAGAGACAGTGAAATGTGTAACAAATTAAGTCCTGTAGCAAATCAGCTGTCAGGTTGGTTTCCGATTACTTCACTAAGCAGTGCCAGGAAGAGATATTCCAGAACCACCGCAGCCCTAAACGAAGGGGGTGTAGCAATGACACTTCTTCCTATCAACTCAGCCTGGGTAAATCAGACTTGACAGATGAATCAGCACTCTGTCCAAATTCACTTAAATATCCAAGCAGAAAATGTCATATCATGCATACTCAAACAAGACAAGTCTACATAAACTACACTAGAAAGGTGATGGATTTGAGTGTTATACAGAAATTATATTTTAGCTTTGAAATAATACTACAGCTGGACATGATTTATTCATTCATTCATTTCTTTTCGGCTTAGTCTCTTTATTAATCTGGGGTCGCCACAGCGGAATGAAGCTATAGTAGCGACTCCCCCACCCCTGCCAGAGAGACGGGGAGTGCTTAAAAAGTCAAAGTCTGTTGGAGAAACATCCAATAAGCAGTCAGAGTCACCAGCTTATAATTAATACTGTACACCCCTCAACCCACCGCACACATTAAATACTTAATTTATTTTGAATGTTAATTGAATTTTAAATGTTGTTTTGGTGACCATCATAAAAAGGTTTTCATGTATTCAAGCTAATATTTATTAAAACACAAATGTTCAGCAAATAAAACAAGTAGCACTTAAAGTGTTTGTCGTAACATTTAGAGGAGGAATGAAGTGGCTGTTTTAAAAAAAGATGGGAGAAACTAATCAGTCCCACTCTGTCTTAGTTATTTGAAATTTCACAATACATCAAAAAGCTACATCTTCCAAGACACTTTACCTAACCTTGTAATACATGTCTGTTGCTCTTGCACTGTCTAAATGTGAAATGAACTTTAAATACACATCTAACATGGTAAAACATAGAAATCAAATCATGCACTGTAGAAATTTTACGCTTTAAATTAATTCTCGTTAGCTCACTTGCCTTTAGTTGCCTTCTGTCACAAATATGTCGATATTTGGTGCTTGACAATAATCTCTCATTTGCATTGATTTGTGTCTCAAGGATACATGTATATTTATGAGGCTATCAGAATAAGACAGGATAATTTAAGGTCTCATTGGGAGGCTAGGCATACCTTCATTAGCATAAAGAGGCAATCACACCGACAAAGTGCTGTACAGTAATTATCTATGGATCTATCAGTCTCTGAGAGATCGTGCGTAGAGTCAGATTTATCAGCACTCAGACACACTCCAAGGTAGCTGACAAAGAATCATAGGTCATAGGATTTCAGCCTTTATAACTATTATAGCTTTAAAATCAGTGTTAATAATAAAGGTTCCAAAAGAGCCTTTTCAAAGTGACGCCATAAAGGATCATTAGGTTTTGTTATTAGTTCCAATAAAGCCTAATATTATCATGGTGCTAAGCTGTCAATGTGATACTCATAAGTGGGAGAATACAGCAAATTTGTTATTAGCATGTTGCTAAGCTAGAAATTTGATATATTTAGGTTACCCTTTATTTTGTAGTCCACTTTAGATACTGCTCTATCTCGAAGTACCTTAGCAATCGCATCAACTAACTCTCATTTGACTAGTTTTAGCAGAGGTCAGATCAAAGCTGGGGTTATTAAAATAATCTGACATTGCAAGTAGCAAAGTTATCGTAGTCAGTAGAATGTCTGTTGAAGAATGTTAAAGAATGTCTGTTGTTGTTGAGTTCCATCAAAATAAAATGATAGCAGGTATAAAGCAAACAGTCTTCTAATACCACTAAAAATAAACTTGTTACATAAAGTGAAATAAAGTGTTACGGATTTTAAGCATAAAAATACTGAGCACATTAACTGTATGTTGTAGAAAATAGTGAATCTGTAATTACCCAAAATTATTAGTCATTATTATTGCTGTTGTTTTGTTGTTGATAGTAGTATCAGTAGGAGAAGCAGTTTTTTTTGTAGTAGTAGTAGTGGTGGTGGTGGTGGTAGTAGCAGTTTAAACACTTTTAATTAGCAGGAATTAATTGTGATTCAATTAATTGGGATTTTACTTGACTCATCTCCCATCTTGAATGACATTTTGTTATTCAGACACTTATAATATTTTGAGCATAATCATGATCCCTGTCCTGGAACAGCTGTTGTATCTTCAGCGCCCCTATGATTTCTAAAAAAGCTTATAAATAGGCAGTTCTATTTCCTTTGGAAAAGCATAGCTGTTGGGTGGTTTGCCCCTAATGATGCAATTAAATGGCAGTTAGGCCTGCACAGCATCCATAAATGCAAGATGTAGATGTTTAATGTTTTCTTTTAACCCCATTTGCGGTTAAATTATTTAAACAGGTAAAAGAACCTTTCATTAATTGGTTAGTAAGAATAATGTAGATAATAATTCAATATACTGTATGCACCTTATGTTTCATTTTGTTTAGCAATTTGTAATGTAAGAACACTTCTTGTGTGAATGTCCTCAATACTCTTTCACATGGGTGTCCAAACCTGTTTTGGGAGGAACAATGTCTTGCAGAGTTGAGCTTTTTATTTCATATTGTAATAAAGAGCATGTGAACCAGCTAATCAAGAACTCATTCAAAAAATCTTTAGGCAGTGGCACTCCAGGAGCAGGATTGGACAGCCCTGGTTTAACTCATTTTACCATATTTCCACAAAATTCACTGCAGATTCTTTGGCCCCTGTGATCGATTAAAATGCTGATGGAGTAATGCATGTGTATGAAATGAGGATGGATGATCAACCTGTAAACATCCAACTCCAGTATGGTCCTTTGGTTTGTACCAACTTAAACACACTCCAACACATTCAGTCACTAAAAGAAACCATCTGAAGCACAACAACCAACCAACAAAAGCCTGAAGCATATATTCACACATCCTCAAATCTGCAATCCCACAGTGCCCTGCTCCCTACCTGCTTGTTTTTGAGGTCGAGCGAGAGTTCATAGTCGGAGGTGGTAGAGTGGCTGCATGCTCCATTCCTCTGTACTCTGATTGGTGAAGCAGTGTGATGCAAGCTTGGCCTCCTTCCTGTGCCTCCAGTACTTGGTGTTTCTCTCTCCTGCTCCTCTGTCTCCTTCTTCACCTCCTCCTGTATTGGTTGTGGTGGTTGTGTCTGGGTTTTTTCTTCCTCTTGTCCTATCTCTTGTGCCCTCACCTCTTCCTTTTCCACCTCTGCACTCCCTTTCTCTTGTGCATCACCTCCGTCTTGATCCCCATCTCCCCCTCCTTCATTGATAGATGTCACAGCGCTGTCTGCAACCTGATGTTCCACCTGGACCTCGGATTGTGGGGCACTGGTTGTGGTCACCCCAAGTGATGGCGATGCGACAGGAGATGGTGTTGCAATGGGAGAAGGTAATGGTGGCTCTTCACTGTGGAAAGGAGGAGAAAACGAAGAGTCAGCCTGCAGACCAGGCACTATTTGACCTTGTCCTCCATCTCAGGGGGTGTGGCCTGGGGATGAGTCAATGTCAATCTCTCCCTCCCTTTTCTCTCAACAACTGTGCCCTTCAGGGCAAAGAGAAAGAGATGAAGTGATTGTCTTGGGAGTTGTAGCCCCTACTGTGAATTCCAGAATGGACTCGAAAGTTACCAGACAACCAGAGGGGGAGGGTGGGACACACAGTAAATTATGACACCCAACATGTGACACACACAGACATGACAGACACAGTCATGCAGCTATAAGTGTGGTACATTTACTGCTCTTTGTGGTTGTAGCTAAGGAATTGTTTAGGCTAACTCATGGCGTTCTGCAAATATGTTAGATCCCATGAGGTGAAGTCCCAACCACAAATTAGTGTCAATATAGTGTCAACCTAATCCAATGATGAGAAGCTTTTGAACCCACTGAACGATCTTGTTAAACAAAGCAACAATCAGCTGACTACAGATGTTAGGAAACTCAGCATGACACCCTATATAATTGCAACACTATAACTGCCTTTCTTGCATATCTAAAAATATGCCAAGAATGCTTTCAATTAATTAGCTATTAATTTTCAATTAATAGTAATTGCATCATATTTTATTTTAACTTCCCTTTTTGTTCATGTCACATTAGACCACTCTCCTCATTATATTCACCTCTGTTTTTCTTTCTGGGTTCTACCAGTTTTGTCTCTTGTGCCTTCTGCCTACTCACATGGTTCTTTCTTGTAGCATGAGCGAGTGTGATTGCGTATGTGTGGTGTGTGAGACAAAGATGCATTCGAAGCACTAAGGGCCTGTATGAATTTATCTAAGCACAGTCTAATATCATGAGTGCTAGAGGACCAGATAGGTCATAGTCATAGTTCTGTACACAGACAGGCTTTTACAAGGCTCTGCTGACATCAATGTATGCATGAAGCAAAGAAAATCAATTATCTAAAAGTGGGTGGGGGGTTCCATTTATTTATTTATTTATATGGAATCAGATTTGTTGTTTGTTAGGCAAAGTTTTCCTAGATAACAGCAAAATAGTATGTTACAGATATTTGGGGGAGTGTCATTTGTGTACCTCACAAGGTTTGGAATACTTAGTGAAATGCCTATCTCAACAACAGTTCAACACATCACAAATTCTCTTCTGACACAAAGGCTGCACTAAAAGGTGGGATCTTTTTAGATATTTTTCACAATACTGATATCTTTGTTGAGTCAATCACAGAAAACTATTCACTGGGGGAAATCCCAGAGAAGATGAAATCAAAGTATCCAATAAATGTTGTATTACATAGCTTCTAATCCTTCACCAGCCAATGACAAAACAATACTAAATAAACCAAAATGGCTATTTTAACTAATATCGGTGGACACTGCATAATTAAACTGGGTAAAGAGCTTGCTGTAACATGTCCATGCTTGTGATTCAAATGTGGTTAGGATGAAAGGTGTGTGAAAGTTGATGAAATTTGTACCTTTTGTAGGTAATACTGTAGAAAGCAAGACAGCTCAATTATTTGAAACAATTTGGAATTTGTTTTTCTTCCATCAATACAGAACTTATTGTCATCAATCTTGTCTAGTGTACACCTGTGAATTTTAATTATGGGAAATCTCAAAATCCCTAACTTATTAGCGAAACTATTCAAATGCATTAGGGGTTTAAACACTTGCATCCAACAATCACTGGGAAAATAAGACTTACAAGACTTACTGTAAGTTGAACATGGTTTACGGTATGAATAGTGCATATTTCTAAATGCATTTGTGGCATCACTGGTAAGATTGAAAGGGCAGATAAAGATCAATTCCTTGCAGAAATGGCTGAGGTGATAAGACAGGAGTCAGTGAGCACAAAATCAGAACATTACAGGCAGCATATGCAGCATGGCACAAGCATAAAGGATTGTGAAGGATTGGATGAACAACAGTAAAAATCAGAGTGCTTGTTTAGGAATAAAATACTGCTAAGTTTAAAAAATGTAGGCTTATAATACAGGCAGCACTAATATTTTTTTTTAAACTTTAAAGAGGATAGAAAATATATGGACATTGCTGGTCAATTGGTTTCACAATGCCAAATAAAAAAAATATTCCAGGGAATCTCTCTTTTTTTAAAGTGTTCTTTTCAAAGAAATTTAAAATAAAAATTTGCTACATTTGAATGTAACAAACAAATGTGTTGTAGTGTTGCTTTACACAATTTCAGTGACAGTAATTTCAGTTTACAGTTATTCTAGTTAAATGTTGACATGGAGGGCATAAAAAGAACACCTTAACAAAGCAATATTAGGTCAATTAGAGGGCAGTGTAGAATAGGATAAATGACCCACTGCACATTTGAAGAGAAATTGTACTCCATATTTCAAGATTCATAGGCACTTAGAGTCAGTCCAGTAGACTGAGGACGAATCATGTAAATTTAATCCATTCAATCTGAAAGTTTCAAAGAAGTGGAAATGGTGAATAATAGATGTTGAAATATAGCTTGTTCTCACCAGGTGGCACAGCTAGGGTACAAAAATAGATTGTGTTAAAAACACAGAGTGCTCATTGTCAGATAAAATTGTTTGAGTGTGCGTGTGCGTGTGCGTGTGCGTGTGTGTGTGTGTGTGTGTGTGTGTGTGTGTGTGTGTGTGTGTGTGTGTGTGTGTGTGTGTGTGTGTGTGTGTGTGTGTTTGTGTGTGTGTGTGTGTTGGTTTTATGTTTGCAAATTGCAAATAGTACAGCTTGGAACATGGATCTATTTTTTGTTTTTTTCTTCCGTGCTAAATAAAAAAGCTTGAACCAGCCTAAGCTGTTTGGCTAGTTTTAGCTGTTGTCCAGCCTGATTTTAGAGGGGTTTATAATATTAAATCAGTGCCATAAAACAAAGCACTCTGCAATCTCTGCTTCAAATGCATTTCTAAAATAAGAAAAGAGTAGATCTATGAGATAATAGTGGAAAACTACACAAATATAAATACAACACATCATCTGGTAGGCCCAACGCCGCCTCGATTTTGAGTTCCAGTATCACCCTATCATGTGTGACCTTATCCCCTTGGACAACCCAGAGAAGATGGACTCATTGCACTTGAAATCAGAGATTCTTCACTCGCTTAATGCAGACATCCCAGAGGTGATTTAATCTGAATTAAAACTAAAAAGTGCATTTGCCGATGATTTCAGCTCACTTAAAAATGAAGTACAAGCAGTCAAAACTGAAATAATAAGCATACACTCTAAAAATAGACCAAATGAAGACTACGATCAAGGAAGTGGAAGGCTTTGCAAAAAACAGTGGTAAACAATCTGAAAGCAAAGATGATCTTGCTGAGAGAAAAATGTGAAGACATGGAGGGAAGAATGAGAAGAAGCAACACTAGGATACTGGGCGTAGCTATGAAGGATGCATCAAGTTCTACGATGTCGGTGTAGAGGCTTTTAACAGAATCAGTACAGCTGGAAAAAGTAGTACTGTACTTCTTGCACCAAGACGTCCAGACAGTAAGCCGCGGGCCATCAAGGATAAACTTCAGTATTACCAAGACTGTATCATGGTACTGAGATGCGCAAACAGCCTGGCCCTGCAGATATTTAACAGAGATTCAATCAACATCTTTCAGAACTACACTGCAAGTGTTGCCAAGGCCAGGGCCGCTTTCACCAGGCATTTGAAAACTGTTACACAATCGTCAGGGTGTCCGGTTTGGTATCTTATTCACAGCCTGTTCTGATTCATGTCAAGGACAACTTTGACAGGACAATATTTATAGTTTTGCTGCAGACTTTCTGCAGAATTACTGTTAAAGCTTTCAGGTTCTTCCTACTAACTTATTTATATGATTGGAAGTTTGTACATTATATTATAAATAGATAAAATGTAACATTTTAGTCAAATTATTTTGTGAAATAAATAAAATAACAAGTTTCGTTGGACTGTTTAGTACCAAGTTGTGATGGTTTAATAATTTTTTTTAAACTAATATGTGTTGCTTTATCCTTGATGGGCAAAGAGCCTGGAGAGTGATGGCTAATGGACCTATGGACCTTGAATGTGACACCAGTTACTGTTGAGTCAAGAACCAAATGTATGTTTAAGCAAATGTAGCCTGGTTGTCTTAAAACAAATATGTGGCCACTTTTGACAAAGATGTGGCACAGTAGGCTCTGGCTAAGGTGCGGGTAAGCCTAAAGTGGGCCACATATGTTTCAGCAAATGTGGCCCAGTTTTCTTAAAACAAATACTCTATGTGGCCACTTTTGACAAAGATGTGGCACAGTAAGCTCTGGTTAAAGTGAGTGTAAGCCTAAAATGGGCCACATGTGTTTAAGCAAACAAAAACAATGACAAAGACATGGCAAAGTGATTACTGCCTAAAGTCTGTGTGATCTTAAAGTGGCCCGCATATCAGATGTTGACAGTCATATATGTGTCCCACGCTGCTATAAACACTATTAGGACATATATTTCACATATATTTTTTGAAATATTTCGAACAAGTTCATTCTTCCGGTTTGAAACAAATTTTTGAAGCTACGTCACAGCAATAAGATCCTTGTATGTACCTGTGAGTACATAGTAACGTCTCTGAGCGTGTAGCATTAATTCATGAGAAAGACTTGGTTCAAACCATAGACTGTAAAAGATATGGACGTAGTATCCGTGACATCACCCATAGGTTTCTGAACACTGCAAAAGAAGCCACAAGTAGGCGCGGCCAACCGTCGCCATTTTGTTAGCGCGTCATCGCACCGAACGCGGCATACCAAATAAGGGCAAAGAGGCGGAGAGTGAGCGGAGCTACAGACGCATGTTTGATTCTCAGCCTTTTGCTTAGACCTGGATTAAAACAGATTTATTACTTTGGGAGAACACTTAATACTTCATTACCTGTGACTCGTTTGTGTTCTGACCACATGTGCTTGGTTGTACACTATATCAATAAAGTGTTTAGACTTTTAAAAACACTGTTGTAACACATTGAGCCACTAAACATTGTTCTTATGATGTTTTTCGACAGGAGGAAAACGCGAATTACTATCAAACACTTCAGATATAGTCTGTGTTAGTAAATGCAAGGCTGTTTATAAAATCCAGCACTAACTCTGTATGACAACGCTTCAGATGACTGTTTTATAGCCTACAGCTAATCAATCTGTCAGATTCTGGAGTGCAATACTGGTCTAAAGAACATTTAAATGATAAATGATCTTAAATAAAACAAATACATTTATAGAGATGGTATAGAAGTATATCATTTCACTCACCTGTGAAATGAAGGCAACTTGAACGGTTTGTAAGCACAATTAAATCCACACAGCATGCCATATCATCTGATAATTGCAGGAAATAATTCCAAAAGGCAAATGAAGGTGTAAAGAAACATTAAACAAAACAAATACACGATTTATTTGCCTAGCTCAGCGGCTAATTAGCCAGAATCAGCTGAGGTGACGAGACAGCGAGCAGCGAGGGCTAGCTGTTACTCAAGTGGCCACGCCCTTAATTATGCAAACTTAATATAACCTAATAAAAACGAAACAGATGAGTTATAAAAAAATTCACCCCCCTCAGAGTTGTCATGAAGGGTAATCATAGCTATATGCATCAAAGCCATCGTTTGTACCAGGCTGTAAACATGTTTTTATCAGCTGTAAAAATGGCCATTTTACCAATGCAGAAAGAAAGCCCTTGGACTTCATGGAGCCAGCCCCCCAAGGCGAGTCGATGAATTGCAGTTTTAGTTACTTCCGTATTGGCTTCCCGAGGGAGAGCGGGAGGTTGCCGCTTGGTTCAAACCAATTAGCACGCTCTATTGTGAATGAGATGTAACTTCATTAATATGCATGATAGCTTCGAAGACTGTTTTTACCAGTTACACTGTTCAGACAGCAGGGAGACGCCACGTTGTGTTTACAAAACAAGTGGAAAAATAAGAATTTGGAGACATGGGTCATCAGTGGTTTGTTTATAAATGTGCGGCAACGAAGGTTTTGTTTTCATTTCCCGGCTATGAGAGTGCAGCTGGACTCACGTGTGGACTACAATGCACGCGACACATGACAGAAATAAGTTTGTAAGAAAATTTTTTACCTGAGAGCTTTTCGCATCTGGAAATGGTGAAATCCAGATTTAAAAAAGACACGGCTCCAGTTGGTGTTGATTGTCCTGTCTCTACAGATTTGGTAAGTGTGTGTGATCAGTGCTTTTTGTTTGTTTATTCAGATGCCAAAGTTAGTTCAGCAGTATTCTTTCAGTTTTTAAAGCCATACCTTAGTCAAAATGAGTTACTAAGTTTACAGCATGTTAATATCACTGTAATATTATAGTTGTGGGGACTCGATGCAGACACCAATAACTGAGTCGACACCTGTGATCAGAATCACCTTGATCGAGAGCCATTTTTGGTCTCTGACCAAAATCAGAAGGTCAGGCCACATTTTGTTGCAGTAGAGCAGGAAGCGGATGCCTTGCGGCTATGGGCCCCATGACTGGTTCATCATCATCAGTTAAGTGTCATCGGACCCACTATTCTGATCAAGTTAACTCAAGACGAACGGGTAACTGATCACGAGAACACAATTTTCTTAACAAAGAGCTCGTGTTTGACCTCAGGAAATGGGGTTTTCCAGCCCCCATGCAAGACAGAAAATTGACTGACTTTGCTCCAAAACAGAGAATCAAAATCCTCTCTGAAATTTTAAACTATCATCAAACATTAAAGTTCATCAGATCATCCTCAAAACGATGATAGCGGACTTTTAATGAAATGTAATGTTATTGCTCTTGTATGACACCTGAATCCTGTATATGTTAAGAATGCATTAATCATGGATAACCCATTATGCTTTGAGTTATTACAAACGTACCATTATGTGTATGTTATTTGAGATGAATGAGTAAAATCCTTTCCCTTTCTTTCATTCCTTTTTAATTATAGATATGTAAAATGTATCATCTTCATATTATAAATGTATGCTTAATGCTATTTGTCTGAGCACCATGGCTCATGTGAGTAAGTCACGCCAAGTGCATGGGACTGCCACGCAGATCCACGGACAATGCCTCATTTATCCAGCTCTATAGGGGCCGGAACCATTGGTGATAAAACCCATCTCCCCAACCATTCTTTAGGCAAAAGAACGGCGAAAGGCAGCGAAGCAGCAGCAGCTGTCCAGGACAAATCTTCTCCGGGTCCAGTCCAGCTGGACTTGGACATTAAGATGGGTTGAGACCAGCCTCAAACTTCCCATCTTCCGTTTACTCTTCTTTCTTTTCTTTCCGTCGAGAGTCTAGTTAAGTTGCGTCGCGAAACCTGTCAACACGACAACAGTTTGGCCGTCTCCAACTTAAACTACTGGACTTCATCACCAGCCTCAGAGACGTCACTTCAACGACCAGCCAAACCCCAGCGAACTCATGTGGGAATTCCGCTCCACGGAGGGATTTCACCACATCACTACGGAACGCAAATACATCTCCAGATCCATTGCTGAACTGGTGTATGATCTGCTAATCATGTTAAATGATAGATAACCCTGTCTAAGAAACAGTAAAGGTTGAATTGATTATTTGGTTCGCTTGGTTAGGTTTTACATCTTGAGGTTTTACATCACATCTCTCCTAAACTCTTCTTTCCTTCTATTTCTTGTCTGCAACCAGTATGAATGCGTGTGTGTATGTGTGTTTTTGTTAGTTTTGTTTGTAGTCAATAAAGTCTCTTTTGTATCGAAAGGAAAGTGACCTGTGCATACTTTTAAGCTAATGTCTTATACCTAGGTCTTGTTACCCTGCTTAAATATTAAAGTGTTTTACTTTAGTTCGAATAGTAATATTCATTTTTGAGTCAACAGCCCTGTCTGTTCAAACGAGCGCTGGACGAGTCGTTTGTTCAGTTCAAGAGAGTCGATTCTTTTGGAGCCGCTTTAAATTCTGTTATATTCCTTTGAGCTAATTTAAAGTTAACGCACTACATAATTGTGTATTACGTGTGCGAGGCCCTACATAGTACAATATTATAGAGTGAAAGATCCACTGTAAATGCTGCTTTCTGAATGTAAACATGTAAACACCTTAATCAAACTATTACCATTGTGTAGGATTGTCGCCGCATTTTGTGACAGGGTGTGTACACACACAGCTTTCTGATGCTAAGTTTCCGAGAAATGCAGAGGTTTTTTTTTCCCGTT
This sequence comes from Danio kyathit, assembly GCA_903798195.1. Classification (NCBI taxonomy): domain Eukaryota; kingdom Metazoa; phylum Chordata; class Actinopteri; order Cypriniformes; family Danionidae; genus Danio; species Danio kyathit. The sequence continues at coordinate 31,752,226 of LR812522.1, read as the reverse complement.
CGGTGTGCAGTGTCAAACATTTCATTAAAACTACACTCTTCCAGCAGTTCCACGCATCCAATTTCTCGTTTGTCATCGGGGGCATGCATGAAATGTTTCTGAATGAAAGTGAAAGTGCCAAACTGCAGTTAAAGTCGACAAATTAAGAATTTGGCAAATAATTTGATTACTGATGTCCATGTAAACACAGTCACAGTCTGTCTCCCCTGCATCTGTTTGTTTTGCCTCTGTGAAAATCAGGGCGTGCCCAAACGGAAACTCCCATTTTTTTGCAAAATCTTCCCTCTTTCCCTCCCCTGACACTCCCATTTAAACAGAGCTGGACACAGCCACTTTCCTGACTTTTTTCAAACTAGAGGTGTGAAAACACCTTGCTGAGACAGGGGGGTTTCATGGCCCATTAAAACAAATATGAGCCAGTTTTGGCAAAGATATGGCACAAACAAAGGCCTAACAAGGTCCAAACCAAATGTGGGCCACACATGTTTCAGCAAATTGTCTTAAAATAAATCTGGCACAGTTTTAGCTACAACGTAACAAAGGTTAGCACTGGCTAAAGTTCATGTGAGCTTAAAGTGGGTCACATAAACTACTGGTCAAAAGTTTGGTGTCAGTAAGATTTTTAAATGTTTAAAAATAAGCTTACTGTTGATTATTTATCGAAAATACAGTACAAATTGTAAAATTATGAAATGTTATTGCACTATAAAATAATTGTTCAAAAGTAGTTTATAATTTAATTTAATAATTTTTCCAGTGATTTTAAAGATGAGTTTTCAGCTTAGTTACTTCTTCATTCACATGATCCTTCAGAAATCACTCTAATTTTAAGTATTATTGTTGTTATTAATATTATTATTATTAATGGTAATAGTAATAAAAGCAATAATGACAGGAGTAATAATTTTATTTGAAACTACATACAATAAGTAATAAATAAATATTTATTAAATAAGTATTTAACAATTTAACTTTTTTTACATTTAATAAATGCCGCCTTAATGAACTGAATTATTTTCTTTAAAAAAAACATGAAAAAAAAAACTGACCCCAAACTGGCTGCACGGTGACGCAGTAGGTAGCACAATCGCCTCACAGCAAGAAGGTCGCTGGTTCGAGCCTCTGCTGGATCAGTTGGCATTTCTGTGTGGAGTTTGCATGTTCTCCCAGTGTTGGCGTGGGTTTCCTCCGGCTGCTCCGGTTTCCCCCAGAAGTCCAAAGACATGTGGTATAGGTGATTTGGGTAGACTCAATTGTCCATAGTGTATGAGTGTGAATGAGTGTGTATGGATGTTTCCCAGTGATGGGTTGCAGCTGAAAGGGCATCCACTACGTAAAACATATGCTGGATAAGTTGGCGGTTCATTCCGCGCAACCCAAGATTAATAAAGGGACTAAGCTGAAAAGAAATTAAATGATGAATGAATAAGCCCAAACTTTTGACCGGTAGTGTATGTTTCAGCAAATATCACCCAATTGTCTTAAAACAAATCTGGGCCAGTTTTGGCAAAAAATCCAGTACAGTAAGCTCTGACTAAGGTGGGTGTAACTCTAAAGTGGTCCACATATGTTTTAGCAAATGTGGCCCAGTTGTCTTAAAACAAATCTGGGCCACTTCTGGCAATGATGTGGCACAGTAAGCTCTGGTTAAGGTGTGTGTAAGCCTAAGTGGGTCACAAATGTTTTAGCAAGTATGACCCAGCTGTCTTAAAACAAATCTAAGCCACTTTTGACAAAGATATGACACAATCTTGTTGTGCCACATCTTTGCAAAAAGTGGGCCGGTTTTGTTTTAAGACACACGACTGTATTTGGTGAAACATGTGTTGGCCACTTGAGGCTCATACACCTTAGCCAGTGCTTACTGTGCCACATCTTTGCCAAGAGTGGCCCAGATTTGATTTAAGACGACTGGGCTATATTTGCTGAACACATGTGGGCCACTTTAGGCTCACATGCACCTTAGCCAGTGGTTATCAAGCCCCATCTTAGCTAAAAACGGATCCAGATTTGTTTTAAGAAAGTTGGCTACATTTGCTTAAACATTTGTAGCCAACATTTGGCTTACACCATGATTAGCTATTGTTGATTGTACCACATTTTTGCTAAAAGTGAACCAGATTTGTTTAAAGACAACTGGGTTGTATTTGCATAAACATATGTGGGCCACTTTAGGCTCTCACTTTAGGCTCACACACTCCTTATTAATTTTATTTATGGCTTACACTCTGCCTTCATTTGGCTTGCGTGTGCCTCAGATCTGGCAAACAGAAGCAGACCATCCAAGTGTCATCATTTAACATGGTATGTGGGGCAGAAAAGCCTGTTGAGTCTGGGCCAAATCTGTGCCAGAATTCAAATGAAAGTGGCCTTTCTTCCTTCTGCCTTCCTTTGGCTTGCTTGTGGCAAAGATCTGGCAAACAGAAGCGGAGCCCAGGTGTCATTAATTCACATGGTACATGGGCCGGAACAGGGTGTTTAGGTCTGCGCTGGATCTGAATTTAAATGAAAATGGCCCAGGTTTGGGCCAAGTGTGGTTTATTCATTCTAATTGTGGCTGACATTCTGCCTTTCTTTGGCTTGCTTGTGGTACAAATCTAGCAATCAAAAGAACCCTGCCCAAGAGCCAGCATTCCACACTGTATGTGGGTTAGAGCAGGGTGTTGGATCTGGGCTGGATCTGTGACAGGATCAAAAAAAAAAAAGATGGCCCAGATTTGGTCCATTCATGCTTTTTTGTTTTTTTTTTATTATTATTATATGGCAATTAATAAAAAAATGGCCCGGGTTTTGGCCAAGTGTCATTTATTCAGTTAATTTATAGTTGACATTCAGCCTTTCATTGGCTTACTTGCAGCACAGACTTGGCAAACAGGAGCGGACCGCCCAAGTGTCATCATTCCACGCATTATGTGGGCCATGCATAAGTGTGGGCCTGACCTGGGCCTAAGAAATCTGGGCAAGGATCTGGTGGTACATTTTATAAGGTCTGGCAGCCTTTTTTAACTGTGAAGGAAATGGATACACACAACATGACAATATGAGAGAAATTAACGTGACATATTCTCAGTACTCAGCTAGCTTAGCAAAGTCTCATTCCTTCCTTTTTTTCCCCTGCTATGTTCACCCTTCCTATTCTTCCAAACTGTCCTTGTCTGCAGTAGCTTAAAGGGGTGGTCTAATGCGGTTTTGAGCATGCAGAATTATTTAAACTGTTAAGGAGTTGGACTATTTTCTCATTTCAAAAAACTGATTTAGAAATATAATAGAGTACTTATTTGCCAAAAATCCTACTTCTAGGGGGTAATAGGGATATACTTTTTTGATTATGGCTCTATATTATGTAACTAAGAGCCAAAATCCTTGTAGGGGCACTTCCTCTTAAAAAAAAAAAAAACGTGTGAGGGAAAGCTGATTTTGTTTAGCTAAAGTTAATGTAACGCCACTCACATATAAGTTGTCAATACTTAAGTTGACAACTCTTTAGGAGTTATTTGGAACTCATCACTTTAATATTTCCTTGACAACTGTATTAGCCCGCATTTCTTTGCCACCTTGTTTGTTGCTCAGAGCAGCCACATGATCTACACATGATGTCCACAAAATTAGTGTCTAGATGTATGCATAAGCTGCAAAAACAATGTTTTAAATTAACTTCTAGGTCTAATTACTACTCAACTAAAATTTCACCAGAGAGGAGCTCACTATAGATGCATCTGTATCGTGTTCGTGCAACAGCGCCCCCAGTTATGATGTTTTAGTGTAAAAATCTTGATGTAAATAAAAGGTGTGAAGTAAGAAACCTGAGAGGCCCGAGAAATCTTTTGAGATCAGAATAGTGTACAGATTTCAGAGATAGCCAGTAAAATCTTGAATGTGCAGCATCAGCAGTGATAAACACATAGTTTTATGCACACCATCTGCATTAGAATGGCAGTTGAAGTGCTTCCAAACACTGCACTGCATTGCAGGTGAGCATCTCGCATCTGCAGTCAATTGGTTTTCAAATCTCTAGGCATGATGTGAATGAAGATTTATTCAGGGCACTATACAGTATAAATGGCTGTTGCTTCCCAGGTGCATTTTTTCATCAGTGGAAGATTAGGAATTGCTTTAATATGTACCAATTCATCACAATAGACAAAAATGTTGGCAAACTAGCATAATTGTTTAATAAAATCTGTCATAAAAGTGTGTTGTCAGTAGCACATCCTCAAACTAATACGACAGCATGGTGAGAAGCCACAAAAGTCAACAGACTGAATCTCTGTACAAGTCTGAAGCATTATTTAAAGGCTTGGTCAAAGTTTGTATGCATTTTATTATTTTATAAAGTTATGTGTATCATTTGTGCTCAAATTTACAATTTGTCTCACAAAGTGATTGTAGCAACTGATAATGTAATAACTGCATGCAGTGTACAAACTGCACAAAATGTAATAAGAACTATTATGATTTTATGGAATATCTCATAATGCAATAATTCTCAAAATGTAATAAAAGTGAGCTCATAATGTAATGTTTTTCATATAATATTTTTTCCACATGATGTTATTGTTAGAAAAATGTATTACATAAAAATACTGTGGCACTTTATAATGTAATCACAGATTGTCAGGTAATACCAACACAATTTAAAACAGCACTTACAATGCTATAATTTTCATTATATTGACTATACAAATGTTACATTGTGATAATGCTTTTGCATTAATGGTGTTTGGGACTATACATTTAAAGTAACACAGGCTCATTGTGAATATGTAGCCCTGTATACATTTCTAAAGAACGTGAAATATGTAGCCAGAGCTACATATCGTTGCATTTCATCTTTAAAACGAATGCTACAGGGTGGTATGATGCCGCCGTCTACCAGCTGACCGATTACCTTCGTGTGGACGGCTTTTCCTCTTATATGATCCCTCTGAGTCAAATAATGAGAAAGAACCAAATTTCCTACCACAGCTATGCTGATGACACTCAGATCTACTTAGCCTTATTGCCTAATGACTACAGCCCTATTGACACCCTCTGCCAATGCATTGATGAAACAAACAGTTGGATGTGCCAAAACTTTCTTCAGTTAAACAAAGAGAAAACTGAAGTCATTGCGTTTGGGAACCAAGATGAGGTTCTCAAGGTGAATGCGTACCTTGGCTCTAAAGGTCAAACAACAAAAAATAAGGTCAAGAATCTTGGTGTGACTCTGGAGTCAGATCTGAGTTTCAATAGTTATGTCAAAGCAGTTAGTAAATAAGCACACTATCATCTCAAAAACATTGCTAGAATCAGATGCTTTGTTTCCAGTGAAGACTTAGACCGTACTCACACTATGTACAGTTGCCTTGAACCGGGCCTAAGCACGATTGTCCCCTCTCCCGTCTCCCCCGGCGGCCTGCACTCACATTACATTCGGGCCTGGGCATACTTACGTCATCGATGACGCGCTGCTCATTAAGCGCTCTCGCTTAGCACAGTGGAGATTTCTTTAGTTATATTGTTTAAGTCATTTGATATGCGGTGACACAGTCAAATATTTCACCGAACAGATCAGCCACTTTTGACGCTCATAAACAATCATAAAGTCCTCATGCTGCAGGAATTAGGAAGTTTGTTGAAGGCGCAGCTGACGTGCAGTGAGGGGTTTGCGTCTTTAATAATCTACGACAGTTTGCGTTCATTGAACAATATGAATGATTAATTAATCCCTATCAAACAGTCCCTTTTTAAAAGTCACGTCTCGCTTTTAGTTTTGGGCTCAAGCACGCTTGCACTCACACTGTAAGCGTACCGCGCCTGAGCCCAAGTGAACCGCGCTCTGGCCCACCTCTTCCAACCGGGCCAGGGCCGGCCAAGTGTACCGTGCCTGAGCCCAATTAAGAGTACTCACACTTTTCAAACGATCCGGGAAACGGGCCTGGGCACAGTTTGGATAGCATAGTGTGAGTAAGCCCTTAGAGAAACTTGTTCATGCTTTTATCAGCAGCAGGGTGGATTACTGTAACGGCCTCCTCACGGGCCTTCCCAAAAAGACAGTCAGACAGTTGCAGCTCATCCAGAACGCTGCGGCCAGGATTCTGACCAGAACCAGGAAATCAGAGCACATCACACCTGTCCTCAGGTCTTTGCACTGGCTCCCAGTTACATTCAGAATAGATTTTTAAAAAATTACTACTTGCCTATAAATCACTAAATGGCCTAGAACCTCAATACATTACAGATATGCTCACTGAATACAAACTTCTTCAACTTCAAAAAGATCTTATAAACTAGAAATTCCAAGAGTTCAGTCAAAGCATGGTGAATCGGCTTTCAGCTACTATGCCCCTCGCTGCTGGAATCAACTCCCAGAAATGATCAGATGTGGTCCAAGATTAGGCACATTCAAATCCAGACTGAAAACACATCTGTTTAGCTGTGCCTTTACTGAATGAGCACTGCGCTACATCCGACAAATCGCATTATTATGTTTTTCTCTTCTTTTTCATTTTTTTACAACTTGTTTTAACATATTTTTATCTGTTTTTATCTGTTTTTTTATTATCTGTTTTTATTTTTTCTTACACTTGTCTTTTTTATTCCTGTTTATGTAAAGCACTTTGAATTGCCACTGTGTATGAAATGTGCTATATAAATAAACTTGCCTTGCCTTGCCTTGCCTTATCAGTTTGCAGTTTACTGCATACAGTATGTCGCCAGACTTGAGACATAAAGAGGAGTTGACCACGATGACAGGGTTCGAAAGAATGGTTTCAGAAAGCAGGTAAAAAAAAAGGCAAAAAATAAAAATAAAATAAACAAGTAGATAACAGGGTGAGAACGTGGCAATATCTGAAAACCTGGTAAACAAAAAAAAAAAAATCAGACAGCATTGAGAGCTTTTCTTTTTCTGGATTGCTTTTGAAAACACTGCCGGTTGGGTTTAGGAAAGGCAGTGGGCAGGTCAATCGGTGCTTTTGAAAAGTTGGGTTAAGGGAAGGGGCTGGGTGGGCGAAATCAGACGTTCAGTAGGTCAGGCAGTCAGTCAGCAGCGGCCTCTAGTGGATTTATACGAGAAGAGCAGGTGCGAAATTTGAGATCTGAAAAAGCACAGTGGCCTCTGGCGGATTTATGAAAACAAAAACTGCAAAAAACATACCTCCTGGGATATATTTCACACTGTCCAGAAATGTATACAGGGGTACTTATCTATAATGAGCCTGCTTTGCTACTGTTCGAGCGTCTTTGCCTACTGCTCCGCTCTTTGCACTCTTGCTTTTTATATTTTATACTTTTAACTTGAGCCTATCAGCATTGTGCTCAAACAACACAGCTTAAAGATCAACATTGAATCTACAAACTTTCTAGAATACAACTTTACTAACAAGAGTGAATAAGGTGCAAGACCAAAGGGTACTTGCAGGGTCAGATCACAAAGATCACGCTGCTGCATTAGCATCCTCTACCCCAAACACAGTTTGGACTCAAATACAGCTTCAGAACAGATATGAAGCCTAGAGTATAATGAGTGAAGAATCCCCAAATGCAGTCAGACAGACATCGCATGACTCAGCAGCTAATTCTGCATGGAATGAAGGCTCAAGGCTGACTAGACAGCGGCATTCTGCACGGATTGCAGCCGAGATAAGAACACTGATTGTAGGATTCAATAATCAGGAATTGTAGTAGCAGAGCTACAATGACATGCTGCTTCCCTCATGCAACAGTTTCTGATGTAAACAATAATCTTGAGAAAAATTTGAAGAAGCACAAGACTGTAAAATGGATTATCATCATGTGGGATGATTAAGTTCTGTGACTCCAAGTTCTCTAATCAGAACCCTGTAGTGGTTAGCAAGCATCGGACCATTAATTTCTCTAATCATAACAGAGTCACTCTCTTGACTTTGCATATTGGGGAATGCAAAAAATACAGTTATGGGCAAATCTCTGTGCATCACGGCCAGACATGCGGCGAGTCTCTACATTCTCACAAAGAGTTTCTGAGTTCTCTCATCCTTCCAACCAAATTAATTCGTCAGAGGAAATTTGGGAACATATTCAGTGCTGCGAATAGCTTGGGAAGCCTATCCTGGATCATTCAAATTACTTGACAAATACATTATATTGAAACTGACTGCTGCAATGAATTTTGTCGATAACGGTGAAAACAGTTTAATATAGGCTACTCTAAAACTATTAATATTTCATTTTGTTTTTATTTATATTATTATTTTATTCAACTATTTCGTGTTTTGGTGCTGAAGCATATAGCGGACCTTGTTTTGAAGCACTTTACCTCAAATGTTATTCTTCTATTTTTTTATTTGTAGATAACTGACCAACAAAAAAGCAGGTGGATGATTTATTTTGCTCTCTGGCAAATAAGGATTTCATTAATGCTCTACTGTAATTGTTTTATCACTAACCTCTGTGGAATAATTAATCAAGGCCCATTTTGGCCTTGAATAAACCATTCTGTCTTTGATATATAATGTCAATTATTTTTTTTCAATATAGAATAAATGTGAGAATGAATTGAAGCCAATTATTATTTATGAAGAGTTCATGTTGACCTGGTAACCAGTAAAATGTTGGCAGATGTTTTGAGATTTCAAAGCATGACTCAGGATCTTTTTTTCTTCTCTTTTTCTCAACACATACAGCCACTCACACACAGAGAAAATAGTCTGAGCTTTTATTTTTAAAGCCTGCCTGTGAAAGCGGGCATGTCTGCACGTCTACCCGCTGTGCCCTCTGTTACTATGACTACAGCACGGCAAATCAGCAAGGTCACAGGTAATGCTAACACGCAAAATTATTTTGAGACTATGTTCCAAAAGAAAGAAGGTCAGACTGAGAAATGGGGAAAAAAGAAAGTGATTAAGAGAAATTAACATGTGGGATTCTAATTACTATGCATTTGGGTGTTCATTAATATTTGCATTATGAGTGGGTGTTTCAAGATGTTTTAAATCTGTGAAATTGCTCAGTTTTATACCATTTCATTACAAAAAACAAACTGGTTTATTTTTTGGTTTTGGCAGAATGGGTTAGATTAATTAATTTATATATATATATATATATATATATATATATATATATATATATATATATATATATATATATATATATATATATATATATATATATAAATAAATAATGAATTGTTGAACCAATACACACAATCATTTACATGATGTTCCATTTTGCACATTGTCTCTGATGGGTGGAAACTTTGTACCCAATATTTTGACTTGCACATGACTTTTTTTTTTTTTTTTTACAAACAAACACATTAATATTTTACAACCAAAACAACAAAGGATAAACAGTTGTTCTCAAACTTAAAATAAAATGCAAGGGTAAAAATGGTAAGTATTTTGTTTACTCAAAAAACACTATTTCTATAAAAGAAAAATTATGTAAATTTGCAGAGCAGAGGAATTTGCCATCCATATTGATAATATTGTCTTAGTCTTTGTATAGAAGTTAATCTTCTATAACACAATATTACTTAAAAAGTGTTCAAAGACAAGAAGAACTCAGTGTACATTTCCTAACCTTTCACACACAAAAAAAAACAGAACAAACAACATAAAAAAACAAACTATATTTGTGTTCAAACTAAGTTCATTATATTATGCAACCAGCACATACAAATAAATGTTTGAAACTCTTATTAAACTGGTTGTAAATACATTTTAAATATACAAGTATAGCTAAAAAATTAATTGATCAAAACCAACCAGTTAAGGACCACCAATCTAACTTCTCAATAAATATTTTTGTTTTTGTTTTTTTAAAGGCAAAACACAACTTGTCAGATCATTTCATTATGTCTTCAAAATGCTTTTTGACAGTATGCACAGAATAGAGCATAAAGCTTTATGTAAGAAACATCACTTTTATTGCAATGTTCCAGATAGAAGTTAAACTGGCTAATCGTTTCTTTTAAAGTAATCTTTTAGCACTCACCATGGTTACACTGATTAATGAGTTTTTAATTTTGTTAATTAACAGCTTTCTAAAAACCCAGCACATTAACTGAACCCACTGTCACAGACAGCAGGTACAAATTTGTTGGGATTATAATCAGTCTGTGTTAAAGCTATGATCAATTGAAAATCCAGTCACTAACTATACTGTATCTCCAATTAATGGTGCTAAAACAGGATATGAAAAACTTTGGCCAAACAGAAATATTAATCGTCCAATTTGAATATTTAAAAATTCCAAATATCCACATTTGACGATACATATTTCTAATGGGTTCCAAACACAAAATTCCAAAGGGCTGTAATTATTTGCAATTAATATGCAGCGACATCACAGCTTTCTCCTCAAAGATGGCTATGAAGGATGAAACTATGTATATGATGTGTAAAATTTGTTTTGTGTGATTATCCTTAGTCCTATTTATTATCAGAAAAACAGTAATACATTGTAATAACAACATAACAAATTATGAATGAGGAGAACTGATTGGTTATAAATGTAGTGATGTGATGACGAGAAAAACATGGACACTGATTCACTGACAAACAGGCAAAAGTGACATACAAAAGAAAATGAGAATTAATTTGTTTGAAAAAAAAACAACAACAACAACAGCAGCAGCAACTCAATAACTGCCATAACTGCCCTGACTGAAGTGGTTTGCTTCTCTCTGCATGAGAACTCCTTGAGTATGGCATCATGTGCCATTCATCTTTTTGGCGCCATCATTAATTTTAAATGCAACAGCGAATGCAAACTTTTGAAAATGGGTTTTATAGTGTTTATAGTGTATCGTGTGTAATGTGTATAAATGTACTTATTATACCATTATCATCTGCAAAAGCATTTACTGACTTGATGTGTATAATACAATTATTTTAGTAATTTCTGTAGATCCATGTGAATGGAAATAATTTTGAGGTAAAAATTGAGGAAAATTGTTTTCATTGCCATTTTCATTTAATTTTTTAAGTGGCAGACACATTTCTAATATATATATTGTATGAGAGCAAATATCAGCAAACATTGATAAATAATGTTTTGTGGTGTATTAGAATGATTAATTACTGGGGAAGGTATAGACTATCTTAATTGTTACACAATAAAATTAAACTAACATGCCTTTAACCCTGTTATATCTACCACAGCTAAATTTCACCAAAATCCTAAACATCTTTTAAAAATAAGCAACAAAATACACACAAAGATCTGGCAACATAAAAGACTAACTAACAGAGAAACTAACAACTATGGCCATTACAAGGAGAAAATTACAGGCATCAATACCAGTTTTCTCTTTCAACACAAGCTTTACAAACACCCAGGATCTCAAATTGCAAAGTGCTTTTCCTGACTATTAATACCCTTCCACAAATTCAGAGAGGGGTCTGGATGCACACTAAGTGCAGTTGCCGGCTGAGCTGCATCCAATGCTTTTAATGTTCATACCTAACCCCACCCCTAACCCTACCCCTCACAGTGATGTCACTAGCACCATTGAGTGTATTCTGTCTGACTCTGCACGTCTGAGATATGCAGTCTCAGCTTGCAAATCCAATTCTGCAACCAGATACTATTACAAATTCAGGACAATTTGCAAAGCTGCACAACATATTAATGGATATAATGTTTTATAATGAGCTTTTTCACTAATTAGAATCAGTTCACAAAATAAAATACAAATGAATAATTTACTACCAATCATAGCTTTAAAGTATGAACTCCCTGTCAACCAAACAATAAATCTGCCACCTAACTGAAGTACAGCTCCCATCATGCACTTCACACACACACCAGTTCCAGATGACCCTTGATTGGACACATACAACTGAAGCTGTTCAGGACTAATCAGATGCACTATATACACCCCCCCCCCCCCCTCTCTCTCTTTCACACACTCACACACACACACACATGTTTGTTTTTGTGAAAAGTGGGTACATTACATAGGCTTCCATTCATTTTATACAGATCAAACCGTATATTATATTGCCCTCACCCCACCCTACCCCTAAACCCAACCATCACAGGAGACAGTGTACAGCTTTACTCCCTGAAAAAACTCATCCTGTGTGATTTAGAAGCTTTTTGAGAAGTGAGGACGTCACCAATGTCCTCATATTTCACCTGCTTTTTGTAATACCTGTGTCATACCTATGTCATTATACAGATTTGTGTCCTGATATGTCACAAAAACACGTACACACACACACACACACACACACACACACACACACACACACACACACACACACACACACACACACACATATACACACACACATTGGCTGAGTCTTGTTTTCGTGGTGAACATTATTAAGTTTCATCATTGTCATTATTGTTCTTGTTGTTTTGTTGCCTGTCCCGACCATTCACTTGTTATTCTAACCACTCTCTTGGATTACCTGTATGCTCCAGTTTATTGGCTGTATTTACTTGTATTGAACTTGCCTGTACGACCATCCCCTAAATAAAGACAGCAGGACCTGCGCATGACAGGGCTTGCCACACAGTCACTGCTCAAATGGACACCGACAATCTACAAGCCCCTAAGATAGCTGCCGCCAATCTGCAAGCTCACAAATGGCAGCAGCTAGTTCACCAACTCACAACATGTTAAGCTGCTAGCTCAGAAGCTGGCTTCTTGTCCCAAGTCTCTTCTCGTCATGGTTTTTGTCATAGTTTCGGTTCCTGAAATGACATCACTTGAGCTACAAAAATGGCCCCCACTACCCGAGTTGCCAGAGCTGCTGTCAATACCAGCGCTATTACTGCCAGAGCTGCCAGATTCTCCAGAGCTGCCAGATCTTCAGACCCTCCTGAATTCCCCAAATGTCAGGTACCAGATCCAAGAGTGACCGCCATCAGAGCTACAGCTTCAAGAGTTGTCAATGCCATCTAGACTACAAGAGTGGTAGCCTACAGAGCTACAGATGCAAGACCCGTCAATGCAGCTGGCTGATACACTAATGCTTTCTGACCCTGTACCTCCTGATGCACCAATGTTTCCTGGTCTAAAGTCTCCTCACCCACTGGGGTTGTGTGAACCACAGATGCCTCCTGACCTAGAGCCTCCTAAAGCAATGGGGTTGTCTGAATCACCCACGCCTCCTGATCTTAAGCCTCCTGATCCACTGGGGTTGTCTGAGCTGCCACTGCCTACTGACCAAGAGCCTCCCAACCAACTGGGGTTGTTTGACCCACAAGTGCCTCCTGATCCTAGGCCTTCTGACCCACTGGGGTTGTCTGAGCTGCCAGTGCCTACTGACCCAAAGCCTCCTGACAAACTGGGGTTGTCTGAACCGGCAGTGCGTCCTGACCATGAGCTTGAGCCAGAGCCTAACCACTTTCTTGGATTACCTGTATGCTTCAGTTTGTTCCTGTACTTGACCTTGCCTGTGCGACCATCCCTAAATAAAGTTCTGTTTGGATCCTCACCTCTGTTGCCACCAGAACAAACATTACAGACTGGCAACTAAGGTCACAAATTCCATCTGTACAAACATAGTTCATTAATTTGGTGTTTCCCAAATCCGTTGTTGCAATGAACATTTGCAAACTGTGTGTGTGTTCGCAACTACACCTCTAGAACTATAGTTAAAAGCATAGTTATTCTGCCTATGCTCTATTTATTTGAACATTCCAACATTTGCTTTGAATGATTAAGCTTAGATACCTCTCCACGTGTAATTTGCCTTCATTTTTTTACAATTCAGTTTTAGGAAACTTCAGAGTAACAATTGTGCTCCCTTGGTGGTTCACTCCATAGTCATGTATGCCATTTTCAACACAGCCGTGGTTCATACCGAAAGCTATAGGTGACCTATGATTTACAAGTGGAAATCTCCATTACTTGTGAAAACCAAAAATATAGGATATGTAAAATGGTTTTAATTCATAGTAGCCAATTTAAATGTATCTGTACTGTGTAAAACAATATAATGTGTACAAAACAAACAAATAATAATAATTTAATGCAGATTTTCTCTAAAGAAGTTGTTACTCCGCCCTGTTTAGAGCATCATTACAACATAAATAATGTAGTTCAAACAATGGGTCTGTGACAGAGCAACTACGGTTTTGGGAAACACTTGTCATTACATCTTTTGATTCCCAAACCATGCAACGTACTATGGTAGTTCATCCCTGAGTTAAGGCTTCTTTCTCATTATGTAGTTAATAAAAAAAGATATACTACATGACCTTGCATTGTTTCCATGTCTCCATATGTTTGGTTGTGAGATGTTGTTTGCAGACTGAGACAAAGTTGACTGCGATTTTTCCTATTATAGTCATGCAGTGTGAAACCCCCATCACTGATCCATCTTGCAGTGTGAACATAGCAGCAATGGAATGTTACCCCAGATAGTCATGCAGTGTGAAAACATCTGTGATGCGACTACCTTAAAAATCATGCAATCTGACTTCTGCATAAGAGAGCAACATGGTTGACTCACTGTGAAGGGAAGACTGACTGTTGGGCAGCTAAAATCATAGCTCGCACTTGCCACGCTTGTTGCTTCCTGCAGCACGGTGAGCACTCAGGCAGATTTGAGAATTACAATGGGTGCTAACCCACCAGTTGAGAAGCCCATGGACCCCTCCAATTCCTCCATAGCTTGCTCCCCTTAAGCTTCTACTGTGGGTGGTGGCTCATCCTTCGGGATGGTCGCACTCTTGCTCGATGACACTGTTGACCAGATGTCTATCGCAGCATCGTAGAATGATTTAACACAGCATCTTATGCCTCCCGGTCAAGAATGCAGTTGAGTCGGTCCCTCCAGCTAAGATGAAGGGCAGGTTTCACAGCCCATATTTCATTGCACCCAAATAGAGTGTGGGCTACAGTCAATCTTGGTTCTGTGCAATTTGAACCATTATCTACAGTACAACAGATGCTGTTCAAAATCCTCATTCAGCAATGCATCCTCCAATATGTCCGTCCACAGGATTGGTTGACAGCCATAGATCTGAAGGATGCATACTTTTATGTCTCAATTTTTCTTTACTTCTGATTGTTTCTTTGGTTTGCATTCAAGGGCTGGGCATGAGTGCAAAGTCTCGCTATATAGACTGTCTCTGTCCCTGCAGGTTTTCTCCAAACTCGTAGGGGACATCCTAGCACTACACTGGCTCACAAGCATCTGCATCTCATCGACTGGCTCATTTTAGCTCAGTCTAAGGTCCAGTTGATTGTGCACAGAAACATGGTGCTTCCAACCGAGAATAAGAACATGCTCTGCCCCATCACCACGCTGTGTCGCCATACCTTCAGTCACTGGACAGACTGGGGGGTTGTGGCTGTGTACAACGAGCATGCAGTTGCAGGTTCTTTATGCCAATTGTCAGATCTCCACCTTACTTATATACTCAACTGACTTTAAGCAGCTGCACCTGTGAGGAGCTTTTCTTGTCAATTCACATGCATTCATTGGAACTTTTTCTTACTCTTCAGAGTAATTGGTCATCTAGTGATTTCCCATAATGTTGTTCCAGCATAATGCCTCCATTCCCTCCTTCAGGGAACGAAGGTTATGACAGTAACTGAGACATATATATGAATGTATGCATGTATGTATTAATTTATTTATTTATTTATAAGTTATGAAAAAAACAAAAAACGGTCACGCTTTATTTTGATGGTCCGTTTGTTGAATTTAAGTTACATTGCATCTACATGCCAACTAATTCTCATTAGATTATTAGTAGACTGTTAGGTTGAGGTTTGGGTTGGGGTTAGGGTTTAGTTAGTGTAAGTTGACATGCACTTGCAAAGTTTCTTATAGTCAGTTAAATATCTGTTTAGCAGCAGTATCAACAGATATTAAGCAGACACTAATACTAAAAATACTCAAATGAACCATCAAAATAGTGTTACCAAAAAAGTGTTACTAAAAAGTGTTACAAAAATCAATTACCACATCATTTTCATACACATTAATCTTACAGTAGTATTTATTTAAATTTAATTTAAAAGTTTAAACAGTAGTAGCAATTAAAACATACATTTTATTTAATTTAAAAACATTACAAATGTTACAATTAATTGTTGTTGGTGCTTGTTTTTTGTTGCTTTTTCTTAAAAAATTTTTTGTTCAGAAAGAAAGAACGAAATAATATTTTAAGTAATTTAAAAAGCCAGAAGATTGGGTTCTCCATGATGATGGATTTCAGCTATCACTTCAAAGCAGAATACACATTGAGAACCTCGTGTAAACATGATTATGCTACCAGAATTGGAATTTACTCAGACCAAAGATAGCTTTTCCTGCAGCCTCTAACTAAGTCAGTGCTGTAGAACTTATACCTACTGATAAATATGGCAACATTAGATACACATGTTTTTCTCTGCCTGATTTAGATGAAAATGTTA
Organism: Danio kyathit; assembly: GCA_903798195.1. NCBI lineage: Eukaryota > Metazoa > Chordata > Actinopteri > Cypriniformes > Danionidae > Danio > Danio kyathit. The sequence goes on along the minus strand of LR812522.1, from coordinate 31,735,875 downwards.
TCAGCTGTTGCTCAGTCAAGTCAAGGCTAACTGTAATCATGGAAACTGAATTTGCTATAAAGAAACAAGACATGAAAAGACTCACAACCACTTCAGGATGGGTTTAAGTAGGGCAGTTGGGTTGCTTAGAATGACCAGAAACATGGTCTTTACTGTAGCAATGGAAATTTTTGTTTAAAAAAAAAAAGCACCAATAAACCACCCTACCTGGGTACACAGGCCTGAGAGTCCGATTCAGGGGCGTCTGGAGCCGGACAACAGAACTGGTGAAGAACTGTCTGGTTCCTGCAGGAAAAGAGGAGGTAAAAAAAAGATTAGCTTTTGAAAATGTGTCAGCATTATAGAAGCATTCTGTGACTAGAGGCTACCAGATTTTTTGTCACACACTAACAGACACACACATATACACTTCATTCAGATCAATTGGGGCAGATCATTTCGATGTAGCGAGTCTTAATAAAGAAGGGTGTATGCCAAGAAAATGTCAGTGTAAAAAAATGTTGAAAATGTCAAAGTAAAACTCCTAATTTTTACATATGATCTGATCTACACTTTCTCTGATTGTTTTATAATTTGCTCTAACGAGATCAAGAAGTCCCATAACTCCGCACATGCATTAGGGCTTCCTTTATTGCTGAGTTCATGCTGCACAATGTTAACATTTGATTTTTCACTCTCAGACAGATTTTGTGAGATCACCGTCAAATGCCTAAAATGCCTGGTGCTCGTTCCTGCATCATACATTCTCACACATGGCCTTATATATTGTAGTCATGCAGTGTGTATCCATCTGTACATTAAGGTAACATATCAAAAAATGTATATCATATCAAAGCTCATCCTCTAAGAGAACACACATTTGGGTAATAGTATTTTTAAAGTTAGCAATGCAAAGGTGAAAATGGATGTGAAGCCTCATGTAAACTATGCATACACCAGCTTTCACACTCTCAGTCAGATGTACTAACCTCAAAATTAATGTATACTGTATGTTCCTCCACGCAAGCTTTATGACTGCTTGTCATACTTCTGTCTATTGGTTACTCTTAGAGGCAATGAAGTGAAGTTGCAAATATTAAATTACACACCACCACAACATTGCAATTAATTAGTAGTTGATTAAATATTAGACATATTGTGAAGCAATAGCTGGTTTTTTCTAATGTAATCACAGCAAATGCACAAACAATCAACTGCCTATACTGTATAGGCGTGTAATTATTAAACTCACTATGAGGAGTGACTTGTCCAAAAAAAAAATATCCCTTTGAATTCTCTGAATTTTTCCAATGACTATAACGGTGCAAATCATGGGAATACTGGAAACACTGGAGCAGTGTTGGGGAAAGTTACTTTTAAAAGTAGTGCATATTGAGTTACTCCCCCCAAAAAGTTACTAATTGTGTTACTTGGTTACTTTTTATGGAAAGTAATGCATTATATTACTTTTACGTTACTTTTCCTTACCTGGCTGAGGTTTGATCTCTTTCAGAACTTGCAGATGTTTTTTTCACCTTTTTTTATAGAGAAGATCTGCATTTAACAACCACCTATATAAGCTACACCTTCATATTCCATAGATAAAATTATATTTTGAGAACTTTATGAGCCTAGATTAATGAAAGCATGTAAAGTAATGTGTTTGTTTCTCTGTAAACCCTAGAGATTAAAGTAACTTAAATCATCTTTCTTCCCTATTCTGATGCTTGGTTTGAACTGCAGCAGATCGTCTTGACCATGTCTAAATGCCTAAATGCATTGAGTTGCAGCCATGTGATTGGCTAATTAGAAATGTGCGTTAATGAGCAATTGGACAGATGTACTTAATAAAGTGGCTGGTGAGTGTATATAAGCATTTGGGTTTTTTTTTACAGAATTTGTTTAACAAATATTTTTGAACATTGAAAGTATTTAACCTTTTAGCCAGCACTCACTACAGGGATTTACACCTAAGGTGTCTAATAATAATAAAACAATAATATAATTGTAATGCAAAGGAATTAATCACGCAAAATGATTGATCATTGAACACAGGGAAAACTATCCAACATTTGAGGCTTAGCCACATAATTTAATGTTGCTTTGAATAGAATAAAAATATAAAAAAACACACTTTTTTAAGGTTCTGAACATGAAAAAAAATAGTCATAAAGCTGTTCTTATATAAAAAACATTACTATAACAATTTATTTATTTATATTTTAAATAGCTTTATACTATTGTTTGAAGCAAATGCATGCTTTAAACAATTATATATTTTGTTATCGTGACTTTGAACAAACATAATCGAGGGATCTGTAATCTGTAAAGAAATCTGCATCTGGTAAAAAAATCTGTAATTTATTTCCTACAACTTTTTAACCACTGGAATTATTTCCAAGCACATTCAGTTTGGAAAAATAACCAAACAAAAAAAACGTACTAGAACAAACAGATACCAGACTCCAACATGCTTCAATAAAAGCATCCTTAAAGTGCCATCTGCCAATATGAGTTGAATCATTCAACTTAGTCCATAAGGTGGATTAATCATTAAAACAAAGACGAGAATAACACATGGAATTCATGTGGGAATCAGCTTTTAAAAATAGACCAAGCCCCATCTCTCAAATTTACAGACATACAAATACACTCATTCAGTATTAAAGCACTAAGCCTCTTTAAAAGGTTTGCATCAGCAGGAAGGCTGGAACAGGCTTCTGAATTTGCCCCACAGCAGAGCTAAAACAGGACCTGAAAAGAGTCTGGATGTTAATCCTTTAAAAATTCAGGAGATAGTTTATGGAGTTGCTATCTGGCTGAGTGTATCTAAAGTTTAGCTTGCCCTGTTCTGCTTGAGATTGTCTTTTTATTTTAAATTTAATTAATAGTCATCACAATCAAACTCAGTCAATCAAATTAGTTACTAGCTCCATAAATAATAAATACTACCACCATGAGCACATTGTGTTAGCATCACAGCTAACATATTTCACCAGTTCAGTTGTAAGTATTGTTAGCCTGTTTTTTAGCTCATCTTTTGCCTGTTTTCTCTGTCCTATATAATTGTTTACAATCTTATATCAAGATCATCAACCTCCTTCGATCAAATGAATTACTAGTTCTATAATTTTAAATCTAGTTCTATAATTTTATATAATAATAATAAAAGCTGACAGCTGCTTAATGGCAGTTGTGATCAGATTGTCCCTCCAATGAAGTTCTGGCAGCATCAGAAGATTTCAGTCACTTTACTGCAGTTTGACAACAGCTGCGATAAGCAATAAACCATGAACCAATAGGAGGATAGAATCTGATGATGCACTCTATGTGAAAACTTTAAACAGGTGCAAGAGTTGTTGTTTTTTTACTTCCTGGTTTTATTATTGAGGCTGGTTGTGTGCAAAATTGCCACTAGAGATTGTTTATGTTTGCTGAGGAATAATTTCAGATTGTGAGATAGTGAAAATGTTTTCTTCTGTGTTTAGCTCGTCTTCATTGTCATTCAGTCTGACATTATAAAAGCTCACATGCACATGCAGTCATGTTTATACAGTCTGACATGAAACAATCGTTTATATATAAATATAATTTAAAATTGCACCGTGTGTGCTAGGCTTTATGTGCTAGGCTTCATGTGCATCATACAGTTTACTTACTCGTACCTAATTGTACCCTTTTATGTTACATTATAAATCATTTTGTAGGTGTGCTCTGCTCTTGCTCTCTCTCTCTCTCTCTCTCTCTCTCTCTCTCTCTCTCTCTCTCTCTCTCTCTCTCTCTCTTTCTCTTTAGTGCCTAATGCTCATCTCATACATACGCCCCAGCTCCTTTTAATCTATCAGATTCCAGTGTTAAGTCAGAATCTACTTCAGTAAAAATGGCCTCTCCTGTTCTTCTCATATGCTTGTCTTGCCACATGATTAGTGTAACTCTCTCTCTCTCTCTCTCTCTCTCTCTCTCTCTCTCTCTCTCTCAATTCAATTCAATTCAATTCAATAGTTGCTTTATTGGCATGACAAATTTTACAAATGTATTGCCAAAGCATTTATAAAGTTTACATAAAAAAGTAACATGCATATATAATTAAAAAAAAACAGCACACAATATAGTAGTAGTAAAAAAAAAAAAAAAAAAAAAAAGAATAAAATAATATTTATATATATTAATAATAATCTGAATATATATATATATTATAATTAAATCAAATATAAATAATATATCATATTATTCAATATATCATATTTATGGTGGCTTGAGAAAAACATAACTTTCCGCCAGACTGTCATACAGACTTAAGTTTACGCTCATTTAACTCAGACTACCAATCTGCCAATCACTGATGACCTTTTAACTTGCTAGCCACACCCTAGCAACCACTTACGCCACCCTAGCAACTGTCCCATAGACTTCTATTGTAAAATAAAAATTAACAAACTGCCATTGACTTTACATTGGACATAGTAACAACATACCAATTCATACTAACAATATACTACTCCATACCAGAAACATACTAATCATACTAGCAACATGCTAATTCATACATAAACATACTAGCAACATGCTAATTTATACTAACAATATACTAATCCATAATGGAAACATACTAACAAACATACTAATCATACTAGCAAACATGCTAATTCATACTAAATTCATGCTAGCAGCATGCTAGTTTACACTAGAAACATGCTGGTGACATGCTATCATACTCAATGCTAACGACATGCTAATTTATGCTAGAAACATGGTAATTTATGTTAGCAGCTGCCTAGCAACCACTCAGAACACCTTAACAAGCACCTAGCAACATCTTTTTAACCATCTAGAACACCCTAGCAACCGCCTAGCAATCACCCAGAACACCTCTCTCTCTCTCTCTCTCTCTCTCTGTCAGCAGTGAGGGCTTTACATGTTATAAATGTAGGGAAATAGTCATGCTGATAGAGAAGATCTCTGTCAGAATTAGAAACACACATCCAAGCTTGAATGAGGTTTTGGATGGGACTAGCCCTGTGTATTGTTCGGCTCCAGTTGTTGCTTCCTCACAGTGGGACGATTGAGTTAATTTTAGAGGCCCTATGAGTGGGCAAAAACACTGCATGCCCATTCCAACATCAAACAGGTTTAGCCCATTCAGTGATGCACCCACTGAGAAAGCTGATGAAAGTGCACCAGTTATTGGTTACTCCATAGTATAGAACATGCAAAAAATGACACCAGCGAGCAATTGTCTGCTGGGATCTGACATCATGTCGAATTTAAAAGTGCTGGCTAAATCTAAACATAAGTTCAGTATTTAGATCTTTATCCACGACTAAGGCTCTCGACGAAGGCGGTCACACTTTTTCCCTCTCCGTCCCTTATCTTCCCTGGCTGGCTCTTCTTGTCTTGTCTTATTCTATCTCTGAGGCTCTCCGTGCCCTGCTATCCAAACGAATAAGGAATTATGGATCTGATCAACTGGTCTCTGAACGCAATTGACACCATCTTCTCGATGAGAAGATTGGGCTTGGGAGAGCCCACTTGGCCTGCCGGTACGTTTGCAGCTGGATACGTGATGGACGGGTGGGAGAAGTGGCGCGTCGTGTGCCTGGCTGCTCTTTCCCTGGAGGATATTAAAGATATCTACCTATTCGGAACTTTGATAACAGGGTTTCTGCTGATGGGCTTTATCGACGATTGATGAAAGCGGTTAGTGCAGCTCAAATCCCCACCAAGCTGACCGGCTTGATTGAAACTATAATGGGCAGATATGCTGCTAATCAGACTGCTGTATTAGACCGCAAATTGGAAAACATCGGGATAAAATTAGCAGCTTTACAACAAGATTTGGCCAGGACTGGAGACCTGTGGCGGACATTAAATATCTGTGAAATTGGCAGGTATTGACCTAAATTTTAAATACTTTCTTTTCTTTCGGCTCCCAGTGTTTTTCCAGCCAGACGGCCTCGGCTGGAGAAAAACAACTTCTCCTGGATAGCAAGATAAGGAGACGCTCTGAAATTCCTGCTCCCTGTCAAGGACACCTGTTGGACTCTACAGGCTTACACACACATACATACACAGCTACAGATAGACTTTCACTACCTAACCCTTCATCCCACGCCTTCGTGTGCTTTCATATACTGGAGGGGGTAGGCGGGTCTGTGACCAGCGACTCCATGGCCGCAGGAATCGAGGGCTGCCCGCCCTTGCCGGACTATATCCACACCCCCTTTCCCATCCCCTGTTGTGATGTATGTCAATGTCTATGTGTTTTTATGTGCTTATCTGCTGGGGCTTTTTTTTTATCTCCCTGATCTCACACTGCTCTAACTCAAGGCCAAGGTGAGAGGGAGTTTTTTTTTCGCCTCTCTTTCCTGAATTGTATCTTACTTCCTTTTCTAAATGCTACCCCCCGTTGACCTGTCTTCCCTTGAAATGTGATGTTTGTGTATGGTCGGGGGGGGGGGGGTCCAATTTCACTATATGTCAGTGTATGTGAATACATGGAGGTATATGTGACAAATAAAGGCTTGATTGAATTGACGGCACTAATGATGTCCAGCTAATTCAGTCAGAGATCACTAAAAATAATGTTAAAAAGGGGTGTGATCTTGTAAAGACATTGTCAGACACTGTTATATGCTCTGGTCCCCTGCCTGCTTATTGTGGTGACGAGGTCCACAGTCAACACTCATTATTCAATTGCTGGATGTCTAAGTGGTGCCCACTGAATAACATATGTTTTGTAGACAACTGGCAATCAGCCTGACCTGTTGAAGAGAGATGGTCTTCATCCCACCTGGGCTGGGGCAACTCTCCTCTTTAGTAATCTGACTTATAGTCTTAGTGCTGGCACTTGACTGGCTAAACCAACCATCTGCTAGCCTCCACAGTTTACCAAACTCAGAAAATCTGCAGCACATAGGGCCACCTAGATATTATAACATAGAGACTTTTTTGTTCCTGAACCTCTAAATATAAAAAAAAACTTCCAAACCCTTTCATTCATTCATTCATTCATTCATTTTCTTGTCGGTTTTGTCCCTTGCGGGGTCGCCACAGCGGAATGAACCGCCAACTTATCCAGCACGATTTTACGCAGCGGATGCCCTTCCAGCCCCAACCCATCTCTGGGAACTTCCACACACACATTCACACTCATACACTATGGACAATTTAGCTTACCCAATTCACCTGTACTGCATGTCTTTGGACTGTGGGGGAAACCGGAGCACCCGGAGGAAACCCACGCAAACGCAGGGAGAACATGCAAACTCCACACAGAAACGCCAACTGACCCAGCCCAGCCGAGGTTCGAACCTGCGACCCAGCGACGTTCTTGCTGTGAGGCAACAGCACTACCTACTGCGCCACTGCGTTGCCCCAAACCCTTTCAAAGGCAACAAACTAATTTATGTTCATCAAATAAAAAAAAAGGTAATCAAAATAAATAACTTTGATTATTGAACATTACATCACTCTCATCTAAAACGCATATGTATGTTGGGGGGGGGGGGGGGTTCAAATTGTTTTTGTTGTGTTGTTAAATAGGTATGAAGTATAAGTTTTGTTTTTGTAAGAAGGGTAAATTGAATATTATTCGAATGCAATTTAAGCTGGTTTCTGTTTGATTTATTTTTGTCTTTAGCGTCACCAAAAGGTTACTAGGGTTACTATACTACTATTATATCCTAAGTTGGCAAACCTACCCAGTCAGACTGCAAGAATGTGCCAATGAAAGGGAGATTTGAAATTGGTCTGAAGTTGCTGAATGTGGTGCTATCCAGGGGTGCGTTTCCCAAAATCATCGTTAGCCAACTAAGGTCGCAAGTTCCGTCGTTACAAACATACAGTAGTTCTTTGATTTGCTGTTTCCCAAATCCATCGCTCCAACGAACATTCGCAAACTGCGTCGCAAACTTGAGCTCTTGAAACGACACCTCTGGAGCTGTAGTTAAAAGCATAGTTCCTGGCTGTGTTCTAGTCCCACTTATCCCCCCTATGCCCTATTCATTTAGAACATTCTAACATTCAAAGCTGGAATTATTAAAAATAAAAAAGCATTAAGTTAATCTCTCTTAGGTGTAATTTTTACAGTTCAGTTTAAGCGAGCTTCATGTTTACAATTGTGCTCCCTTCGCAGTGTACTTTGAAAACATTGATATCATTTTGAACACAGCCTCATGGCGAAAGCTATAGGTATATTTAAAAGCGGAAATTATGTTACAGTACGTCTCCAAAGCTTGTGAAAATAAAAAACATAGCATACGTTAATTCTTTTATTTTATAGTGGGTTATTTATTAAGTTTCCTGCTGTATATGACATGGGTCTGTTGGTTAGAACTTTCTGCTGTGGTTTGCATGTGAAATTGTATTTTATTTTTTAATAAATAAACAATATCCTAAATAATTATAATGATAATAATAATAATCATCATCATTCATTCATTCATTCATTTTCTTGTCGGCTTTGTCCCTTGCGGGGTCGCCACAGCGGAATGAACCGCCAACTTATCCAGCACGATTTTACGCAGCGGATGCCCTTCCAGCCGCAACCCATCTCTGGGAACTTCCACACACACATTCACACTCATACACTATGGACAATTTTAGCTTACCCAATTCACCTGTACTGCATGTCTTTGGACTGTGGGGGAAACCGGAGCACCCGGAGGAAACCCACGCGAACCCAGGGAGAACATGCAAACTCCACACAGAAACGCCAACTGACCCAGCCCAGCCGAGGTTCGAACCTGCGACCCAGCGACGTTCTTGCTGTGAGGCAACAGCACTACCTACTGCGCCATTGGGTTGCCCATCATCATCATCATCATCATTATTATTATTAAAGTAAATATATTTATAATAAATCGCCTCATTATTTATTTATTTATATGATTTATATATGATATTAGAATAGTGTTAGCTTTTGTAAGTGATTTTATGTTTTAGAATAGAATATGTAATGTTCAACTTCTCAATAATATTAGTAAAGCAAACACAGGCCCTATATGTGCCATTTACATATATTTTAATTAATATGGAAAATGAGTGCATGTTTTTTACCAAAACTAATATTGGATTTTATTTTAAATGCGTGTTTGTGTAAAACAATATAATTTGCACAAAGAAATGATGGGGCTGTTCTCTGAAGAAGTTACTCCACCCCGTTTAGAGCATCATTATGGGCGTTTTGCGTCATAACTAACGTAGTTCAAGCGATGGATCTGCGACAGAGAAACTACGGGTTTTGGGAAACACTCGTCACTACATAGTTCTTTTGCCAAACGATGCATCGCACTATGATAGTTCAGCCGCGAGTTACGTCGTTGTTTGGGAAACGCACCCCAGGTTGCTCTATTTCAAGAGAAGATTAACAACTGCATTTTTAAGAAATATAGATAAAGTCCCAGAAAGAAATTAAGCATTTACATTAACTATTAGGCGATCTATTTCTAAACAGTTGGACACCATTTTGAAGAATGGTGTGGGGAGTGTCAAAACTGTAAGTTGATGTTTTACAATCAATTCCCTTGAAATCATGTTCAGTCAAGTATAATGTCTGATTTCTTAAGTTGTGGTTGAGCCTGTTTGATGTCAACACAACTTGGCTGATTTGATGAGCTGATTGCCTTGCTAATATTATTGATCTTATCAGTAAAGAAATGAGCAAATTCATTGCATTTGCTTTCAGAGAGAAGTTCACTGGGAATCCTCCAAATAATATAGTGATCATTTATTTGGTTTGACTTGAATATTAAAATTAACATTAGTATTAATATTAATATTGAGATTTTGGTCACTGCTTGCTTAAGGTGCATGTGAGCATCAGATAAATAACTCCTTTTAAATGGGGCACCAGTCACAGTTTTCACTGTGGCATTAATAAATTCTACAAATTTTGAGGGAGTGACAGGCAGGTGTGGGTCTCTTGAGCTTTGAGAAGAAGAAATCTGGCGTCACCCATGATGTGACCGTTATTTGCACAGTCATAGTCTACAGTTAAATGGTTTTTATACTTAAAAGTCTTAATTTTTTTCCTATGCTTAATTTTCTTTCCAAACCACTTCTAGTTTACCCAAGACACCATGTTGAGAATATAAAGACTAAACTTCATCACCATATACCTGGACCCAGCCTGTATACCAAGCAAATGCTCTGGTGTTCATGAAGGAGTGGAGAGCATGAGACTGATTCCTGAAATATGCCAGTGACAGTCTTTGCAGGGTCTTTGCAGGAATCAGTCTCACATTAGCCACTTATCCATGACCAACACAGCATCTGATCAGGATATGTGCTGGGGTGTGATGATGATAAAAAATGTAAAAATCAGTGCAGAAAAGTTGATCGCATGTGGAGGAAGACAAAACTTGTAATCCAGTATAACATTTATAAAGAGTCTTCATGCTTTTAATGTGGAACTAGACATTTTTAGGCATACTTTCTTTTCAAAATTTAGAAATATTTATAATATTATAGAAACTTAGAAACTCACAAATTCCATTTGGTGCCCCACATGAGGCTAAAATATCAATAATAATATCAATACCAAAATACTGATATTAATTTTTGTGATAAATTCAAAATAGCATTACCTAATTTGGTGCCCTGTGTGAGGCTAAAATGTCAATATTAATATCAATTCCAAAATATTGATGTTCATATTTGCGATCAATTTAAAATAACACTACCACTGGCTTGCATGGTTCGGGATCTGTAGAGCTGCGCATCGATGGATTTGCTATTCAGTGTTTGGACTCTCAGTAGTGATTATTAACCCACACTGAACTGAGCTAAACTGAACTGAACTTAATCTCTGAAAACTGAACTGACACTGTTTCAATTCACTATAATCTTCCATGTGAAGCTGATTTGACACAATCTACATTTTATAAGCGCTATACAAATAAAGATTAATTTAATTTAATTTAATTTAATTGAACTACAAATGCATAAGCACTTGCTGGATGCTTCACTGAAAAAGGTATATTTTTTACACTCAGACCTGAGAAGTCACATTTATGCATGGAAATAAGTTAAAGCTGTTGTTATGCAAAAGTAACATTGTTTTGGATAAATTTCTCCTTGTACATTCCACTCAAATAATGTAATACTGAATCAGGTCACAAAAAAAAAACTAAAAAAAAAAAAAAAACAATAATTTTACAGTATTATGATTTAGAAGAGTCAAAAGCGTACAATCAGCACCTTAAAAAACATACAAAAACACAAAAGGAATAAACTAAATAATGGGACGTATTTAGTAGGCAACAGAATTCAGAGAGAAAAAGCATCTGTCACTTGAACTATGGTTCAGGCCTTTAAAACAAAGTGTACAAAATTACCCTAAAATTTGAGCTTCTCACTTATGAGTGCATCAAATAACATATTAAGAAGTCTTTATAATATTATTCATTACTTAAATTTAATGCTGAGAATGACTGCAAGATCCTCAAAAGGACATTCTAATAAAGCAAATGTTTTAGTTTTCAGACATGCACCATTGCAGTTTCAGCCCTGAGTCATCAGCACATGAACTGATGATGTAATAGAAGAGCTCCATAAGGTCAGAGCTGAGGCTGATTAACACTCCACAACTGCACTGCAGCACTGACCACATGTGTATGCAATTCACAGCAGCAGTCACTTGCATACGTACAAATGAGGTGGTTTTCTTTAAAGAAGACATCTTTCTGAAAACTTATTTACATGCTAAGAAGTAATAAGCATTTGTCACCTGATGTATGTCTGTATGGATAGTCTGTTGTGAAATCTAATTGGTTAGGCTTTATCTAAAGGCAATATTTGGTCACAGTCATCTGTTACTTACTCTACAGCAAATATTTCACTGCAGTATTAACCCTGTAAAGTCCACTGAATTACAACATCACTTTTAACAATTGTAAAAAAAGGTAAGCAAATGTTTTTTTTTTTTCTCTCTCTCTCTCAAATCCCCATTTACATGATTAATGAGTCTTATTTTGTGTCCTCACAATGCAATTGGATAGAAAAAGTGTTTATAGGTCTGGTCATCCTGCCAACTTATACTCCTCATAATCATTGCACTATTTAAAAATTGCACATATTCATTGCACTGATTCATTTATTTGAACTGTACGTACCCACTGCACATTTGTAATTATGTACACACCCACTGTACATATACATTTGTAATTGTTTATCTATCTGCACACTTCTGATTATTAATAGCAACCTGTACATATATCCATCTATTGTAAATCTCTGTTCATAGCTAATACAACCTGTATATAATGTTCATAGTACATTCATTTGTAAATATCCCCAAAGTTTTTCTATAACTGCACTTTATAACTTATACCTGTATCCTGCACTTGCTGCTATTGCACTCCTGGTTAGACCTAAACTGCATTCCGTTTCCTTGTACTTGTACATGTGTAATGACAATAAAGTTGAATCTGATCTAAAATCTAATCTAATGAACTTACTCTTCCTGCATTTTTTGCATTGAGCTAAATATTGTTTGTGTGTTTATTACAATGTCTAGATCATTCATTCATTCATTCATTCATTTTCTTTTTGGCTTAGTCCCTTTATTAATCACAGGTCGCCACAGCGAAATGAACTGCCAATTTTTCCAGCATTTGTTTTTTTACGCAGCAGATGCCCTTTCAGCTGCAACCCAATACTGGGAAACACCCATACACTCTTGCATTCACACACATACACTATGACCAATTTACTGTAGCTTATTCAATTCACCTATACCGCATGTCTTTTGACTGTGGGGGAAACCGGAGCACCCGGAGAAAACCAAAACGGGGAGAACATGCAAACTCCACACAGAAATGCCAACTGACGCAGCTGGGATTCAGTAACATTAAGCATATGCGTGGCAAGCGACATCCATAGGGCTTTAAACTGTGGGTCAGAACTGTAATCTCTGATGGAATGAAATGGAATACAACAAGCCAAATCTGAACTTGGGCTGTCAGGTGAAGTTGTGATGAAGCTCCACACTTCCAGAGGGTCAAAACTACAAGATCTGCGCAGACAACTACTTCACCTGTGTCGCCTGTGCTTTTCAGATGTGCTTTTCAATTTTAGTCTTGGGGACTATCACTGCAAGTAAACACATTCAAACCACACTGAATGTTTTTATTAATAGTGCTTATTCATTAAAATATGATGTTGTGTATTTATTACTTATGATATACAGTACTGTATACTGCTATGGGGCTAAGTAAGTGAATAACCCTGTAAATGAATGCATAAATGCTCTGTAAACCTGTTCAGACAAAGTGAGTACAAATACAGAAATTCTGCTCACAACTAGGCCTACTCACAACTATTACATTTCCCTAAAAACCAAAATGTATAAAATGTAAAAAAATAAATAAATAAATATTTAATTCCTACATCAGAGGCCTCCTAAAACAATATATGAGAGGTCAAAAAAATTATATTTGGGTCTTAGGCAGTGGTGGAAAGAGTACTGAAAAATCATACTCAAGTAAAAGTTACTTGCCTAAAAATGTAGTGTAAGTAGAGTAAAAGTATTTGTTGTAAATATTAGTCAAAGTATGAGTAAAAAGTCGCCCTTTCAAAAGTACTCAAGAGTAGTGAGTAGTGAGTATTATGCTGTCAAAAGCTGATATGTTTACATGTAATTTGTGCATTTGTGTGTAAACGTAACATTCTGTAGTGCATTTAGTTAATGCCCTGAAGGCACACAACATCATGAGACGTTATTATTAGATTAGATTTAGGTTGTAATGTCAGGTGATCAAAATCATTAGGTCATTAGCAGGCTAGCTGCAAAGAAAAAAAACTCCATAGTAACTTAATTCAGCTTAATTTAGCCTGCTTTCATGCAACTAAGTCAAGACTAAATTCAGCCAGGATAGCCTCAAAATCCCAGCTTAATCCCTTATCTTACTTTTGTGCAATACCCCTCTGAACTTATGTCTTTCCACCCCATCAATCCCATTTGAACCAGAAACCTCTCCTCTCTCCCTGCAGGGACATGTGTTCTGAGCAGCACAGCCAAATTAGACAAACATCTTGACCTTCTTTGAGACAAACTTTTAAGTAGACAGAAAGTAAAAAGACAAGAACCAGTCTACAGTTGACTCAAATGCAGATTTCAGAGTCTGTACCCTCTGATGCCACTCATAAGAAGAAGAGAACACACTGAGGACATCTTTAAATATTCAGTAAGGAGAATCTGGATGTGACGGTGCACTTTTTAAAATCTGTATGAAGTTTTAGGTGAGGAGTGTATTAGTACTGCAGCAGTACAATAAAAAAAAAATCAGAGAGTCAAATCTACTGTATTTAGCTCATGATTTATTTCTCATTATAAATGTAATTTTTAAACTGTAGAGATCATTTTAATCTAAAGTTGTCAATAAAAAGATTAGTGTAGATTGTAAGTGTAGAGATTAAGGTCCACAATGAAATTTGAAAGCAAAATGAAAAAAAAAAAACAGAAAACTTTAATTAGCAGATTTTTTTACAATGATAAATAAAGCTATAGACTGACTGGCCTTTTTTGATAAATGAAAGTGGAAAGTGTTTTAGTGATGAAAATAAGTGTGCTTAAATGTATTGAATGGATGTGCTGTTTGTGTACTTCAAACCTTATAATATATCTATTTTTAAACTACTTTCAGATTATAAAATATTTATGAAATAGCTCACTTAAGTACAGCTAAAGTGTGTACACCTTTATAACTTAAAAGGCACCTATGATGAAAATCAACTTTTGGAAGCTGTTTGGACAGAACTGTGTGTAGGTATAGTGTGTCCACTGTCATATTGCGATAGAAACACAAAACCTTTTTTTAAAGGTGTCATATACTGCATTGGTTTAATCAGTTAAATTGCTATCTATATAGTAGGTTTATGGCTTTGGTAAGTTCAAAAAATCTCCAGAAATGGTTTTATATGCTCATGTATTACGCCATAAAATACCCATAGAATCATAAATACACATAGAATCAAAAGGTTCATGATTGACCATATATGGTTTTGTCATGAATATTAATAAGCTCAGCTCTGACATGCAGCTGAGACAGACACACACACAGAACATGATGTAAGCTGAGAGGGCGGGCCAAGATGGCGCTGTGAACATACCTGTCAACCCTCCCGTTTTTCCCGGGATTCTCCCGTATTTTACAGTTCTATCCCGCTATCATCCCGTGAAGGTATTTTCCTGTATTTCTCCCGTATTTTCAGTCTTTCTCTGAAGCGTGGCAATAAACATTAAAGAACAGCAACCCATACCGCCAAACCACCAGGGGCCGCCCTTTGCTCTTAAATGTGCGTCTGTTCTGTGCTTTCGCTTTGTTTATGCATGAAAACACTGTGAAATAAATATAAAAACAGCGGGATTTTCTTTCCTTTTATTACAGATGCCGTCCATTATAATTTTAGATGGTTGCATTTTTAAAGTGACACCTGTTATTTAATGTAATCAAACAAACAAAAAAATCGTTGCTCATTCGTTGCTCTTTAATCAGAATGTGTAAGTTATACAGTGAAGAAACGGCTAATGAGATTTGATAGCTTGATTTTATTTAATTATAATAGCTATTAATTTTAATAAGCTGTTTGCTAATGTATTTGCTGCTAATGTACACTATTTATTTGTGCTTTTGTAAATAATAATAATAAAACATTACTGACCATTTACTTGTTTATGTACAATGAAAACAGCTCAAAATCAACATATTTAGTAATTTGGGGATTTTTTAAGGGAGTGGGCATAAGGCATATCCCTTATTTTCACATCCCAATGTTGACAGGTATGGCTGTGAATAGACGGAACTTTCGAACTCTCACCATCAAATTTAGTTAATTAGAATAAATTAGTTTTCTGAAAGTTTTTTCTTTTTAAATCAAGCTAATGTGGACATTACATTGGCATATTTCTAGCATTTTTACCTTGAAGAAAAATGCCAAAATCTAAAACAACCATGTGCTGTTAGCAAAGCATCGAGCAGTGTTGTCAAAGTAACTAAAAATGATCATGATTATGAAGATGGAATGATTCATGATTTTGAAAATGAAGATGAATTTCCCTCACTTCCCGTAGCACTAAGCATGCCTCCAATTGCCAAGAAACCAATGCTTTCACAGTTAAATTCAGACAACTTTAAGTCTGATGAGATTGTTGACAAATTGGCTCAACTCATAAATACAAGATGCGATGCACTAGGAGAGATAGTTAAAGCTACGTGCGGAGAGATAAGTGAACAATCTACGCTGACCTTCATGAATTGGGTGGCAGACATGGAGCATGGGGATAGAATATGAACGTGTACGACATCCCAGAAGTGACGAAGCAGAATATTCGCGAGGAGGTGATCAGTATCTGTCAACTGTTACTGCAAGAAAGAAAGCAGTTGCCAGCTGCAATTGATGTAGTGCACTCGTTTAATTCCAAGCATTTCAATAATTTGAGACCTCGAGCTGTTTTTTCTCGCTTTGTGGTAAGGAGATACAGGGAAGCAGTGTAGACAGCTGTGAAAAACTGTCCATTTCTTTAAGATCACAGTTTGTGGTTCACCAAAGATTTAACGAAGCAGGACAGAGATTCAAGGCAGAAACTATGGCCTTTGATTAAAAAGGCACGAGAAGAAAGAAAGTTATTGATTATGGATGATGTTTTTTTATTTTTTGTTGTAAATATTTCTAAAGTTGCTGAATTCTATGTAACTTGTATTTTAAATTTCTATAACGTTACTCATCTAAAGGTTTACTTCATATCGCAGTGAACAATGATCTGCTCCTCACCAGCGTCCACTCCACATAAGCAGCAAGATTGCCTTGCCCATCTTCGGACGGCAGTGCTCTGCAAGCGTCCAGGTTGGAATTGTGGACCCCCCAGAGCACATCATCTGGCTAGCTGGATTGATTCACTAGGAATAGGTACCGTCTTATATGGTCCTTGAGGCTTTTCCCCCTGCTTCAGCATTAGGAGAAGGAGTTCAGGGGTGTAGATCGAATACATGGGGTAAACGAGGGGAAGTGAAAAGAAAACACTGGGGGCACAAAGACTATAAAAATAAAACGAGGGAAAACACGGTACACTTTTCTGTTTCTGGTCTGGTATTATGTCACGCCTGGGCTCTCTCAGGAAGGCAAAGGATCACAGGAATTATCAAATAGTAGATTTATTGATAAACACTCACATGGAAGGACATAGGAGACTCAGGAACGACATGGGGTGTGGAAAGACATCACTTAGAGTACCGGACAACAACTAAACAACACACAGGACTATAAATACATAGGACATGATGACTATACAGTAATGACACACAGGGGATTAACACAGGTGAAACTGATTAACATAATGAAATGGCGGGTAGATCAGTCACTTTGGTAGATTTCTCAGATCACAATTAAAATTATTAAAACTAACTGTTCAATCTTCAGATCATTGTGGGTCAGATCACTTGTGCACAACAGAAAAGCAGTTTTTCATTCCTTTGAACAAGTTGCAAATGCTTTTGTACATCCATGCAAATGATGCTATGGTGCTATTCTCTTATGGTTCCTACATTTTCAGCTGCTCATGTCATGTTGATCAAAATGTATTATTTTGGTCTCTGTTGAACAGTCTCACCCCCCACAACATTTAATCGTTTGTTCATGGCAAAAGTCTTTACATGCAAAATGGTTGAACAAGTTGTCATACAGTTTTTCTCAATTGCTTTGGCACATTTTTAAAACAGTTTTAACATTCTCTAAACTGTGAGTGAAAATCTCAACTGTTTGCTGGAATTTCAGAACTTTATTGCATGTTTGCTAAATGAAGTTACTCCCCCATGACATTTAATTCATGCTTCAAAACCTAGTTATTGTGTCAGTTTTTAAAAATTATAAAAAAAAAAAAGTGTAAAAGTTTTTATTTTTTTAAATCTGATATTTGTTGAGAAGAGTCAATAGTACATAGAAAAAATACTAAATACATTTGTATTTATACAGTACATTTATTTGCGTACAAATAGATTACATGCAAAGTGCAATCTTGCTTGTCCAATTACTGTATGGTATATTTCATATTTCTTATAGTACCACAAATACACAAAAAAAACAAAATATCATTTCTGAAAAAAATTATTATTTGTGGACATCCTGTCGCTCTTGTTGGCCTTGCCAGAGATTACACTTCTTCCAATTGCTCTTCTACAAGCAATTTAGCAGAAAGTACAAACAATGTCAATATCAGATATTTATGGTGTAAACATGTGCATGTACAAATGTTTGATAATTGAATAAACAGTTTTGAGTGTGATGGCTTACACGATGAAAAATGATTGAGAAGTTGTGAAGAGTTTGACAGTTTAAATGAGAATTGACTCATCAGTTTTGATCAACAAGCAATATGCAGTTAGTTGTCCAAAATACAATTGTATTTACTGTTTGCACACATGTGCCAAAGCATTTGCAATTTGCTTAAATCAATAAGAAATGCCACTCTGAATTGAACAATAAGCTAACTGTTCAGAGATCTAAACTTATTGTTTTGAAAAATAAAAATTTCAATCGAGAATTGAGCCAAACCAATTGAGAAAAACTGTAATATTTTGTAATAATGCATTTTTCTTTTTCTAAATCTGTCTACAACTGGTAAATTTCTCCATGGTGAATCTTGACTTTTTCTAATGAAGGTCTAAAAGGAGGTAGTCCGCTGTTTACATGTCTAGTTTTGTTTTGTTTTTCTTTGTGCTATGCAGTACTGTCTTTTCCTTTCAGTATCACAATGACATAATCTGTCAACAAATTACAGTACAAAAAGCCAACAAAAAATATTGCCATAGTTTACACCAGAACACCCCTCCAGAGTACACTGTTGTGTAATTTCACTGTCTTATCTGTACACAATGGTACAAGGACTTGTCATTCTGATGGCACTGACTAAATTGATACAGAAATTTAATTTTGAGAGACTGGGTTTTGCAGGTAATGCATAGTGTTTTGCTGTTTGTTCGCAATGACAAAAAATTGATTGATTGCATCAAAAAGGCATTAACATTGCGCAATGACAAGAAATAATATAGATGACACCACCAAACACATGAAATCGAAAGTAACTGTGGTTTAAAAATGTAAGAAAGTAGAAGAGGGCAGATAAGTACATAAGTACATAAGTACCGATATTTAAGTAAAAATGTAATGAGCTTGTCAAAAAAAAGCTCAAAAAAGTTATCAAAAAATAAATAGTGGAGTAAAGTACTAATACCAGAAAAATCTACTTTAGTACAGTAACAAAGTATTTGTACTTCGTTACTTCTTATCTCTGAATCTGTATTTCCATTCAATAACTCTGTCAAAATACAGGAAAGGCTCACAACAGTGAAGGGGTGGCCTCTTCAACAAAAAAAGTGGTTTGTTAACACACCAACAAACACAAAAGGCTCTATTTTAAAGGTCTAGGTCCAAAGTCTGAAGCGCAGGGTGCAAAAGCATTAAGGGCATGTCTGAATCCACTTGCTATTTTAAAGATGAGAAAATACGCTCTGTGCCGCAACGTAAGGTCTTACAGGGTTGAACTTGTTCTCTTTATAAGTTATAGGTGTGTTTTGAGAATAAACCAATCAGAGTCTCATCTCCCATTCCCTTTAAGAGTCAGTTGCGTCGCTCCATGATGCATTTTGCTTACATGGCGGACTTTGTAAGTGGAAAAACTGAACATTTCACTAGCGAGAAAACAGTTAAACATCATCTGCAGCGCGAGGATAATGAGCCTCCTCCATTCGGCCTTCACTTTCACTTTCTCTCTTTCGTGGATAAGGAAAGGGTGGAAACTCACTCCACTGAAGACATGCATTACCCTACATAATTAATTTCGTTTGTTAAGCACAAAGATTTGTTTCAAAGCTATTTGTAAATTCAGTTTTAATTTCCAGCAAACGAATAAATGATCAATAATAACGAAGTGTGGTCAAAAACCATTAGTTATATCCAAAGACACGTCCTATGCCCCATATGATCCAAAACCTGACAAGTGGACAAAACTAAGCTTGTTTTTAATAAATAATATTGTTTAGAATAATAATATAATAATAATTATGTAGAAAATAATAATTTGTGTAACATTTAATTCTTTTTTCATTTTTAAAGATATTTCTGTATTGCTCTACATCCTGCATGTTTTAAGCAATGTTTAAGCAAGGCGCACAACTGATGCGCTCTGCACTGGACTTTAGACCTGCTTTCAGCTGGTCTATTGAGCAGTCTATTTTAGTTCCTCAAAATAGCAACGCACCAACAATGCGCCTTAACACACCTTTTTCCAGACCAGAGTCTACAAAGTGGTGCAAATGGATTTGCTATTTAAACAATGTGGAAGAAAACGGGAAAATTAGGGTTGCGTTGGTCTGAAACTAGCAACATGTCGTGGAAACACATCTTGCACCTTATTGCGCCGGGTTTATGATATAGGGACCAGAGACACAAACAGACACACACAAACATGTGACATCCATTCAAAAAATCTGTCACAGTTCAGGAAAACCTCACTGCAGTGAAATTGGGACAAAAACATGAAGACTGAAATAAACACAGACACACACACTTAGAACTTAAAACAAGAAAAATTAAATAAAAAAAAGGGTTGTAAAACCACTAGGAATTTACAAGCATTTCTATAGAGCATATTTTACATTATATACATACATCTAGTAGTTACACCATGACACCGTGATTATTTTTAAACCAGATGGTGCTAATCTGCTTTTGAATGGGATTGTCTTTATTCTAATTAGAAATACTGCACTAATTAAAATAATAATAATAATAATAATAATAATAATAATAATAATAATAATAATAATAATAATTAAAACAAATCTCTTTTTAGGGTGAAAATTTGATTTGTAACCAAATTCTATTAAAATGCAAAATCAAAAAGAAAAAATAGTATATAAAAAAATACAAAAAAACATTTTTAATGATTTTTCTGAAAAAAAAAAAAAGGTCACATTTGGGGTATTTGGTCACTTTTAACCAAATGGAGTACAAGTGTGATTCTGTTTTCTGGAGACACAAAGGGTTAAATATACTAAGTACAATTTAAACAATACAAATTTGTAATTACAAAAATATTTAAATACATTATATTTAAATACAATATGAGTTTAATAAAATTGACAATAAAGTATATTCATTCATTAATTTTCTTTTCAGCTTAGTCCCTTTATTAATCCAGGTTCGCCACAGCGGAATGAACCGCCAACTTATCCAGCACGTTTTTTTTTTTTACGCAACGGATGCCCTTCAAGCCGCAACCCATTTCAGGGAAACATCCACACACACTCATTCACACTCATGCACTAAGGTCAATTTAGCCTACCCAGTTGACCTGTACCGCATGTCTTTGGACTGTGGGGGAAACCGGAGCACACGGAGGAAACCCACACGAACACAGGGAGAACATGCAAACTCCACACAGAAACGCCAACTGACCCAGCCGAGGCTCGAACCAGCGACCTGCTTGCTGTGAGGCAACAGCACTACCTACTGCGCCACTGCGTCGCCACAATACAGTATATTTCAGTTCTTTGTATCATTAATGATTGATGTATAATTAATAGATATGTGATGCAATTGCAGAATGTTTCAGGAAAATCATAACCACAGAAGATGTTTGTTAAAAAGTGTTAAAACATTAAGATTGAATTTTTAATGTATTGAATAGCAAAAAACATTTGTTTAATGCCCTATATGCACACACACTGATTATAAGTATATTCGTAGCATTGCAGTCCTTCTGTGGTTCTGGATATTTCAGTGAGCACAGATGCCAAATACAACAGATGGCATTTAGACCTGAGCATGTGTGCTTTGAGGTCTGTGACATCAGCTGAGAAATATATTAAGCTGCTGAGCTGAAAATATTGGCCTACAGATATGTACTGTAGGCCTCGACTTGTTTTACATCAATTAGCATATGCATTATTCACATTTAGTATCTAATCCAATCTCTCTAACCGCATATATTATACAATGCCTTATATATATAAATAAAGATAATGCTGCCGTCTGTATAAAAATATTGTCCTAAAGAAAACATGGTTATTTATTTATTGGCCATGCATTAATAAATATCACATCTCTCTGAAATGTGCCATCTGTCATTCATTGTGTAATGCATGACATTCTAATTTTGCCAGCAGTTACACCAGACTCTCAATGAGATCCTAAGCAATTTTGGCCTTGAAAATGTATAACTGGACAAAAATGTTTATGAATGCAAAATTAAATGCAGGTAATTACAATGGAGCCAACATGTTTTGTATGAGTTGCTTTTTGATATATATGTTATGACATAGTTAAGTATCAAATAACCGGTTTCTCCCGTTATGTCAGCACAATTGCAAAGTAATTTATTTCATTCAAAAGTTAGCATTAAGAGACTTACAATTAAAATACAATGTTGTTTGTGTTTGCTCTCTTTCACCAAAAGTAGTCAAAAATAAAGCTGGAGCAGAAATTTGCATCTCTCAGAGCAATACTACAGTGTTTTATTCCTGGATTAATTTGTTCTAAACTAAACATTTGTGTCAATGATTCATTCACTAAGACAGTCGATTGCTTTGTTTGCAAATGAATCAGCTGTAGTAACAAATCATCTGAATTAATGAGTCTAAATATTAATTACTATTCGTTAATATGAAGACTTGTTGCCAAATGTACCAGCATAATTGGTTAATTGGTTAATAACGATGCAATTGTGTAAATAAGTACAGTTAAAGTCAGAATTATTAGCCCCTTGTATATTGTTCCCCAATTTCTGTTTAATGGCAAGGATATTTCTAAACATATTTCTAAACATAATAGTTTTAATAACTAATTTCTAAAAACTGACTTCTTTTATCTTTGCCATGATGACAGTGTATAACATTTTACAAAATATTTTTCAAGATACTAGTATTTAGCTTAAAGTGCAGTTTAAAGGCTTAATTATGTTAATTGGGTTAACTAGGCAATTTGGGTTATTTAGGCAAGTCATTGTATAACAGTGGTTTATTCTGTAGACAACTGAAAAAAAATTGCTTAAGGGGGCTAATAATATTGAACTTAATTTTATTTATTTTTTATTAAAAACTGCTTTTATTCTAGCTGAAATAAAACAAATAAGACTTTCTACAGAAAAAAAAATATTATCGGAAATACTGTGAAAACAAATTCTCTGTTAAACATTATCTGGGAAATATCTGAAAAACCAAAAAAAAAAAGAAAAAAAAAAAAGAAAAAACTAAATCCAAGGAGGGCTAATAATTTTCAACTGTATGTATGTACATATATGTGTATATACAGTTGCAATCAGAATTATTGAACCCCCTTTGAATTTTTTTTCTTTTTTAAATATTTCCCAAATGATGTTTAACAGAACAAGGAAATTTTCACAGTATGTCTGATAATATTTTTTCTTCTGGAGAAAGTCTTATTTGTTTTATTTCGGCTAGAATAAAAGCAGTTTTTAATTTTTTAAAACCCATTTTAAGGTCAAAATTATTAGTCCATTTAAGCTATATATTTTTTCAATAGTATACAGAACAAACCATCATTATACAATAACTTGCCTAATTACCCTAACCTGCCTAGTTAATCTAATTAACCTAGTTAAGCCTTTAAATGTCACTTTAAGCTGTATAGAAGTGTCTTGAAAAATATCTAGTAAAATATTATTTACTGTCATCATGGCAAAGATAAAATAAATCAGTTATTAGAGATGAGTTATTAAAACTATTATGTAAATGTGTTGAAAAATTTCTCTCCGTTAAACAGAAATTGGGGAAAAAAATAAACAGGGGGGCTAATAAATCAGGGGGTTGTATAATTCTGATTGCAACTGTATGTATATATGTCTCACTGACACATCAACAATTCCATTTAGTATTTTTATTATTATTATTATTTGTAATTTGAAAATGAAAACCATGACGCATTAACCAAAAGACAGTTTCCTGGAAACATCCAGCTGCCCAGCATTTGGGTGACTTATTTCTTTAATCCTTCCATTTTAATCTTGGAATGTAATTTATGCCAGCCATTAATCTTAGCCTACACATTAATTCCACCACACATAGGTTCATATGACCTGTGCCCTTTCAGATCCCAGCTGTGGCGAATCTCAGTTCCCACTGTGTCATCTGCTATATGCAAATGTATCCAATATCCTTCTTAAGTGGATGGTTTTAAGGAGATGAAGCCTCAAATAAGAGCTAGAGCATGACTCATATCAACTCCAATGTGTCAGAGCACAATTTGTGATGCAATAAAAGTACATACATGTTACAATAGTGCTATTAACTGTTTTTTTCTAGCATTTTCCACTGTCAGCTCTTTGAGAGGAACCTTCTGACTAAATAATCATATGTAGATTTTATAGCAAACGTTTAAATCCACAGCAAGAGGGTTGCTGGTTCTAGCCCCAGTTTGGGTCAGTTGGCATTTCTGTGTGGAGTTTGCATGTCCTCTCCGTGTTTGCGTGGGTTTCCTTAGGGTGCTCCGGTTTCCCCCACAGACCAAAGACGAGGTGAATTGAATTAGCTAAATTGGCCGTAGGTGTGAATGCAAGAATGTATGGGTGTTTCCCAGTGTTGCATAGTGGCTGGAAGGGCATCCGCTGCGTTCGGGACTAAGCCGAAAAGAAAATGAATGAATGAAGGAATTTTTAATGTTTAAAACCAAATACTTGAATAATAATGCATCTGGTTTAACAGCACAGGCAACCGAATTAAACTAACTCATAAGTTTTTAGTATATTGGCTGGTCCCATTCAGTAAGTACCTCATTTTAAAGCCAATTTAACATCTTTCATTACTCAGCCGATCTGGTTTTAGAACGTCCTATAGTATTTACTGTTTTTGTCCTAGATTTTATCTAAATCAGGTTCAGTATTAATATTTACAGATTATTTTTTTTACTGTCTCACTTTCAGATTGTTAATGTCATCTGCCCAGTTACACCACAGCATTGCAGCAGGATAAAGCAGGATATTATTTGTGCAGAAGATTTCGTAGAAAGAGTCCTAAAATAAGCCTTTCATTTTAAAGAGGATTTGCTGAGGCAATCAGCATGAGTTGGTTTACTGTGGGCTAGGTTGACAAAAGCTAGTCAGTGTGTTAAAAGATCGAGAAAATCTATACAATACACGTCATGCTGATTGTCTGAGTATAATTAATAATCATCCTTCTGCAGAAGCTTAAATACAATCCAATAAATGCATAAGTCTTTGTTTTGATGGCATATTAAAATGTCCTTTGCAATTGCAAAGAAGTACCAAATAACAATGAGAACACTGCACTTAATATGTGATTATGTAATAGAAGAGTTTGTGGTAACACATTGTTAGTTTTATGTAATTTAAAGTAAAAAAAGTCATGTGGGAATATATCTAGTCACTGTAAAAATATCTGTTAATTATCAGTTTTCAGTATTTTGTTTCATGTTTTTTTTTTTTTTTTATGTTTCCCCATTTATTTATGCTTTTGATTTGCATTATGGAACCATGAGCTTCCAACAACATTTAACCTTCAGAAGTTCAAAAAAAGTGACTTTTATTATTAACATTTGTAATAGCGTAAAGTGATATATCTGGGTTGGTGTTAGATATTACAGTACAAAAGTCTTATAATAAACTGCCAGTACATTTTCTGTTATTTAACAGACTTATTTATCTCTTCTTATACATTATATTAGTTCAAACTACTAAAATGTCAATAAAAGTCACTTTGTTAAACTGTAGAGTTGAATTTTCAGCACAAAAAAAATCAACAGAGCAGAGATCAAGGATGGGTGTGTTAAGTAAAAAGATGGTTTAGGTTAATATATTTTTGAATTGATTTAATTAATTTACATTCTGTATCTTTTTGTGTACTGTATTACATTATGTACTGTAAGACAAACATACAGTTAATATATATATATATATATATATATATATATATATATATATATATATATATATATATATATATATATTTATATATTTATTTATATATATATTAATGTGTTTTTCTACAAATTTCTTAAGCATAAGGATATGAATTTCATATTTCGTTATCGTCGTCGATGTCGTCGACACCATCATCATCATTTAGAGTGAATCAGTGAAAAGGTTTCTATTTTACACATGTGACTATTAATTAAATAATAATATTAATCGCATTTAACTGTCAGCCTTTATGTATAAAATGTATCGTTCCTGACATTGATATGAACCAAATGCCGCATGATCGGAGGGTAACAGAGTGTGTGATGCACCGTGCGTTTCTTGCTGTGATTTTTACTTACTCCGGTTTCCTGGCGAGGCCGACGGACCGGCACAGTGTCGATGGCGTTTGCGGAACCAGAGACTTGCAGGATGGGCTTCTCTTGTCGTCGTCTGCTGAATCAGGGCTGGACTGGCTCGCTTTTAGAGTCGGTGGAGATGTAGGCACCAGCTGCAGATGCTGCGGGTGATGAATTGGTGCTGCTGGCTGCGGCTGCGGCTGCGGCTGTTTGGACGGATGATGCTGCTGTTGCGGCAGCTGCGGCTGGGTTTGACCGTGAGTCCCCGAATGCTGGTGCGGGTGAGCGGCCGGCTGCGGGTTGCTGGTAGGCGGGGATGGGTGGTGGTGGTGCGGATGATGATGTTGGTGCTGATGCGGATCTCTCAGCTGACGGTTCTCGCCGATCAAATCCTCAACCTTCCTCTCGAGCTCGTCGATCCGCTGCCGCTGGGTTTGAATCAGACTCTGCTGGTTTTGTACAATAGTGGTGAGTTCTTTGAGGTAAAGCACGGCTTTCATTGGGTTGTCCAGCAAGCTCTCCATCTCGAAGAATAAAGCCTCTGGTCTCGGGTCAGAGCTGGTCTTCTGGATGCTGATGCTCTACGAATGCGAGTGATGGTGCTGATGCAGGAGAGATTGGGGAGGAGCTGAGGACGGTGATGATGTCAGCCCTCTGACCAATAAAAGAGAAGCGTGTTTGTATGCAATACACACTTTCTGATAATGACATCAATTTAAAAGTGCACCAAAAAAAGTTTTTCCACAATAAAAGTTTTACACCTGGGCCGCGTTTCCTCTGCAGTGTTTTTGTGTCCCTTTTAAAGTGGCATTAATATATCCTTTTAAAAAAGAAGTATAGGGGGGAAAAACTAATTTGTTTCCCCCTGCTTAACTGCATATTATTTCCAACCAAATACAATTGTTGCCCTATTAAAGATTTAACTTGTTAAATAGCAATTAATAAAATTAGTTAATGCAATATTTTAGATTTATGTATGGTCAAAACAAAGCATTAATGGTAAACAAAAATATAGTTTAATGTAATTTCCTTTAAAACTTGTATGTCATGTATCATGACCTTATTTGTAATTATTTGTCATTTATAATTTATATTTCTTATTTGTCATTTATAATGTGCTTAATTATTATATTTTTATACTTTGTTAATGAATCATTTTGCATTAAAAAAATGTTACATTATATACAAACCAGTTATTCAGGAGTAGTTGTTTTTAAGATCATTCAGATTGAGTGTGTAAATGTAAATTACAAAACTATTTAAATTAACACGTATAAGGGATTTGCAAAGCATAAATAGTCATCAATAAATTAGGTCACAACACTGCATGAAGTTGAGTTACTTACAAAATAACTATTACTACATGCTTGTAATATTAATGTATTGATCTAATTTATATGAATGTAGTTAATAGTAATGTATTACTGTAGTATACTAATGGAGTTAATGCTTAACAAATGATGAATGAACTATTTGCTAAAGCTTAATAAATGATTCATTGTGTGCAATGTTATTATAAATTGTTATAGGGAATCTCACTGTCTGAGGAAGCTCTCAGATTTAAATTAAAATATCTTAACTTGCATTGCAAAGACTTTATGTATCAGGGGGTTGGACCAACATGAGGGTGAGTAATTAAAAACATAATTTCAGTCTTTCGGGTAAATTAATCCTTTAATCTCATAAAGGCCAAAGCAAACACTAAACTCCTGCATAGTATAACTACGTACAGAAAAACAATATACAAAAGAGATCAACCTATTTTCTGTATTGTAAATGAAACTCCAATTTGCACATTTTTAGTATTAACACCTTTATGGCTGTTCATTATATGATCATTGAACTGTCAATCACTACAAACACTGAAGTAAATAACGAATGTCTGTTATATATATATATATATATATATATATATATATATATATATATATATATATATATATATATATATATATATATATATATATATATATAATTTTTTTTCATTTTTTTCTTCAGATATACACCAAACAAATTATATAGTATATTTGACCACTATTTTTTTTTTCACTATTCCTAGTTTTTTTTCCATGGGAAACTGAATCAGAAGTTTTAAAACAAATGTGAAAACAAGCGCACTACCACAACAGGAAATAAGGTCAAAAGAAGCATTCAACTGAGTTAAAAAATACAATGATTTTTAACCTCTTGAGCCACTGTTATTAGTAATAGGGATACTTGTGCATTGCAAAAATTTAATTAAAATTAATTTAAATATTAAATATATATGTAATATTAAAAATATTACATATATTAAAATATTTGTAAATGGGTCATTTCATGCAGTTAATAAAAAGGGTTGGATCCAAATTGCAGCTTTTATTAGAGTTGTCAGGCAGGCAGTGGTCAGAGTAGAAAACACTTTGCAGAATAAAACATTGCAGTATGAAAATGCTAAATCATTCTTTACCAGTGGGTGGCGCATAAATACCAGTAATGATCACCAGTAAGGAACGTAGAACTGTGAACTGCTTAGGCATCGTTTTACGTTTCAAATGCAACTAAATAATCTACATTTTTGATTAAATAAAGTGAAGTACAAGTATAGTGAAATAAGACTTTCTAAAAAATTAAGTTCAGAAAAAAAATTAGGCTCTTTAACTGTTACGTTAATCCATATATAAAAGGTCAGGGAGTACACAGCCTGGTAAATTGGTGGCATTAGCAATGTCCAAAAAATCTTGAATGTGGTTCTCGAGGGACTGCTTACCTTGCCGCAGACAGACTCATAATACTGCTGTATCTGTTTTGTAGCTGAGTGTTCTGTAATGACTGACAGCAATTGGCTCTAAATTGCAATTTTTATTTGAGGTCAAGGTCAACTGTATTTATATAGCACCTTAAAACAAGATGATTGTTGACCAAAGTGTTTCACAATCATGGCAACAATAATAAACAATTAGAAAGACAGGACGATATAAAGGGAAGGTGCAAACAGGAACAGAGGGTTGATAATCCAAAGAGAGCAGTCAATGAATGCATCAGGAGAAAGGTTGTGGCATGGAGCATAAACATATAAACAAACAATAGTCAAAACATGGCTCGACAATCTGGAAAACATAGTCCAAGTAATCAGTCCTGACTAGCTTCAGCTGTGTGTGTAATCAAGAGGTGACCTGTAACTGCAGGAATGATAGGATATGTAGTTTGTGTGAATGACAGGGAGTGTTCTCCAGCGAGCCTACATCGCCGGAGATCACAACACACAAAATTTTAATAATCAGAATATTAACCATTTAAAAGGCACAGTATATACTGTAATCTTTACCACTAGAGGGAGTGTATTTTTCCAAAACGACCTAAGTCCTAAATGACACTAACCAATTAGAGTGCGCAGTTTAACTCTGCATCATCAGAGTGGGTATCATCATATGGTATATTGTGTTACAGTGTGCGTGTATTATTATTATTGTTATTATAAGTGATCACTGTTTATATAGCTAGTATTGCTGAAGATCAGCTGTAATTCTTCTAAAAGTAGAAGCTTGTTAGCACCATACTGCTTGTATTATCTGCTAAATTTAGGGAATTATTGAGTGTTTAAGTACAAGTCGTTGTTACATGTTCATATGTACATGTTGTAGTATGTCTCTACTGTTTATTTATGGTATATCACTTATGTACACGTTGTGATGATGCTCGTGTCTATGTGGTGATCATTCACATTGCAAATATCCAGGCAATTAAGCTGCTGTCATGCAGCATTCATATGCTTGTGGACATTCAGAGAATTGTGCTCATATTATCTGTTGAGATGTTACTGTTATACTTAAATTGTGCGCTGTCCAGTTGTTAATATGTTTATTGTGAAACATCTGTATTCATTATTGTCTATTGTTTATTTGTTTCAGAAACCACACATATATCCCATTTGTATACCTACCAAGTCCTTCAGTAAATCAAAATCACGACCAAATATCTTGAGTGCCTCTCTTCAATTAAGAAACCATCTCACTCAGTTCTGACCAAATGCCTATTGTGTTTCACACTCCAAACAATACATCCATGAACCCCTCCATTTCAAGTGGTCCTTTGATCCAGATCGTGAAATCACAGCAGAGAGATGATGTCCAATTCTGAGCCAGATTTTTTTGCTGTTCGACCTAGGTGACAAATAAGACAGCCTGCACATCTATAAGATTACGAAGGTCAGGGATCAGAATTTGTGAAGAGAGCACCATCTAATCACCTTAGTGAGTATGCCATATAAGCAGCCGCACCTATGTCAGTGAATGCATTTCAGTCATCTTCTCCATCGAGTCAACCCTCATATGTAGATCTAATTGTCCAAGATGTATGGCCAGAACCATCTGGAGATGAATTGCCAGAGTATGATACATGCCACTTTCAAGTCCAGTATGCCTCTGATATAAAGTCTATGTGCATGCAGATGAAGAGGGACAATGATGAGCTCCGTAGCTTTATTCTACCAGAGATCCTGTCAGCACTTCAAGGTCTCAAAGCGGAGAATGCTACATTGAGACAGGAGATCCAGCAGCATAGCACCAGCATTCAGACACCAGTTCCAGCTCCCCGTACTCCCCACCATCTGTCATTAGTTGTAGAAGCTCTGCAGTGCATAGTTGTGAAGTTCCTCCTCCCTGAGCAGCTGACAAATCAGATGGAGACATGACTTTATCTCCTAGGATATCATGGTGTACCCTCTCAGAGGTCATATGCATACTTAGCCAAGCCTTCAGGAACAGGACACAATGACAATATGTCACTTGGTCCCAGATACAGTTATCTTCAAACAGAAAGAGAATGCAGTCAGGCCAGTCTGGCTAAAGACCTAGTTGACAGACGTTTAACCCTCCTAGTCAGTGGGGGTTTTGAGCTTTGACAATGGGCTAGCACTTGTCTGTCTGTGATTACTCACCTCCCATCTGAATCCAGCTCTAGTACCTGTGAACTGTGGCTCAGCCAAGACCAACAAGACATGCGCAGAGCAAACAACTAGTTGAGAGTGACGGTCCACACGGGAGATAATGGCAGAACATGGCTGCTATCTAACTCACTCAGCAAAGGGACAAAACAGTCAATTGTGGTATACAATTAAAGTAAGTGATCACTGTTTATGTAGCTATTATTGCTGATGACCAGCTGAAATTCTTTATAAAATTCATAAACAAATGTATATGTAAATTGTATATAAATATTGGCTCATTAATGCAGTCAGTTTCTTTTAGTCTAAACTAACCAATGTTTTGTGACAGCTAGGGATGCTCAATTTGGTTAATTCATATCCAGGCAGGGTGGATTGTGTCTCATATACTGTCAATGTCCACTTCTGCTTTTGACATCACGACCCAGAGTGGCCATTTCTAAAGCAGAACAGAAGCAGAACAAACTGTTGTTGCCCATGGATTTTGCTTAATTGGTCTTATTATTATTATTAGTAGTAGTATTATTAACCTACAGTAGATAAAGAAAAAAAAATATTAACATTATTTAAAATATTGGAACATTCCAGCAAATCAGGTAGGCAGGAGAGTAGTGGTAGTGTAGTTCTACTTAAATTAAATGGACTCAGTTTATTTCAGTACAGTATAATACAAATGTCACCATACATAATGAAAATAATTTATTACAAACAAGTATTTAATTAAATATCCATGTAAATGTTATTAATGAATAATAGTTTTCTTTATATATATATATATATATATATATATATATATATATATATATATATATATATATATATATGTGTGTGTGTGTGTGTGTGTGTGTGTGTGTGTGTGTGTGTGTGTGTGTGTGTGTGTGTGTGTGTGTGTGTGTGTGTGTGTGTGTGTGTGTGTTTGTATATTTAGCCTAATAGGTTAAATGTGTGAATTAAGAATACCGTTACATTTCTGTTTTTGTTTTTTTTTTCCCAGAGCTCAGATCTGAGTCATTGACTCTACCAGCTGCTGTTGATTATCAGGTCCATCATTATGAATCATCTCATTATCAGTGTGAATGACACTGCACACATTCCATGAGTGTAATACTGTAACATATGTGGTTATATTTCATAGCTGTGAACACACTATTCTGACCGGTCAGTTGCAGCGCTAAGTGGTTGATTACTACATTGCGTATGTTACTCATAACAAAATACAGCTGGCACTTGATGTCTCTGCTGTCAGTCATGAAAGCAAAAGAAATGTTACAATGTTGTATAACTACAGTATAGTCAGTCAAATTAGCTGTTTTTGGAAGAAACAAAAAGGTGCAGGCACGTGCAAAGATAGGGTTCAACCTGTGCAGTGTGCATGCCATTTTTTCTCTTGGATAAAAAGTGCCCCTCAAAAATGAATGAATGCGACCCCTGCACTGTAAAACAAACACTGTAACTAAGTTAGTGTAAGTTGCACTAACTTGTGGAAGTTTGCTGCCAGCCCCTGACCTATGCCTGTTACACTGTGTAACAGGCATAGGTCAGGGGCTGGCAGCAAGATACGTGTCCGAGGAGAGAAGCAAGAGGTCTGGGCAGGCAGCAAGGCAAACGAGGTGTAAAGCAGTCCGGGTTGACAACAGGAGATCAATCAGGAAACTGCTCAGTAATGTCAGCAAAGCGAAACAAGACTTCGCAATGAAGTGAGCGTGAGCGCTGCTTACTGTGTGTGTGTGTGTGTGTGTGTGTGTGTGTGTGTGTGTGTGTGTGTGTGTGTGTGTGTGTGTGTGTGTGTGTGTGTGTGTGTGTGTGTGTGTGTGATGAGAGTCAGGTGCAGCGCAATCAGAGACAGATACAAGGCTTATGGGGGATGTAGTGCTTAGAAGTGCAGTGAGAGAGACCTCTGCTGACCAGCGAGGGGAATGGCTGGAATCGAGTCGTGACAGGTGCTCTATCTCTTTTCCATTTGGTCATTTTTTAGCTTTAATTGGGCAGCAGTTTTTAAAGTCATGTGATTATTACTGTACTGATTTTGTCATGGATTCTTTTTGGATTGCCTGCTTAATCTCTTTCAATGACAAATGTTATTTCAATGACAGTCGTAAATGCAGTATTACAAGTTGAGAGCACATTCATGTAATACAAGCATGCAAATCTCTTTGCTCACATGCCAATTTCTTCTGTTTGTGCACAAAACTGCCTATATGAGATGCCTGCTCAGTGAGATGATGCAGACTTAAAATTTGTGCATTTTGCTCTCCAGAGATCCTCCTGTTAAATTAGTTATCCCAAGAATGTTGATATGATTTATATATTGGTACACTATTTTTTTTAACAATAATCAAAATACTAAAAATAGGCCTACATATTACATTTTCAATCTAATAAACCATAACATTTTGACTGTAGGTTATATGGTGAGATATTTATTATTTGTTTTATAACACTTAAAAGACACAGAGAATAGACGTTGGCTGTGCAGAATACATTTTGTTTTAAAAACATTTATTAAACGTGTATATATAACTAACGCATGCAGAAATGTAGCTGTAATAAAAAATAAGGAAAATTTAGTAGGTGTTATAGCCTACTACTTTTCACTCTTCAACTACGTGTCACTTTCAATCCCATTTTATCATGGCAACTACAAAACAAGTTAACTAGTCTGTGCTTTGTTCTTCATTGTTCATGAGATTTTGGATAGCATTTTCCTGTTCATTTTGAAGAAAAGCTGTTCAACAGGGCCCCTGAACACGTCTTTTGGCATGTATTACAGTGTTTTCAACCATAGTAAAATACTTCAAATAATCTGTTAATACTATAATTGCTATGGTAACACAGCAACTGTAATAACATAAACAAATGCTGTAGTTTACTTTAACTATAGGGTATATTATACTGTAATACAGCACACTTTACTGTAGTAAAAGTGTAATTTTGATTACATTTTATAAATTCTATATATTTAATACTACAGTATGCTGGTGCATTTTTTTAACATTCATTCATTAATTTTCTTTTCGGCTTAGTCCCTTTATTAATCCGGGGTCGCCACAGCGGAATGAACCACCAACTTATCCAGCACATGTTTTACGCAGCGGATGCCCTTCCAGCTGCAAACCATCTCTGGGAAACATCCATACACACTCATACACTACGGACAATTTAGCTTACCCAATTCACCTGTATCGCATGTCTTTGGACTGTGGGGGAAACAGGATCACCCGGAGGAAACCCACGCAAACACAGGGAGAACATGCAAACTCCACACAGAAACGCCAACTGACCTAGCCTAGACTCGAACAAGCGACCTTCTTGTTGTAAGGCAACAGCACGACCTACTGCGCCACTGCTTCGCACCCTCGCTCATTTGTTAACAATAAGTTGTAAATATTATAACATATACATAAGGCTATACCTAACACATTTAACACACTATTTTTTTGGAATGTATCTTATAATTTTAGTATTTTGGTTATTGTTAATAAACAGTGTACCAATATATAAATCATATCAATATATGGAATAACTAATTTAACAGGAGGGAGGACCTCTGGTGAGAAAAAGCATGCTTTTTGCACCCTCTACGAGGCATGCCTATGCCCTGAAGTGGAGTCTATTCACTGTGTGGTGTACTTCTCTCCAGTGGCGGCTGGTGCTAAAAAAATGTGGGGGGGCGCAAACACCAGAAAAAAATCTAACAGTTGGTAAAGTAAAAGTGTAAAAGCCATTTTTCAGGTGATGTATCAAAAAAACTAAAATATGACTTAAGCATACAATAAATGCATCACAAATCAGTTCATTTTAGTTCAATTTGGGTTTATTATCAGTAATGAAGTAATCAAGATAATCAGTAAACACAGACACACACACACGTGCCTAATGTTGCCCAATCACTGGCCAGTAGCACTACTTGAAAATAAATTTTGCTCTCCTTTCTTTCTGGCTTGCAAATTTCTCAATGACCTTTTGGTTAAAGTCAGTCATCTCAGTCACCAGTCTCTTCTCTATTGACAGCATGGCCAATGCATTCAGTCTCTCTTGCGTCATGCTGTTTCTCAGAAAAGTTTTGATTCTTTTCAAGGTTGAGAAGCACCTCTCAGCTTCTGCTGTGGTCATAGGCATAGTTACAAGAATCTTTAGGAGAGTTACAGTCTCTGAAAAGACTTCCTCAAGATTGTTCTCCATAAACAGCTGGAGTAAGTCCAAAGCACCACAACAGGCTCTGAACTCATCCTTGGAGTAGATGAGACTAAGCTCTGTCTTTAGCTTACTTCCATCAAGCACTGGATAGGCTTTCAGAGTCCTGCAAAGTGCATCTTCTGGAAATGCTACTGTATACTGCTCAAACCTGTCTGCCTGCAGCAATGTGGCACTAATGAGGTGGTCTGTGAAGGAGAACCTCTCCAGTGTGTGTGTGAGTATGGTATCACAGACCTAAAGGATAAAGACAAAAATTATGTAATTATGACATGTGTCAATTTCAACTGCTACATTTAAAATGACCAGGTTGAGTTATAAAGGCAGACCAGTTGTAGGGTTTAAATTCATACTTTCTCAAAACTTCATAAACAGGTTCATTCTTAGTAAACATGTCAAGCTCCACAAGAGGGAACAGAAGAATAACAAATCCTTTTAGATAATAGTTTAAAGACTGTATATGTTTAAAAAGATCACCTGGTCATAAAAATGCATTTACATGTATCATAGTTTTATACAGCCCACTAATCCCAGTTTATAATCAACAACACTTAGCTTCAAAATTCTTATAAACTATTTTTATATAATGCTTCTATAATGAGACACTTAAAGACTCCTATTTGAAAAGAGACCTGGGGGCTATTCCATAAACCAAGCTTAGAGCAGGCTTATTTTGGTAAGTCAGGTTTATTAATGGCGGATTCAGTTTCATAAATTAAATTTGCGATAGGTTAAACTCAGTTACTCTGGCAACATATGCTGGGAAACTAGCCTGGTCCGGGGCAGGCTAACTCTCAGGCTAAGTCCAAATAAGCATAATCATAATGTTAACATTCACCTGCCATAATTTGTTGCCATTTTAATTCACTTAACCTCTTAATAATGATTAAAACTTTATAGTCAGTTAATAGTAAAAAAAAATTATATATATATATATATATATATATATATATATATATATATATATATATATATATATATATATATATATATATATATATATATATATACACACCAAACATCTTTTAGAATAGAACGATAATATATTTACATTCAAATAAGTTATTGCAAACAAAACGAATACAAACTACAACATTTCAACTAAATTATGTTTCTGTTGTTCTGGGGTCGCCACAGCGGAATGAACTGCCAACTTATCCAGCATAGGATTTACGCAGCGGACGCCTTTCCAGCTGCAACCCATCACTGGGAAACATCCATACACACTCATTCACATTCATACACTATGGACAATTTAGTTTGTTCACTTCACCTATAGCACATGCTGCATGTCTTTGGATTTGTGGGGGAAACCGGAGCACCCGGAGGAAACCCACGCAAACACGTGGAGAAGAAGACACAATATAAAGAAGAAGACTTCATTTCTTAAATAATGATTTAGGAGCTGGGCTGAGCAGCAGCCTCACTTTTCCCACGGGCTGTGGGAAACACAAGTGTCAAAGGGAAAGCAGCAGTTTCGGGAGCAAATTAAAAATCCCGCCGCTTGTGTGTGCACAGCTCTTTGTTTATTTTAAACCTAATGTGCTCACATTTAGCACATTTTGAATGTTACAGGGAGCCTGCAATGCATTAAAACTTTTCCCTGCAAGCAACAATTGGCAGTAAGCACATATTCTCTCTCTCTCTCACACACACACACACACACACACACACACACACACAAGCGCACGGTCAAGAACAGTTTCAATGTATTATGACAAATATTTAATTTCATGTAAATATGCCTAAATAATGGCCTATATTTTGAAATATATTGCTACACATGTAGCCTATTGAGACAATCTGCAGTTTCCTGTCAGCCCCTCTTGCTTTTTTGCAAGCCGTATTATTTGATTGTTATGTTTAAATTATTATATATGTTTGAACTCTGAAAACTAATGCTGCTCACTCGCTGTGTCTCATTTCAGAGCTTTTTAGTTCTTGAATTTGCCATGGTAGCACACAACATAATCGATGCCTCTATGATCGACCTTTAAGGTTTCACGACAGAAACGTGCACGAGCAGTTATCTAGATTATTTAAACTGAACTCAGACTAGTTAGATCAAATGATCTTCAACTTACTTTTATGGAACCAATTTAAGCATGTACGTTTAGTTTGGCTCACTGAAGTTAGGCTTTCTGACTTTAATCCCAGCTTTTCTAAACCACTTTTATGAAATAGCCCCCTGGTCACTGTACCATCTAAACAAGCCAGTGTGCTTGCAACAAATTAAACTGTATTGTTTCATTTACCTTCTGTGGGTAAATGTTTTTGGTAACTACAATATTATTACTCCTCAAATTATTATTATTATTTTTATTTTAAAATCAATGACACAAGGATATTTACAAGTTCCCATAGAAGGTAAATAAACAATGGGTCACACTTTATTTTGACGGTCCGTTTGTTGAATTTAAGTTACATTGCAACTAATTATCATTAGATTATAAGTAGACTGTTAGGTTGGGGTTGGGGTTAGGGTTAGTGTAAGTTGACATGTAATTGCAAAGTTTCTTATAGTCAGTTAAATGTCTGTTGAAGGACTGTTAAATGTCAGTGTCAACAGATATTAAGTAGACAGTCTACTAATACTCAAATGGACCATCAAAATAAAGTGTTACCAAACAATGTAGTTTAGCTTGTTTGTAATGACTTATTTTGATTGAAATAAAAACTCACTTCTGCTGCTATCTGTTCATGGACCTCTGGACTGAGGGACCGCCGCCTCTTCGGTTGAAAACCACCTTCACCGCATTGGTCAACCAGAGAATGGAGAGAATTTCTGTAAAGGAATAAGAAAGTGTATTAATAATAATAATAATAATAATAATAATAATAAAAATATTCCAAAACAAGAAATACAGCAACTACCTGATCTTCTGTATGTCCTGCTGGAATTGCTGGATGCTCCCCCTGATGTGGACTGAATCTATGTCCTTCTTCTGGAGTTTGGCATAGAGGATGTCCACATGTGGCATGATGTTGTGGAAAAGTTGCAAAAAAAAATTAAAATCCTGATTCTCCAGCAGCATGGCAAAGGCTCCTGCCTCTCTGACAGCAACAGGGTCAAAGTCACCTGAGTCTCTAATAGTTTGAAAACAGCGGATGAGGTCCTCTCTGTGCTCAAACACTGTATTGATGGCCCGGCTGTGGAAATTCCACCTAACATTGCTTGATGTTGGTAGTCTATGGGCCACTACTTTATCAAGGACGTCTGTGCGTTTGGGTGATCTTGAAAAAAAGCTGGCAAATCCTCCAAGGTCAGAAAAAAAAATTCTCACTTTGGATATGTTAGAAGTGGCCTGTTGCATTATTAGATTGAGTTGATGTGCATAGCAGTGGATGTAATGGGCATTTGAATACACATCTTGGATTTTTTTTTGAACACCTGCAGTGGCACCCCTCATCACGCTGGCTCCATCATAGGCTTGGGAGATGAGTTTATTCTTTTGATCCTCAGGAAGGATGACAGAAAGACGATCTTTAAGTACTGTGGAGATGGAATCAGCTGTACTTGAACGCAGAGGAATAAACTCAAAAAATCTCTCCTGTACGTTGTTTTTTGAGTCGATGTACCGCAGCACAAGCACAAGTTGGCACTGTGTGGAAATATCGGTGGTCTCGTCGGCCTGGATCGAGAGAAATTCGCTGCTCTGTACTTCTTGAATTACGTGTTCCCTCATAACAGACAACATACAGTCCAACAGCTCGTTCTGCACGGTCTTTGAAGTTCCCTTAAACACAGTGGCGTTGTCGAGGTGCTCTTTTAAAGCTCTGTCAAGGGAAGCAACAAAATCGACCAGGCCACGGAAGATCCCGGGGTTATCCGAGCTCTCGCTCTCATCATGGCCACGCAAAGCCAGCTCAAACGCACCACAAAATTTCACACAGTCTATTATTCTAGACAGGATGTGTCTATTTTTCGTAACCTCTTCATTGTGCCTTCTAATGCCAATCCTGTAGCCCTCATTTAGCTGTTGGGCAATGCTAAGTTTCCCAAAAAACTGGAGCCTCATAGCGTTGTCAAGATGGCTTCGGCTACTTTCATGACGCTTGCATTTTTCAGAGAGATGTTTTAAATCGCGAACCCCTGTTGTTGTCCACAACGTTTCGGTTCCAGGACTTTGAAACAGCAAACACGGAAAACAGTAAAAAGCATTACTTACATCACAGCCTGTCAGCCAACTCCGTTTGCCATAAAAAGTGCTGGAAAAGCCCCGAGTGTAAGCGCGCCCGCGATCACTTGACTGCTGGTGAATTTGCAAGGAAGGTCGATCTGGTCCAAGCTCCTTCAATCTTTTTTTTTCTTCATCCAAACGCCTTGTGAAGGGATATCTTTGCAAAGATACAACGGAATTTTCCTTCATCTCGAGAAATTGCACTTGCTTTCACTATGATTAAAGGTCAGCAGTTAACTGTGACGAGCTGCTGCTGAGTGAACGGTCCAAGTGAGAATGGTCCAATCACATAAGGCCAATCATATAAAAACAAATATGATTCGTTCTAACAACAAAAATGGGAGTGTTCGGGGCGCAGAGCGCTGCGCCCCAAGGACAATTTAAAACCGGCCAATTAGAGCTTATCCTCATATCACGTGCATTGCAAAAGTTTGTGTACCTACATAGACACCCATTAGTCCGGCGCCCCGCACACATATGAAAAATAATGTTCATACATTTTTTTCAATAAATGTTAGTATGACTACAATAAAATTGTAATGTTATAATTAAATAAATTTATTTTTTTTTAATATTTGTGATAATAAATATTAACATATTAAAGGGGTCTAACTTGAAGGGGGGCGGCGCCCCAGCGCCCTCTATTGACCAGCCGCCACTGCTTCTCTCCAAGAAGCCTCTCATCCAGTTCCCAGAGGCACAAGATGTTGGATAATTAAATCTATTCTGTCCCCCTCTCATACCCTCTTCCACTCGACTCAGTATCTTTAAGATTTCTGTCCAGGTAGACAGCTCTGCTGGTCGGGTTGGCATTGGTCAAGAGGGTTGGGTATCTGGAGGCATTTTCGGTCACTGAAGTGTGGCAGCAATTCGGGTCGGCCCACTCTCACGTTTTCCTGAGACCCCAGCCCACCTACGTGCCAGAGGTTCCTACAGTGCTTTTTTTTAGACTATGTAGTGAACCTGCAAGCGCTGCCTACGGAGGGGCAGACCCAGACCCTTTCTCTTGCTGTGTCCCATTTGCGCTCTGTGCTTTTTTGTTATGATGGGCAGACGGGAAGTGCTGTATAAGTAGATATATCCATACTGAGGTTGGCCCACGGGATGGTGGATGCCATCTCCCTCGCTTTTCAGTGCCAGGGTGAGCCGCATTATCCTAGATGCTTTTTTTCATCTGAGAAATATTGCTAAATTGCGAAGTATGCTATCCATATCAGATGCAGAAAAGCTAGTCCATGCTTTCATGACTTCTAGGCTGGACTACTGTAATGCTCTGTTTGCTGGTTGCCCAGCATCCTCTATTAACAAACTCCAGCTAGTGCAAAATGCAGCTGCCAGAGTTCTTACCAGATCTAGAAAATATGATCATATCACCCCAATTTTATCCTCCTTACACTGGCTGCCTGTTAAGTTTCGTATTGAATTTAAAATATTACTCCTTACCTATAAAGCTTTAAATAATCTAGCTCCTGTTTATCTAACCAACCTCCTGTCTCGCTACAACCCAACCCGCTCTTTACGATCTCAAAACTCAGGGCTTCTGGTAGTACCTAGAATATCAAAGTCGAGTAAAGGAGGTCGAGCCTTCTCATTTATGGCCCCTAAACTCTGGAATAGCCTTCCTGATAATGTCCGAGGCTCAGACACACTCTCGCTCTTCAAAACTAGATTAAAGACCTATCTTTTTAGCAAAGCATACACTCAGTGCATTACATTGCGGTATGACGCATGATGTGCCCCACACATGATTTTGCTTCTCGTTTATATACACTATGAACAGCAGCTACGCTAATTATTCTCTTTATTCTCTATTTCCACCTGGGGGTACTCATCTTGAGGCCCTCAGACTACACAGTGCCACTGACGCGATCCGAGATCAGCGATGAGATGATCCCAAGGTTTTCTGGACCAGGCCGTATCCTGAGCAGCTGCTGTGGTGGTCATCGTGGAGTGAGAACATGAGACTAACTCCTGTGATGCTCCAAGGACAGACGAGTCTTCGCTGAGGTCCAGCTTCCTGCGCCTAGACTGCAGCTCAAGACGTTTGGCCATAGGGGAAATGGTCGTGCCCAACTGAGCCTGGTTTCTCTCAAGGTTTTTTAAATCTTCGCTTTCGCCAATTGGTGAAGTTTTTTCCTCGCCGCTGTCGCCACTGGCTTGCATGGTTCGGGATCTGTAGAGCTGCGCATCGATGGACTTGCTCTTCAGTGTTTGGACTCTCAGTAGTGATTATTAACCCACACTGAACTGAGCTAAACTGAACTGAACTTAATCTCTGAAAACTGAACTGACTCTTCCATGTGAAGCTGCTTTGACACAATCTACATTGTATAAGCGCTATACAAATAAAGATGAATTGAATTGAATTGAATTCCATACTCTTTGAACCTCCTGTATACTGTATATTTGAAGAAATTAATAATATGCATTTTTAATATACTTCTTGACATATGTGATTATATTAACAGCTTCAAAATTACTTTTGGCTGAGCAAGTAACCAAGGTGGAATTGGAGATATTATATTTATTGAGGCAAATGATAATACATCAAGACCATTATCATTTACCCATTCTTTTATTTTTCAGGTAAATCCCTTCCCTTGTGTATTTATAATTTTCCAGCAATCACTCAGAACATTTCCTACAGGATGATTATCACTTTGTCCCTGTGGATTTATCCAGTAAGCCATAGCCAATTTGTGTGTCCTTATACAGAGCAGGGTTTCTGATGTTTCAATTTGAAGTGCAGCTATGGGTGTTTTCACTGCCCCTAAAATAATTCTTTATGCCTTAACTTGCATAATGTCTAGTTTCTTTAACAATGATGATGAGGCTGATGCTTATACAATGCATCCACAGTCAATGATAGATTGCATAAGTCCATCATAAATTACTTTTTAAATGATTGTTTATCAGCACCTCAGTCTTGTCCTGATATTGCTCTCATTAAATTTAATATTTCTCCGCATGTCTTTAATATATAATCTATATGATTCTTCCAGGTAAACTTTTTATCAAACCATAATACCTAGATATTTAATGTTCTGCTTTCTTTAAACATGACCTATATAATGTAAGCTGTTTATTCTCTGTTATTTTCTTCTTTGTAAAAATTTGATAACATGTTTTTAATATTGAAATTTTGAATCCCCATTCTAATGACCATTTTTCAATTATCTGTATGGCTTCAATTTTATTCATGTTAAGTGCTATATTTCTTCCTCTTTTTCACATTATTCTATTATCTGCATATAATGTTGTATTAATTCCTGGAGCAACAATATAATTAATTATAATGTTAAAAAGTATGGAACTAATCACACAAACTGTGGTGTTGCATTTTCTATACTCACAATTTGTGAAACTTCCCTACCCACTTGGACTTGAATTGTTCTATTGAATAAAAAAACTCAATACTTAATTAGACATTCTTCTTTCTATTCCAATTTTCTTAATTTTTATTAATAATCCCTCATTCCAGAGCAAGTATGCTCATATGCTTTTTCCATATCAAAATAAATTGCTCTTCAATCCCTCTTTAACTGCTATAGCTTTTTAAACATGTTTCCAATTTTAATAATGCATCTAATTTTGATCATCCTTTCCTGAAACCATATTGATATGATGCTAAAATTCCTTTAATGTCAAATATATAATTAAGTCTATTTACAATCATTTTCTCCATTAGTTAGTTTGCATAAGTTTAATGTAAGAGCAATTGGCCTTTAGTTCCCTGCTATCTAAGCATCTTTCCCTGGTTTAGCTATGGGTATTATTATAGCGTGCTTCCAAGACCTTGGTAATCTACAGTACCTTCTGTCTAAATTTTATTATACAAGTCCAATATGAGTTAAAGTATTTTATCATTTGCATGCTTAAGAATAATGTAATAAAGTTCATCTCGTCCGGGTGCTGTTGTTTAATCTTATTCAAGACTCGTGTAAGTTCCCATATTTTAAACTCATCATCTAATGATACCTTCCCTTTTTGTCTTTTATTATGAATGTCTTGAGTTAGGATCTCTTTTCTTTTTCTTTTATAATTCTCATAGAGGTTCTTCACTATGAGCTTTCTGAAAAGTTTTAGCCAGTAACTCTTGGGTAATAGCTGTTTTCCTATTTGCTGTTATTAATATCAGGTGACTGGTATATTTCTAGTTTTATAAACTCCAATCATCTTTTTTAACATATTCCATACCTCCCCTAATTTTGTCTCCTTTCCAATAGATGCACAGTACTCCCTCCAATATTTCTTTTTTGCTTGTTTTATTGTTCTTCTTGCCTTTGCTTTCTACCTCTGATATTGTATTACTGCTTCTGGTGTCAAAGTTCTTTTCAACATTCTAAATGCTTTATTATTTTTATTGAATTTTTCCATTCGCTATTCCACCAAGGAACAACTTTCTTCTTTCTATTCCC
This sequence comes from Danio kyathit, assembly GCA_903798195.1. NCBI lineage: Eukaryota > Metazoa > Chordata > Actinopteri > Cypriniformes > Danionidae > Danio > Danio kyathit. The sequence continues at coordinate 31,691,893 of LR812522.1, read as the reverse complement.
GTTTTCGGTATACTCTTTTGCAGATGTGATTATAATTGAACTTAATTTCTCTGTACATTTGTCAATGTCATCTTCTGTAGTGTAATTCTTCAGTTTTCTTCACATATTTGATGATATTTTTCCCAATCAACTTTCTTAAACTTCCATCTATATTGTTTTATCATCATACTCCTCTGCATTTCCAATCCTATTATACATATTATTGGAAAATGATCACTTCTTACTGTTGACTGCTCTACTACCTCCCATTGACATTTCACGGATATTGCTGTTGACACAATTGTTAAATCTAAACATGATTTTTCTTGTTTTCTAATATTAAATATTGTTCCCCTACCATCAATTAAGCATAATAGTGAATTATCTTCCATATAATCTTTCACCACTATACCATTTGTGTCAGTGTTCATACTACTACTACCACACTATGTGCATTAAAATCCCCATACCGAATCCTTATACCTTCATCTTTCCCCCAAATATTATTCAGCTCCACAAAGGATATTTATTTACATGGATTGTAATAAATAATTATTGTTACTTTTCCTAGTGCTGTCCACACTTCAACCTTAATGCATTCATATTGTGAATCTACACTTATTTCCCTATAAGCCATCCTATTTTTTATAAACTTTGCACATCCACCACCTGATGTTTCTGCTCTGTCTTTTCTAATAGATACATAGCCTGGAATGGCAAAATCCAATAGTGATTTAAGCCTTGTTTCCTGAATACATATTAAGGCCCAATCCCAATTTTACCCCTTAGCCCTTCCCCTCACCCCCTACCTCAAGGGGTAGGGGAGTCCCAATCTCTTTAGCTTGAAGGCGTAGGGCTAAGGGGAAGGGGTGAATACCTCTTCAAATGAAGACTTTTCAGGACCACACTCGAAACCAAGGGGTAAGAAAATTTCCCAGAATACACCAGCCACAACGGCAGATAGTTACACCCGGAAGTAAGGAGATCCACAAACTAGTATTTTTGTCATTATTATGAATTTTTACAACAAACAAGCACATGTTTTAATATATTCATCACCGTGTACGTGTTTTACCGTCATGCATGCAAAAAAATGCTAAAATAAAAACCGCTAAATTTCGAGATCTATAATCCATAATCATAACTCCTTTATACCAGTCCCACAACATTCTGACACTCGGTGACACTCGAATACCCTGTCAGAATGGTCTAGTGGCTGGGAATGAGCTTTTTACAGTGTCTGCTATAATGTTAATGTTGTTTTTGTTGTGTTTACATAGATGAATATGGCCACTGTGTTAAATGCACAGTATTACGATCTTATTGTCACAAAAATAGAATTGGGATTGGGCCTAAATCAGGCACATTGGTTATTTCATGTATAATCTTCTTAAACGATTGGCTATTCGCAATTATACTCCTGGCATTCCATTGTATTATACTGAATTTCCTTTTATTTTATTTATTTTTTATTTGACAGTTTGAAACATCTTGCAGGTTTAATGAATGGTCTTACTGGATAGCATACATATCCCATTATAATATTCTCTGGTAGTTGCTTTCCATTCATGTTACAGGGTTTCCACGGGGTCTTAAAAAGTCTTAAATTTGCTGTTCTAGGTCTTAAATATTTTTGGACAGGTCTTATTTTTCCGATGTCCGTGTAACGCTACATCAAATGCTCATTTAAATTCTTTTTTGTTGCGGTTGCTTGGTTTTCGGGGTGTTGTAGTTCTTCATTTCACTAGTCCAATTGTAATTTGCGGTATTACAACTACAAATGAGACCAGCATGCAATATAGCCAATCAGCTTTCTGTTATTGAACTCAGAGCGCGCGGTGAATGTGACGTCATCGCTGTGTTTGCGGACTTTCGCTTTGGGTACCCGACATGATTTCGGCTGGCAGAGCTCACGTAATGTTTTGAGACTCGAGTGAACAGTTCGTGCGGCGCTGCATTAGATTTTGTCTGAAACAGGTATGACTGTACACACATACTCACTCTTTATGATCCGTCCATGCGTGCGTCATTTAAAAGAATATCTCAATGGCGAACGCATCAAGTATAAAAGCCTCGTCTGTTTCGTGAGGTGGGTACGGAAGTCCTAAGAGGCCATGTATTAAAATATTTTTTCTCTCTTGTTTTGTCGTGATCACGACTTAATTATCTCGTGATCTCGACATAACAAAAAAGTTGTTTTCTCGTGATCACGACTTATTTTTCTCATGATCTCGACATAACAAAAACTTATGTTGTGATCACGACTTATTTTTTTTGCTTTCATTTATTTATGTAATAATTTTTATTAGTAGTAGTAGTAGTAGTATAGTAGTAGTATTAGTATTAATATCTGGCAACTGTCAGGACACCGGCCTTGCGAACAGGGAGAGAATAACTGCAGACGCGCATTCGTGCAACACATTAATGGCATTCAGAACAGCCATAATATGAGAGCAAACGCTCGTGCTCCTGATTAATGTACATTCATGATTATGTTCATGTATATGATCATTATTTACAATAATTTGCATCAACTGTTACCATTTTAAAGCATCTCTATTTTTAAAGTTGTAAATAATTTGCGGAAAGGGTCAAAGCAAGTGCAGGATCTTAATCATTCTTCATAATTTAATTCATGCATGCAGCAACTTATTTTGCGCCATATAGAGTTGCTGTAAATTTGTAACAGTTGAGGGAATATTATTGTAAATAATGGTATATAATCAAATACGTGAATATAATCATAAATGTACATTAATCATGAACACGAGCGTTTGCTCTCATATTATGGCTGTTCTGAACGCCTTTAATGTGTTGCACAAATGCGTGTCTGCAGTTGGGCTATTCTCTCCCTGTTCGCAGGGCCGGTGTAGACTCTCTGGCCAGACATTTGCCAGATAATAATAATAATAATAATAATAATAATAATAATAATAATAATAATAATAATAATAATTAATACATAAATAAATAAAAGCAAAAAAAATTAGTCGTTATCACGACATAACAACTTTTTGTTATGTCGAGATCACAAGAAAATTAAGTCGTTATCATGACATAACAACTTAAGCCGAGATCATAACATAACAACTTTTTTTTATGTCGAGATCACGAGATAATTAATCGTGATCACGACATAACAAGAGAGAAAACATATTTTAATGCATGGCCTCTTAGGACTTCCGTAGGTGAGCGATGTGGCGACAGGCGAAAGTAAATCGGCCTTAAGATGTTTGTTTTTTTTTTTTTTTCTGTAGTTCAATGGTGCATCTAACCTGTCTTCAGTACTGTTCAATTTGAATACATTTATTTTACCACAAATTTTGTGATTTTGTATTTTCTCTTTGTGTATGAGTGTTTTTGATATTGTGATTTAGGTCTTAAATATAATACTTAATGGTCTTAAAAAAGGTCTTAAAAAGTCTTAAATTTGACATTATGATACCTGCAGAAACCCTGTGTTATCATCACTGTTGTACTTGGTTCTCTATTCCCAACCTTCTCTTTTTTTTCAACCTTTTCACATCTGTTAACTTTTCACTTATTAACTGATTTCCTAATGCCTCATCTGATAAAGACAGTGGAACTCCAGTTATTACCCCTTTAATGCCACTCTCCTCACCCGGTACGGGGAATTTAAATCCAACTCCTTCTATCTTCTACTTGTTGTTGTTTTTTTTGTTCAGACAAAATACAAGAACTCGGTTGCTGGATAAATATCTGGCTGAATTTATTTCCTTAACAATTTTGAGCATTTTTCTCAATCTCATATGGTTATTCATCTCACCCATATTTGAAAGCATCATGATAATTTTATCTCATCCTCCATCCTCATTGTTTTGCTCCTTTGCTCATTTCTTTTCAGCCTAGTAAATATGAACTATTCTTTTTCTGCTGGTTTTAGTACAAGATGTAAACTTTTTAGTAATTTTTGATGGTTATCCTAATGGTCTCATCCAATTTAATGATTTATACAGTACTAAGCTAAAAGTGCTCCCACAAGATCCAGAGATTGGCTGAATGGATTTAAAAATGGTTAAACTCATCTTTAACCCTAGAGCACTTCAAAACAGTGAAGTGCTATTCTTCATAAGCACTTAGCCATACCTTAAAAGTCCATATTTAGACACTAGATTTTTATTTTATTGTCATATCTAGAAATAACAGCAAATGTTGACAGACATCCAAGAGAACTGAATCAAAGATACTCTGCAACCTTCAAACGCAAAATAATTATCAACCAGACCTGTTTTCTTCATCACTCCAGAATCATAAAGGAAAAGTATAAAATCATCCAGCCAAAAGATTATAATTTTTATGGATGCTGTGTAAAAAAATGTTTTTACCAATTCACTGGAGAATAGGAAATCTAACTGAATATGACAAATCTTGTATATATTGAACTGTGATTAAGTTATGTGCACTTGTGGGCAATGATCACTAAAGTATACTTTGTCTTTAGTCACTGATATTGCTTAAAAACAAGATGTTGCCAATGTTGCTCATAAGTGAAGAGTAAACAATTGAAAAGAACGATAAGAATGATAACACAAAGACTAACTAATTTGAACTATTGTCTGTGCGACACTTTTTTTAGATTAATATTATTTAAACTTTTTATTTTGCAAGTTTTGCAGCTTAAGACAAGGAAAAAATACCCCCTTTTATCTCCTGTCATATATTAAATTAGCAAAATGAGAAAAAGTAACCGAAAAACTCATGCTGTTGTGATACTGCAAAATGTTATTTTCTAAAAATTAAATGTTAGTACTTTATTTTATAGAACAGTTTCAATTGTTCTGTGTACTTATCAAAGTTAAATGCTTGAAAAACTCAGCCATCAAATAATGCAAGATGAGGAAATGCTGCCCCATTGTGGCCCTGAGTTCACTGTGAATACACCTCTGAACATTCAGAACACAGATGGGACATTACTGGCGATTAGGGATATACAAACCCCATATCATAAAAAGTCGGGACCGTATGGAAAAAGCAATTAAAAAAGAAAGAAGTGATTTATAAATTTATTTTGACTTGTATTTCATTGCAAACAATTCAACAGCACATTATTTAATGTGTTATTCATGATTTTATTATTTTATTATTTTTATCTTATATTATATAGTATTCCAATTTTGGTTCTTGCAACCCAAAAAAAAGGTTGGAACAGTAAAGCATTTACCACTTTGTAATGTTGCCATTCCTTTTAACAACACTTAAAAGATGTCAGAGACTGAAGAAACCAATTGATGAAGTGTTTCAGGTGTATATACCATTCATATATATATACCATTTTGAGGAATATATATATATATATGCAAACTGCACATCCAAACTGTAGTAATCACACAGATTGCCAACACTTATAAAAGCGATTCCCTGCATTCCTCTAAAGGAGCAATGCCAGATGAGGGAGCTTGTTCTTCACATGCAGATATATTAATGCAGTCCCAACACCTACATTACTTGGATGAAAAAGATTAAACCAGGATGAACATTGGGTGCTTCTAAATTCTTACCTGTGCATCCCTATTTTCTCTCCTTGCTTCCTTTCTTCTTGTCTTAGCTTCACCCCTTCATCATTTGAAGGAAAAGATGCAAGGACAGAGGAATTAAAGGAAGTGAAATGATATATCAATGCTTGCTTTAGCATCACTTCAAAAAGTCACATAACTGATTTTGCATTAAATCATGCTTAGATTATTGCATAATATATTATTTTATAATAAAATTTCAGATAATTATCTATATTGCAAGAGTTTTAATTTCCACATTTTTTTACAATTTGTCTGTATTTTTATTTGATGATTATACTTTATCCCTGTCATTAACTACTTACTCTCAGAAATAAAGATACGCGAGCTGTCACTGGGGTGGTACCTTTTCAAAAGGTACACATTTGTACTTGAAAGGTCCATATTGGTACCTCAAAAGTATATATTAGTACCTAAAAATTTTAAGAGGAACACTTTTGTACTTTTTAGGTACTAATATGTACCCTTGAGGTATTAATATGGACCTTTTAGGTACAAATTTGTACCTTTCGAAAAGGTACCACCCCAGTGACAGATCGCGTACCTTTATTTCTGAGAGTGTTTGTACTGAAAAGCATGTTACATCAAAATTAAAGGAACAGTGAAAACAAACTATATTTACATTACTTATGCTTAATATTCACATTATTGTGGGTTTGATTTTTCAACTGTAGTTAGTGATTATTGGTGCAGATGTGAATAAAGGGGAGGTGGATAATTTGCATACTTTTACATACATGCATCGCTTTTAGTCAGTAAAACACTTGCACAAAGGATCCACCCATGTAGCCTCGCTCATGCCACCTCAGGAAGCCTCCTTTGTCCTCAATCGTCACCTCCTAACGGTGCAATAACAGGATTGAGTTGTCCTACAAGGGGGTTGAGCTTGATCGATTTTAGGGTCATATGACTGAGAACAGAGGAGTGAGGAAATAGGAAATTATATTGAAAAGCAACCAATGACCCCAAAAACAGCCAAGGAACCCCTCAATTGGTATCAAAAAAAGAAAATAAAGTGGCCAAGACAATCACTTGACCTAAATCCAATAGAAAATAACTTAAATAACTAAAGATCAGAGTCCCACTCAGACTTTTGCATGCCTAGACTGAAGCATGAGGGTGGATCAGTGATGTCTTGGGCTATAATATTATGGCCATTACTTGTGGTAGATGGGAGCATCACTGCCAAGGACTACCAAACCATTCTGGAGGACCATATGCACCCAATGGTTCAAAGCATTGTATCCTGAAGACGGTGCCGTGTATCAAGATGATATTGCATCAATACACACAGCAAGACTGGTGACACAGTGGTTTGATGAACATAAAAGTGAAGTGAACATCTCCCATGTCCTGGACAGTCACTCCTTATATATATACTGTATTAAAGGAAATTATAGATGTGGATAATGCATGCAGTATAATTTAGTCATCATCACACAAGATAGGTCTTAGATAAAAGGTATTGGATTCTGACTTTAAATCTTTTTGATTATATAATTGTATATGTGTATGTATGAATGTCACGATCACCAGCGATCTAGCCCTTGCAGATTGCTGGAGAGCAATTACTATCAATGATGCTACTACACATCTGCACCACTGAACTTGACTATCCATGCACCTCACACACACCAGTTCAAGATCACCACTGATTGCAAACATACAGCTGAAGCTCATGAGGACTGATTACCAGGACTATAAAAACACCTCACTCAAACACACACACACACACACACACTGTGCTGAGCCTATTTAACTGTAAGTGAGCGTTTTCTAGTGGTTTCCTTGGCTGCGTCCGAAACCGCATACTTCCATACTATACAGTATGCTAAAATCAGTATGCGAGCCGAGTAGTATGTCTGAATTCATAGAATTCGAAAATCACTTCCGGCGAGATTCTGAGCGCATCCCATGGACTCTGCGCTATCCCATGATGCCCCGCGAGAAAATTCATGAATGGACGTGAAGCGACGCAACTGACACAGTTAGGTCACGTGACCATGACAAAATAGCGGATGTAGTACGTCTGAATTCCATTCATACTGCTCACATTCATACTGTATAGAACGTACTTTTCTAACAGCCGAGAAGTACGTTTAAATTCAAATGCAGTACCTACTGAGTAGTAGGCTGTTTGGACGCAGCCCTTGTCTTGCTGTTTGTGGTTTACCTAATGATTTTACTGTTGTTTTATTGCTTGTCCTGACCATTTGCCTGTTTATATTGATCAGTCTCTGAATTTTTCTGTGTGTTCTTGTTTTGACCTTGCTTGTACAATCATTCAAAATTAAAGCTGCATTTGGATTCTCACCTCTGATGTTAATTGGAGTGATCATTGTTTGCATATGTGATGTCTAGATTTTCACTGTATTTGGGGTTCTCTGGTATTTATTTATTTTTTATGTGACCTGATGAAGGCCTTGTAAGGCCTTGTAAGTCGAAGCATTGTTTAATTAAAATGTATTTTGAGAGCTAAAGGGGTTTCCATACCAGGACATTTCTTTGGTCACCATGAGATAAATGGCTCATAATAAATCACATAATTAAGCATTTGAAAATTGTCAAAATGCTGATTGTTTCATGTGAAGGTTGGGTTTAAGGGTAGGAGGACAGAATGTACAGTTTAAATATCATTACATCTATGTAAAGATCGCTGTGCATGTGTTAATCTTGGGTGACAGATGTATATTTACTGCTTCCTCAGTGTTTTCTGCCACACCTGTCTACCTTTTACAGTATCCATTTTATGCATGAAACGCAAACACTTATTTGCTTGCTGTGCAAAATGATACATGCGTGTCAAAAACACTGCCAACATAAACCAGTTCAGCTTGCTTTTAATGTGTCAACAAAAAGAAAACCGGATCTGTTTGTCATGATAATAGGGTGTTGTCTTATAACATTTTAAAATGAGTAATGACTAAAATTTAAAAGAGTAATAAATAACATTACACGTATCAGCCCCGACATATACTCTTATCCTATAAAGGTATAGTTCATCCAAAAATGGTAAGTGGTTTCATTTGAGTTTTTTTTTTTTTTTCTACTTTTGAAGATATTTAGAGAAACCTTCTACATGTGAGGTGTGTCTGTAGCAGTAAAAAAGCTTAAAATATGACAGCTATTTGAATTATTGACAATAGTAATTTAATGAAATGAAATATTATATGCAATTTAAATTTTAGATTAGATTCAACTTTATTGTCATTACACGTGTACAAGGAAACAAAATGCAGTTTAGGTCTAACCAGGAGTGCAATAGCAGCAAGTGCAGGATACAGATATAAGTTATAAAGTGCAGTTATAGAAAAAATATGGTGGTATTTACAAATGGATGTACTATGAACATTATATACAGGTTGTATTAGCTAAGAACAGAGATTTACAATAGATGGATATATGTACAGGTTGCTATTAATAATCAGAAGTGTGCAGATAGGTAAACAATTACAAGTGTATAAAAGTTGTTAAAAAGAGTTAAAAAGCTGTTACAAAGTCTGCTGGTTTTTGTCCGGGGGAGCCTGAAGCGCCTGCCGGAAGGCAGGAGAGAAAACAGTCTGTGAGCAGGGTGAGAGGAATCTTTCAGAATACTGCGTGCTTGGCGCAGACAGTGTTTCTACTGGATGTCCTCTATGGCTGGCAGTGTGGTCCCTGTGATGCATTGGGCAGTTTTCACTACCTGCTGCAGTGCCTTACGCTCAGTAACAGAGCAGCTTCCATACCAGACTGTGACACATATTGTCAGGGTGCTTTCTATTGTGCAGCGGTAGAAGTTCACCAAGACGGCTGATGACAGCTGGTTCTTCTTAAGTTGCCTTAAGAAAAATAGGCGCTGGTGAGCCTTCTTGACTAGGATGGAGGTGTTGGTGGTCCAGGAAAGGTCCTTTGAGATGTGGGTCACCATGAACTTGAAAGATGAGACAGGCTCAATGGCCATCCCATTGATGTAGATGGGATCATGTGAGCCTGTTCGTCCCTTCCTGAAGTCCACAATGAGCTCCTTGGTCTTGTTGGTGTTAAGGAGCAGATTATTGTTGATGCACCAAGTGGCCAGATACGGTATCTCCTCCATGTAGGCAGTCTCATCATTGTTGCTGATTAGACCAATCACTGTGGTGTCATCTGCAAATTTGATGATGGTGTTAGATCTGTTTACAGGCCTACAGTCGATGGTAAAAAGGGAGTAGAGGAAGGAGCTCAGCACACAGCCCTGTGGTATTTCAGTGTTGAGTGTGACGGTGGTGGAGCAGATGTGGTCTGATCTAACATTCTGAGGTCTGTTAGTCAGAAAGTCCATAACCCAGTTGCAGAGAGACGTGTCGATATCCAGGTCTCTAAGTTTCATCATTAACTTAGAGGGTATGACAGTGTTGAATGCTGAGCTGAAGTCAACAAACTGCATTCGTGCATAAGTGTTTTTATTGTCCAGGTGTGTGAGTACGGAGTGCAGTGCTCTAGAGACTGCAACTTCTGTGCTCCTGTTGCCACGGTAGGCAAACTGATGTGGGTCCAGTGTGGATGGCAGAGAGTCTTTCAGATGTGCCAGGACCAACCGCTCGAAGCACTTCATGATGATGGGTGTGAGTGCTACAGGGCGGTAGTCATTCAGGCATGTTGGGCTGGAGTGTTTCGGCACTGGCACAAAAGAGGTGGTTTTAAAGCATGTTGGCACAGCTGCTAGGTTTATTAGCAATCTGTTCCACACAAGCTTTGAGGACGTGCCCAGGAATACCGTCTGGTCCAGCAGCCTTACGCACATAGATTCGACTCAGTGCAGTGTAGACTTCTGAGGAGGTGAGTGTGATAGGTGAGTGGTAGGATGAGGAAGTGATCCTGGTGTTCTTTATTGTCTCTTTCAAAGCGGGCATAAAAGTCATTAAGCTCGTTCAGGAAGGAGACATTTGTGGCTGTGGGTGTGGACAGGCTGGGTTTGTAGTTGTTGATGGCCTGGATGCCCTGCCACATGCGCCGAGGATCCTTACTGAAGGCTTCACACGGTTGATTAAAGGGTGAGTATTTGGGAGTGAGGAACAAAGAAAGATGATCTGATTGACCCAAGTGGGGGAGGGGGGTCACAGCATACCCAGATAGCAAGAACATTTGGGCCAAATGTGGGTGATAGCTGGCACATGTGGCATAGGTATGGCATGGCTGAACAGATATGGGCCAGATTATTACCATATATGTTTTGCCATACATTCAGAATAGGCGGGAATGTTCTTCTGGTTCACAGCTCCTTTTGCAGTATGTGGGCCTAGTAAGGTTCAGCTATGGCTGACATCGGTAAACATCGACTTCTGGCTGACTTTGGGATTGCATTTGGAAAACACGTGAAACTGAACACAGGTGTATCATTAGCAGACATCTGCCACGCCACACTTTGTAGCCAAGACTTCTGTGCAAGTTTGACATCTTCCTCCCTGTCATTTGCTTCAGGTAAGTGATAATTTGGCATTTAAAGTGAGTTTACTAAATATTCAATACTAAATATAAAAGTTAGAACTCTCTGAATGTGGTGTTTACATAATGTTAGTGCTCCAACAGTTTGCTGTTTAAATTAACGTTAGCATTAAAGTTATAGCCAATTTCCAATTATGACAGAATACGGTTTATTTATTACAGATAAATATCAATTTGTGTAAATGTTCAGTCACACTTCACTGTGGTTTAGTAAGGTTTAAAATAAAAGCGATCCCATTAGACCTAACATGATAGTGGAAGCCAATAGAAAAAATGACTTATAATTGTAAAATAAACTAACAATATGGGTTTAATGTTTCTGTACAATATAGAGCCGAAACTCAACAACAAACATTTATGAATCAACAAATTTTTGTTGTCTAATGGTCATTTGATATCACAAAATAATTTATTTTGAAGAAACCTGAAAACCTGTGACAATTGACTTCAGTAGTATTTGTTTTTCCTACTATGTAAGTCAATGGCTTCCTGGCAATGGACATTGCCAGGAAGGCACGAATGTTGAGAAGAGAGAAAAAATACAATCTACATGGACTACAAATTGTAAAATATTCATTAAGTTAAATGGAACACCAGAGCAAGCTAAAGTTCTTGTTATCAGGGACCTGGAGGAGTTGGATAAATACTAGTAGTGAGTTAATAAGAAAACAAAAATGATAAAAATGTCAACCAAATATGTTGTATGCCAACTACGATTATGCATATTGAACACCAGCAGTCCTCTATGACAGAACGAGATAACTTTGTATATACAGAACATAAAATGCAAGACATTGAGGGTAATATTGATCCAGAAAATAATCTTTTTATTAATATTAAAAACAACTGTAAATATTATACAGATCAACAGTTTAACACAACTTTCCAATCAAAGAATAATATTTCAATTATCCACTTTAATAGTAGAAGCTTATATGCCAACTTCCATAGTATAAAAGAATATGTAAAACAATTTAAGAATTACTTTAATATTATAGCGATATCAGAAACATGGATTTATGGTAAAAAAGGTATGGAGTTTGAGATAGAAGGGTATGAACTAAATTGTAAAAATAGGGAGAACAGAAGTGGAGGAGGTGTGATGATATATGTGGATAAGAGTCTGAATTATAAGGTGTTGGAGAGTATGACTGTTGCTATTGATGATCTATTGGAATGCATTACTGTGGAAATATGTATGGAAAGGACAAAGAATATTGTAATGAGTTGTGTTTACAGAACTCCTGGATCAGATGTTGGAATGTTTAGTGAATGGATGGAAAAGTTGTTTGCAAAATCCTCACAAAAAAACTTGTTTATATGTGGAGATTACAATATTGATCTGCTAAATCCGAAAAGGCACAAAAAAACAGAAGACTTCGTTAATACAATGTACAGTATGGGATTATATCCTACTATTACGAGACCTAGTAGAATCACATCTCACAGTGCAACAGTGATAGATAATATTTTTACAAACATCATGGAGTGTGGTTTAGAGAGTGGATTACTTTATAATGACATAACTGATCATTTACCAGTTTTTATTGTTTATCAATGTCAGTATAGAAGGTACGAGGATACTTGTTATGCTACATACAAAAGGGTACGGACAACTACTAATATAAATGCATTTAAAAGTGAATTATTGAAACAAAATTGGAGAACTGTATATGAAGAGGTTGATAGCGATAAAGCATATAACACATTCTTAAATATTTTCACTTCATTATATGATAAACATTGCCCAATAGTAGATTTTAATAATAAACAAAAGAAAATAATAAGTCCATGGATTACAAAAGGTTTATTAAATGCATGCAAGAAGAAAAATACACTTTACAGACAATTTATTAAATATCGTACCCCAGAGGCTGAAAATAGATATAAAAAGTATAAGAATAAATTAGTTACTATTATTAGAAAAAGTAAAAAGGAATACTACAATAGAATATTAGATAATAATAGAAACAATTTGAAAGGCTTATGGAATATATTAAATAAAATTATAAGAAATGGAAATGATAGTAAAAATATAAATTATCCTGAATATTTTATGGAAAGTGACCGTAAAATAAATAATAAAGAAGAAATAGTAAATTGTTTCAATAAATTTTTTATAAATGTGGGACCAGAATTGGTTAAAAATATTAACAATTTAGTAAACGCAGAAGGGGTGGATATTGATTTGATTGAGAGAAATCCCAATTCTATTTTTGTCAAATTAGTAGATAAAAGGGAAATAATAGGTATTGTAAAGAAATGTAAAAATAAATCATCCATGGATTGGAATAATTATGATATGAATATAATTAAGAAAGTGATTGAAGATATTGTAGAACCATTAACGTATATTTGTAATAGATCTTTCCAATCTGGTAAATTTCCAAATAAAATGAAAATTGCAAAGATAATTCCAATTTATAAATCTGGAGATAAACAATACTTTACAAATTATAGACCAGTCTCTATATTATCTCAGTTTTCAAAAATTTTAGAAAAACTCTTTGTTGAAAGGCTTAATAGTTTTATAGAAACGCAAAATCTTTTAGCTGATGAGCAATATGGTTTCAGGAAAAATAGATCAACATCTCTGGCATTAACAGAAATTATTGAGGAAATTACTAATAAGATAGATAAAAAGGAGAAGGTACACAGCAAAATCCTCAGAGTAAAATTTACTCAGTTCAGAGAACATTTGGTCCCTCTCTAAATTGAGTAAAATTTACTCAACAGCAGAGTTAAAGTTAATGAGACGATAAAGGGGTTAATTAAGTGATGATTGAGCACTGATGATGAACACCTGCTGTTAATAAGCAGAAACAGAGAAGAGAAACATAAAACTACAACTGACTTCATTCACAGTCGTAGATGAAATAAACTGAAATAAAACACATCAAATCTCTCAAAATCTCAGCAGAGCATCATTAAGCAACTCCACAAACAGCAGCTTTACTTATTAACAACCTGTTTGGCCTTACTTCTGCCACACTCTACAAAATTCCATATAGTGATATTATTAAGAACTAAGAAATTTTTTACAATAACAATAAAAAACACCACTTTTTGTGTTTTAAGCTGTCACCATTGAGGAGAACAGTAGTTGCTTTACTTGGACTCTGACTCGATTTCTAATGTTAGTTTCTCTTTGTTTGCGAGATAGTGTATTGTGGCAAATATTGAATAAAGAGAGCAATTGTGCTCTGGATAATTGATTCTGTGGTGATTTAGTCACTGGTCAAATCAGTAAAATTGTTTTTGACCTATTAAGTCTGAATAGTGTTTTATCACAAAAGTAGCACTGTATCAAGAAAATAGAACTCAGCAATACTTTTATCAGCTCATAAAACACATTGAACATCTGAAACACTCAAAACACACAGACATAATGAATCAGCGTATGCTTCTCAACTATGGTGAGTTTTTTTTTTCCTACAGTGCATGCTGGGAACTATGGATGAATGTTAGCAGACACTGCAGCCAAAAAAATACAAAATCTCTAACCACTGTTGAGATAGAGACGCTGATTATTGATGTTTGTGTCTCTAAAGTGATTCAGATGCTCAATGTGTTTTAAATATGTATAAAACCACAGCTGAGGTCCATTCACTTGAAAAACACTCAATTTTTTATCTTATATGATAAACCATCATTTAAACATGATTTACAAAGTCAAACATATTCTCTTATACAGTAACTCTTATCAAGAGTTAAAATCATTACAAGATCAGTCAACCTGATCATAATGGCTCGCTTTATACTTGTCATAGCAAGCTAAGGAAAGTCAACATCAAAAATCGAGTCAAAGAGCCCAAGTAAATCTACCACTTTTCTCCATGATGGTGACATCGGGGAATAAAACATGTTGTTTTTTTTGTAAAATGTAAATACCTAAAACAGTTCATTCTTAATAAATCTCATATGGACTTTTGTGAACATCTGACAGAAATAAAATCAAACAGGTAATCAATGAGCAAAGCTGTTGCTGCTTCTCTTCTGTTTCTGCTTATTAACAGCAGGTGTTCATCATCAATGCTCAATCATCACTTAATTAACCCCATCAGTGTCTCATTAACTTTAACTCTGCTGCTGAGTAAATTTTACTCAATTTAGAGAGGGACCAAATGTTCTCTGAACTGAGTAAATTTTACTCTGAGGATTTTGCTGTGTAGTTGGAATTTTTATAGATTTGAAGAAAGCATTTGATACAATAAATCATAACATATTGGTAAGTAAATTAGAAAGGTATGGTATTAGAGGAGTAGCTTTGGACTGGATAAGCAGTTACTTAAAAAATAGGCAACAGTACGTGGAAATTGGCAATCATAAATCTTCATACCTAAATGTAAATTGTGGCATACCACAAGGTTCAGTTTTAGGTCCAATATTGTTTATAATTTACATTAATGATATGTGTAAGATATCAGAGTTGTTTAAGTTTATTTTATTTGCAGATGATACGAGTATTTTTTGTTCTGGGGATAATTTACCAAAACTTATGGAGTTGATTAAAACAGAAATTAATAAATTGAAATCGTGGTTTGATGTAAATAAATTGTCATTAATTATAAGTAAAACAAAGGTTATGTTATTTGGGAAGTTAAAAAGTAGTCATAATATAGATCTACAAATTGATAATGAAGTTCTAGAAAGAGTGTATGCAATTAAGTTTCTTGGTGTTGTTTTGGATCATAAAATTAGTTGGAAACCTCAAATAAATAACGTGATATCAAAATTAGTCAAAACTGTAGCAATAGTGTATAAAGCAAAATTTATCCTGGACAATAAATCAATGTATATATTATATAACACACTCATGTTGCCATATATGAGTTATTGTGTTGAAATTTGGGGGAATACATATAAATCTAATTTACAATCGTTATGTACAATGCAGAAAAAAGTAATTAGATTGATAGAAAAAGTGGGGTATTTGGAGCATACAAATCCTTTATTTTTTAAATTGAAGATACTGAAGTTCAATGATTTGGTTAAATTTAAAACGCCACAATTTATGTTTAAAGCTAGGAATAAATTACTTCCGAAATGTATACAAAAATGTTTTGAAGAAAGACAAGGGGGATATAATCTGAGAGAAGAACACAATTTTAGGAGGTTGAAAACAAGGACAACATTAAAAAGTTTGTGTATGTCTGTATGTGGTGTGAAATTATGGAACAGTCTAGAACAGATTCTCAAACAATGTCAGCATATTAATCAGTTTAAAAAGCTGTATAAATATATATTATTAAAGGAATATGATGAAGGTGATTGAAAGCATAAAATGAGAAAGGTATGATGAAATTGTAGTTAATGGCTATTTGTAGTATAATGTTTTTGTTTTGATTTTGGGGTCTATGTTATAAAATGTAAATGTATAAATGGAATCAAACATGTAATGTGTCAAAGATGCCAAAAAGATAAAATATGTCTTATGTAAAAAGAAGAGAGAAGTAAAAGAAGAAATAAGTTTAAGTAATAGACGAATGATGTGTGTGGTAATGGGGTGGGAAAATAATAAGCTTGGGCTTCATCCTGCTCCATTTTCGACCATGTTAAAATGAATATTTTTTTGTTGTTGAAGATATTTTATGTATGATATTTTGTTCGAAAATAAATCAAATCAAATCAAATCAAATCAAATCAAATCAAATGGTTACAGGTTTTCAGCTTTCTTCAAAATATCATCTTTTGTGTTTAGCTAAGGAAAGAGACTCATAAAGGTTTGGAACTATGTGAACTTTATTACATATTCAGCTATAACAGTGCTAATGCGAAACACAAAGGCAAGATAAGTGTTTGGCAAATTGGGATTTTTTTTTATTTATTTATGTATTTTATTTATCATTTAATTAAGTCAATACACTATAAAAATGCCTTTCTTATTTTGTCCTTGTTTCTAGTCCAAATATAAAAATCCTGCCACTTTATTTTAAAAATAAGCTGAAACACTTAAGATTTGCAGAAGTTTTTACAGATTTTAAACTTAACTGGGATATTTATCATTAACAATTTATTGCAATTGTTTAAATAATGTGTAATCAGTAATAAACAAGGAGCTTGATATTTGAATGAATATTTAAAAATGTAACAGATTACATGTATCTGGTTTCACCACACAGTTTAGCATTTTATTTGTTTTGTAATTTTGCAGCTGTACCTCCAGGCTGTATTGCTGATCATATTATTTAAATTCTTCACTGCAGGTGCTGTCAGATAGAATCCCCTCACTTCCCTCATTGAGCGTAAAACAAAAATATTTCTGTGAAATGCAGTCTATGTCCAGTCTCTGAAGAATTTTTGACTGCTTTTAAATCGACCAGCAACTTGTTCAAGCACTTGAACAGAAAGCATTCTGCGACAAAACTCTTCACCTAGGAGGACACCGGCACCCAGAAACACAGCAGCCCAACTCAGCCTAAACAGGCTAAATTGGACTTTGATGCAGGATCGGGAGTAAAGGTATCTTCTGAATGTGAAGAGAAGTGTAGCTGCTTATGTGGCCGTTTACATATTGCATCTTGGAATATACATATGGAATATACATTTCTGTAGACTAATTACCTCAAACAAACACAGAACACTCAAACACTGCAGTGCTTTTGCATACTATGGATGTCAGTGGTTGCAGGTATCCAGTTTTCTTCTAAATGACTTCTTTTGTGTTAAAAAAAAAAAAAAAAAAGACAAACAGATTTGAAGTGAATGATGAGAGAATTTTAAGTTTTGAGTGAACTCTTTATGTCTTTTGAATATGTCAAGGTGCTGTGATCAACCCATTGTAATGTTTTTCAGTGAATATTAAATTACAGAAAGAGCTGCAGTTTATTCTGTATTTTATAGGTATATTTTATGTTATATATGTATATATATTTATGATATATATGTTATATATGTATGTTTTAAAAGTAACTTCAAAGTAAAGTAATTAGTAATCTAATTTTTACACAAAGTAATCTATTACTAATCTATTTACTTTTTACCTCTGTAATCTGTTACTTTTTAAAGTAACTTACCCAACACTGTATATTTATATACACTACCAGTCAAAAGTTTGGGGTCAGTTTTTTTTTTTTTTTTTTTGTGTTTTTTTTTAAATAAAATTATTCTGTTCATCAAGGCAGCATTTATTAAACGTAAAAAAGAAAATCTTAAATTGTTAAATATTTATTCAAATTGTAAATAACTGCTTTCTTATTGTATGTAGTTTCAAATGAAATGATTACTCCAGTCATTACTGCTTTTATTACTATTACTACCATTAATAATAATAATAACAATACTAATAATTAATATTAGAATGATTTCTGAAGGATCATGTGACTCTGAGGACTAGAGAAATAAAGCTAAAAATTCATCATTAAAATCACTGGAATAAAGGATTCATTTAAATTACAAACTACTTTAGAACAGTTATTTTATAGTGCAATAACATTTCACAATTTGTATTTAATTAAATAAATGCAGCCTTGGTGAGCAGGAAAAGCTTATTTTAAAACATTTAACAATCATACTGACCCCAAATTTTTGACCTATATATATATAGCTCTATATATATATATATTAGAGCTGTCAAAATTAGCGCGTTAACGCACATGATTAATTTGAACTATTTAACGCGTAAAAAAAAAAATTAACGCATTTAACGCAGTTGCAGGTTTTTTTTTATTTCCTGTTGTGGCCGACGTGTGTTCAGGGCCAGCGCTTTTATTGAGGCGCTACAATAGTGAGCGAACCCACCTGTCCTCACGTTCATCTCATTTCGACACCCACCTGCTCCCTCTCGGTTTTAACTTTCATCCGCAAACCGGTAACTTTCTATTTCACTTTCGGGTTGAGGGCGCCAGTTCAGCTTGCTCCGGCCCTGCGTGTGTTTAATGTGTAAAGAAATATGGATAAAGTATAATATGGATCCATGTAAATGTACTCAGTGAAAGTGGCAGATGATGTCGCAAGCTGTCAAAGACAGCCCATTCCTCTCTAAGTTGTCTCCAAGCGCCCTCAAATGTTTCATTAAGTTTGACGTGTTTCCCCCCTACACGCTACTTTTGTAAAGCGTCTGCTTTGCTGTGTCAGAATCCTTGCTTGAGAAATACAGCCAAACTTTAAGAGCGCTTAGTTTAAGCAAAATTTGATCAACACGATTGTGCGTGTTGATGATCTGAAGGGAGTGCGCTGTGCTGCGCGTTCTCTCTCTCTCTCTCTCTCTCTCTCTCTCTCTCTCTCTGTGTGTGTGTGTGTGTGTGTGTGTGTGTGTGTGTGTGTGTGTGTGTGTGTGTTGGTTTTTGTGGTTTACAAGGACTTTTGACCTGAATACGCACCAGCAACACAGGGACATTTGGGTTTATAAGGACAAGGGACATGTCCTTATAATTCCCGCACTGTGGATGCATTTATCTAAGTCCCAGAAGCACTCCCTCAAAGTTTGGCGCCAAGTCTTTATATACCACAAAAACCTGAAATTATACATTACACAGTGTATCCTCTGAGCTCATGACTGCGCCCCTGTAGCCCGGACCTGGTACTACACCTGCGTCATCAAAAATTTGCATTTTTTACACTTGTGTAAAATTGGCGGCCTCTGATTGGCTAGTTCGGCATTTGTGGGCGGGAAATCGCGAAAACAAAATGGCGGCGGTGGGCGGGGCTTAAGTTCGGTGCTACTGAGCAACTGCAAGTGAGTTTATTTGAGTCTAATTGAGTTTATTACTTATTTAAACATTATTTTCGATACTTTTATCAACTGTATGTAAATATATGAATACACAGTGATCCTTTAATTAAATATATTCCATAAATACTAATTATGTATTAAAGTAACTTAACTGTCAGTTTAGAGAAAAAATGTTTTTAGTGTAAATATAACCTAATAGTTAACGTCCCTCACTGGACCTGATCGAGGCAGCTATTTTAAGAAAGGTAAGTTATTCTGCTTTTAAATAGTTTAGCTTGTTTGTTTGTGCCTTGTAGGCGCTTTATGAGTCATTTTACTGTCAGTAAGCAGCTAGCTCATGATGCTAACAGCGTTAGCGCGCTTATATTTATAGTATGACAACAGAAACGTGGGACAAGCATCATGGATTTGTATTTTTTTTTTACTTTTTTCATTTACAATATAATTTAACAGTCTAAGGATCATAATAATGGGTTGTCATGACTACAGTTTGTGAAGAGGAGGTGCTTCACCCAGTACAGTATATTGATATGCCAGTGCTAATAAATAGTACTAGATTTAGATAGTTTAATGAGATTATTAAACAAAGACATGCAATCTAAATATATAATGCATATAATAAGAAAGTGACTATTATGTCTTCAGTGTTTTTTATTATACAGATTGTCATAGCCGCTTTAAAAAGATGAAAAGGCAATTGTTTTAGCAGATGCTATATGTGTCATATTTGACTTTTTACAACATATACTGTCCCAGATAAATAATTGTCTTACATTAGTACTAGAAAAAAATATGCTTACTATTAAAAATATGCTTACCAAATGCAATCCAAAAGTTATTATAATAATCCTCATTTTTGTAATATGTTATGTATTAAAGTAATTTAACTGTCAGTTTAATATAGAGAAAAAATGTTTTTAGTGTAAATATAACCTAATAGTTAACGTCTAGGCTTATAAAATATATGTTATAAAATGCATGTTATTTAAATAATAATTATTACTATTATTACTTTTATTTAGTAATATTTTATGACCCGTTTGCACGTGGCCTAATCTAAATCTATATATTTTAGACAGAATTCAGTGTAAAATGTAAGACATTATTTATTAAGATAGACAGGCCAACAGAATCATTTTTGGAGTGTATCAACACGAATGGCAGCTGTTGTTTTTGATCTAGCAGCGGCAAAACTACATGATGAACGCTGTGAGTTTGCGTCAGGATGATGATACATGGGCTGACTTTTTGAGCAATGTTGTTAGGCTATATTACAAGGTTTGATGCTGCTTGGCTACTTTCATAAAATTGGCAAAAAACATTTTACATACAATTGGAAAAGCAAGTTAATTTACATTAATGTATCAATAGGATATGAGGTCTAGTTACCTACCTAACGCACTCGCTATCCTTCAGCTTCATCCCTGATTAATTAGGGGTCGCCACAGCAGAATGAATCGCCAATTATTCCAGCATTTGTTGTATGCAGCGGATACCCTTCACATTCATACACACACTCTTATAAACAACTGCAAATTTAGTTGAATTATTATTTAACTGTCAGTTTAATATAGAGAAAAAAAAATTTTTTAGTGTAAATATAACCTAATAGTTAACGTCTAGGCTTATAAAATATATGTTATAAAATGCATGTTATATAAATAATAATTATTACTATTATTACTTTTATTTAGTAATATTTTTATGACCCTTTTGCACATGGCCTAATCAGATGTGTAATGAGAGTGTGGTTAATTGCTGAATCTGCACTTGAAAAGAAGACGTCCCTCACTGGACCTGATCGAGGCAGCTATTTTAAGAAAGGTAAGTTATTCGGCTTTTAAATAGTTTAGCTTGTTTGTTTGTGCCTTGTAGGCGCTTTATGAGTCATTTTACTGTCAGTAAGCAGCTAGCTCATGATGCTAACAGCGTTAGCGCGCTTATATTTATAGTATGACAACAGAAACGTGGGACAAGCATCATGGATTTGTATTTTTTTTTTACCTTTTTCATTTGCAATATAATTTAACAGTCTAAGGATCATAATAATGGGTTGTCATGACTAAAGTTTGTGAAGAGGAGGTGCTTCACCCAGTACAGTATATTGATATGCCAGTGCTAATAAATAGTACTAGATTTAGATAGTTTAATGAGATTATTAAACAAAGACATGCAATCTAAATATATAATGCATATAATAAGAAAGTGACTATTATGTCTGCAGTGTTTTTTATAATACAGATTGTCGTAGCCGCTTTAAAAAGATGAAAAGGCAATTGTTTTAGCAGATGCTATATGTGTCATATTTGACTTTTTACAACATATACTATCCCAGATAAATAATTGTCTTACATTAGTACTAGAAAAAAAATATACTTACTATTAAAAATATGCTTACCAAATGCAGTCCAAAAGTTATCATAATAATCCTAATTTTTATTTTTAAAGCAGTCACATCAAATAATGGCTGAAAGGAAACTGCGAAGGAAAAGGCCAAGCCACTGGAGGAGGCCATCCAGTTTTCACTTCTGGGGAAGGACAGAAATGGGCTTGAGTGCACATTTATCAATGACATTAAAGGTGAGTTAACTGGTTTGATTTTGTGGACGTTTCTTAATTTCCTCTACAGAGATGGGAAGTAACGTAGTACAAATACTTGGTTACTGTACTTAAGTAGTTTTTTCTGGTATCAGTACTTTACTCCACTACTTATTTTTTTGACAACTTTTTACTTCATACATTTTTACACAAATATCTGTACTTTCTACTCCTTACATTTTTTAAACCACGGTCGTTACTTTCATTTTCATGTGTCAGGTGGCGCGATCTATATTATTTCTTGTCATTGCGCAATAAGAACGCATTTTTTATGCAATCTATTTTTCCTCATTGCGGGCCTGTGTGCTGCAGCGCGTGGCTATTTCAAGGCTATCGCGCACCGTACATGGCCTAGTTCGTGAAGATTACTATAAGAAAGGCTAGGATTACTATGCAGATGTGACAGAGCTAGTCGGCAAATTTAACATGACTGATGCTGCCCTGTTTACACGGTAATAAGACACCTTTTGCTTGTTCGGATTACAGGTAAACGAGACACATTCCAGTCAAAAACATACTGTTTTAAAATACTTAAGCCTTTTGTCCACTTCCGATCATACTGCATGAGCTTTCTCTGGTCTTTCAATCTAATACCGCGAAAAATAGTGCTTTTTGTAAAGATTTGTACATTTAGTACTAAAACAATCAAATACTTTACAAAAAAAGATTTATGCATTGCGGTTTATTTCCTTTATTTCTGGTAAGTTCATATCTCCTAATACAGAATTTATGCTGTTTTTCAGTTTTTATAATTTTTTAACAAATATTTTACAACAACAAAGTAACTATACTGGGCAATTTATGAATAAAATATAATGCAAAAGATCCTGAATTTATCATGTGTAAAACGATCATGCACATGACCAGTTTTGGAGGTTGTAGTCATGCCTGTGTATGTTGCTTTTAGCATAGAATAAATGTATTGCAGTTTTTCTCAGTCACTTTGGCACATTTCTCAGATCAGAAGTGAAATTTGTAAAACAGTAGGCCTAAGTGCATTTTTCAAAACAACACGTATAATTAGCAAAACACCACAGATTACCTGCAAAAGCCAGTCTTCTGCTCAAAATCCTTCAGTTCAGCTCTCAAAACTAAATTTCTGTGTCACTGAATATGTCAGTGGCGTCAGAATGACATGTCCTTGTGTCATTGTATATGAATAAGACTCAAATTACTTAGTAGTCATGTTGTCAATATCAGTGTACTCTGGAGGGCTGTTCTGGTGTAAACTATGGCAATATTTTTGCTGGTTGTACTGTAGTTGCCAGATCATGTCATTCTGATATAGAAAGGTAAAGAGAGCACCGCATAGCACTCCTTTCAGACCTTTATTAGAAAAAGTCAAGATTCACGTGGGAGAAATGTAAAAAATGCATTATGACTAAATATTAAGACAACTTGTTCAGGCATTTGAACGATTAAATGTTGTGGGGGTGAGTCTATTCAACAGAGATAAAAATAATACATGTTGATCAACATGACATAAGCAACTGATAATATAGGAAACATCAGAGAATTGCACATAACCATTCGCATAGATGTACAAAAGCATTTGCAACTTGTTCATAAAGAGAAACTGCTTTTCTGATGTGCACAAGTGACACAATGATGATCTGAAGATTGAACAGTGAGTTTTGAGAATTTAAATTCTGATCTGAGAAATGGACCAAAGTGACTGAGAAAAACTGTAACAGAATTAATGTTTATTCATTAAATAAAATAACCACAATACCTGAAAAAAAAACACTGAAATAGCAGGGTTATATATGAGAGCTGCTCTTTTAAGAGAATAAGCAGCTTTAGCCTAATGCAAAAACATAGTTTGCAGACAAATCTGATAAGTATTTATTTTAGCAAAAGAAAAAATCTATATATTTTAGACAGAATTCAGTGTAAAATGTAAGACATTATTTATTAAGATAGACAGGCCAACAGAATCATTTTTGGAGTGTATCAACACGAATGGCAGCTGTTGTTTTTGATCTAGCAGCGGCAAAACTACATGATGAACGCTGTGAGTTTGCGTCAGGATGATGATACATGGGCTGACTTTTTGAGCAATGTTGTTAGGCTATATTACAAGGTTTGATGCTGCTTGGCTACTTTCATAAAATTGGCAACAAACATTTTACATACAATTGGAAAAGCAAGTTAATTTACATTAATGTATCAATAGGATATGAGGTCTAGTTACCTACCTAACGCACTCGCTATCCTTCAGCTTCATCCCTAATTAATTAGGGGTCGTTACAGCAGAATGAATCGCCAATTATTCCAGCATTTGTTGTATGCAGCGGATACCCTTCACATTCACACACACACACTTATAAACAACTGCAAATTTAGTTGAATTATTATTTACCTATACCGCATGTCTTTGGACTGTGGTTGAAACGGATACTTTTTACTTTTTTACTTTTGTACATTTTTCAGGCGGTACTTCTTTACTTTTACTGAAGTACAAAAGTGGAGTCAGAGTCGTTTTAAACATGAGTATCTGTACTTCTACCCAAGTAAAGGATGTGTGTACTTTTTTCCATTTCTGTTCCTCTATACATTTCTTTTGAAGTCACTGTGTAACTAACATCTGATGGTGATTAAATGACAGTT
Organism: Danio kyathit; assembly: GCA_903798195.1. Taxonomy (NCBI): domain Eukaryota; kingdom Metazoa; phylum Chordata; class Actinopteri; order Cypriniformes; family Danionidae; genus Danio; species Danio kyathit. The sequence continues at coordinate 31,667,035 of LR812522.1, read as the reverse complement.
GTTGTTTTTTTATTATTTTGGAGGGTGAACCTTCCCTTTAAAGTTACTTTTGTTAATAAATGTATCCCATTATATGTTGTTTTCAGTGGTGATTTTTAACTCTTTTGTTCTGTAGGCAGAGGTGTGTTCAGCTGTACTGAGTTTGAAAAAGGGGATTTCCTGCTGGAATACAGAGGCGAACTTATAAGCAAAGAACAATTTGAGCAGAGGCAAAGAATTTACCATGATGCACTTAAGGTTTTCATGTTCGAGTTTCGCTACAGTGGAAAACTCCTCTGGTACGTACAATTGTTTGATGTAAATATTTGTTGAAGTCAGATGATTCAGAATGTGGCAGTGGCCTTGTCATTGATTATTTACTCCATAGCTGAGAGTGCATACTTTGCTATAATTATTGGTTATATTACATATTCTCAGTCCTTGGTGAGGACTGTTAAATGATTGTTAATCACACCGTGATCTCTGTTGGCCTTAAGTTTTCAGTGCTGATTTTGTCTGTCATTTGTTTAATGTTGATGCGGCCCGGGATGACGGCTCTCTTGGGCGATTTGTAAACGATGACCATATTAACCCAAATAGCAAGATGAAGACGATCTGTGTGGATGGAAAACCTCACTTATGCTTATTTGCATTAAGGAGAATCAGTCCTGGTGAAGAGATCACCTATGATTACGGAGATGCTGAGTGCCCATGGCGAAACACGGTATGAAAACCAATGCAGAGTTCATTCTTACTATTAGATTTTAGATTAAAATTATTAAAGGTCATTTGTTATACAAGATAAGGTTAGTGACCTTTTTGCTTTACATGTGCGTTCATTCCAGTATTATAGATTGTATGTATATTCACACCTGTGTTATAAGCACTTGGTTTATGAGGATCATCATAAGAACATGTTCCTGGTGCTAGATTGTGTGTGTGTTTTACACCTGTTTAATAAGGACAGGTTGTGTGTATTTTTACACTTGCATTGTGAGGACCCAGTTTTGAGGATCATCATAAGAACATGTTCCTAATGCTAGATTGTGTGTGTGTTTTACACCTGTTTAATGAGGACAGGTTGTGTGTATTTTTACACCTGCATTATGAAGACCCAGTTTTATGAGGATCACCTTGAGAACATGTTCCTGGTGCTAGATTGTGTGTGTGTTTTACACCTGTTTAATAAGGACAGGTTGTGTGTATTTTTACACCTGCATTACAAGGACTCAGTTTTATAAGGATCATCATAAGAACATGTTCCTGATGCTAGATTGTGTTTGTTTTACACCTGTTTAATTAGGACAGGCTGTGTTTATTTTTACACCTGCATTATGAGGACACTTGTGTCATGAGGACAGTGTGTGTGTATTTTACACCTGCATTACAAGGACCCAGTTTATAAGGATCATCATAAGAACATGTTCTTGATGCTAGATTGTGTTTGTTTTACACCTGTTTAATAAGGACAGGTTGTGTGTATTTTTACACCTGCATTATGAGGACACTTGTGTCATGAGGACAGTTTGTGTGTGTGTATTTACACCTACATTTTAAGGACCTACTTTTATGAGGACCATCATAAGAATATCTTCCTGATGCCAGATTGTGTGTATATTTACACCATTGTTTTAGGGACTCTGGTTTATGAGGACAGGCTGTGTGTATATTCACACTTGTTATGAGGACTGTTGTAAAAAGTCGTGATGAAAGAATCGCAATGTGTTAGTTTGACAGGTCTTGTCAGTAAGGTTCTAGTTATTCCCAGGACTTTGGGCTGCATACATGTGGATTATTAAGCTTAATACTCATAACTTACAGCTTACTGTGGCCACACTTATCAGTTTAACGTTTTCAATGCTCTAAATGTAATTTTTAATTGACAGTAATACTTCTCGAGTAAAGTAAAACTTGTTTAATTTTATAATAATCATTTTTACTTTGCTTAATCTAATTTAAATGATGTTTTCCAAGATTAGATTGATTTTCATCTTTTTTTCTTTTCAGAACATAACCTAAAGAAACTTGAAACTTGAGACACAGCAGCTATAAAGGTATTCTAAAATGTTCATGTCATATTTATGTTAATCCTTAAAGTACAGATTAGCATGTCTCTTAAAAACAAATGCTAACATCATTTGCTACATTAGTGTGTGTTAGAGACATGCTGTACAACTGACACAGACAGTGTTTCCCCCCTGCAAAGAAGTACTTGAACTAAGTACAATTTCTCTGAAAAAAGCAGGTTTCTCATATACCAGACTAACAACATGCTAAGGTTTTTCTATCAGGTCGAGAATATGATATGACCGATGTAAAGCTACAAACAACCAGACATTATAAAATGCATGTAATGTAATCAATAAATGGTCATAGACATTATCTTGGTTAGCATTTAAAAATTGATTTGAAATTAGGTATTGTAATCTTATTCTTGTTTATTACATTGTATATTACATCAATAAAACAAGATTAGTCAATTATTTTAAATGTTTTGAAACAATATTTCATAGACATATTGTCTTTATCAATGCTACAAATGTGCTATTTTATGTTTTATAGACTCTTAGTGAGGTTGAACCATCCACTCTTGAAATTAACACTGTGTGCCAGTCAGAAGTCACAGAAGTAGAGAAGGTATTGTGAAAATTTTATATTACTCATTTATTTGGTGATTTGCATTTAACTTATCCCGTCACTGTAAGACAGGGGTGTCCAAACTCGGTCCTGGAGGGCCGGTGTCCTGGAGAGTTTAGCTCCAACCCTAATCAAACCCACCTGAACCAGCTAATCAAGCTCTTACTAGATACTAGAAACTTCCTGGCAGGTGTGTTGAAGCAAGTTGGAACTAAACTCAGCAGGACACCGGCCCTCCAGGACCGAGTTTGGACACCCCTGCTGTAAGACATAAATAGTTTTTTTTATGAATTGTATTGTGAATGGTATTGAATGGTGCTAAAAATAGTATCATATCTGATATCATTCATAATCATTCATAACATCACTATTTTTTACTACTACTATCATTATTAGAGTATTATATAGTGATCTTCTTTATTTGATTTCATGTTTTCAGCTGATGGATGTCGGTAATCCCTCAATTGTAATGGACTCCAGTATTTGTGAAGCTTCTGAAGGAGTGGAAAAGGTAATCCATTATTTATTTAGACAATCTGTTAATCCTTTGTCTGTAGTGGAATTTTTATTGATTTAATTTCTAATTCTTTACTTTCAGATGACTCCGGTGAAGGACCAGTCATCATTGAATGACCCGGACTGTGCTGAGAAGGTAATAACATGAGCATTGTATATTCAGTAAATTCTAAAAATGATGTTAGAAATCATTTCTACATTAACTTTGCTTTTTTTCCATTGTTTTCAGATGTTGCTTGTCGAAGAGTATGTTTTAACTGACGAGGAAAACTTTGGTGCTACTGAAAGAGCTCTGGAGGTATCCATATGTATTGACTAAAACTATTTGCAGTGTTCCCCATTGATGCAGCTCATAATGTAGTTTTACATGTACATTTTTATTACATATATTTTTTGCTGTAACTTTTTACGTTTTAGTTCATCCAAAAACGTAAATTCTGTCATTAATTTCTCACACTCATGTCGATCTAAACCTGTAAGACCTTTGTTCATCTTCAGACACAAATGAAGATATTCTGGATTTAATCTAAGATTTTTCTGATCCACCTATAGGGTCATTGGATATGTAATGTTCAATGTTCAGAAAGGAACCAAACACAGTCAAATTTGTCCATTTCATATCAGTGATTCGATTGTAATCATAAGAAGCTGTAATAATACTTAAAATTAAAGTCTTAAAAATAATTTAACAAACCGAAAACAAAAATAACTTTAATCAATTATTTCTTCTCATCCTCCTTTATGGGGAGCACAGCAATGGGAATGTTGCTGGTGATGAACGGAATGGCATAGAAAGAAAAAACATGTATTTTGTTTTATTTGTGCACAAAAGTAATCTTCATATGATTACAATTGAATCACTGATATGACATGGACTTTAGCTGTTTTTGTTTCATTTCTGAACATTAAACATTACATATTCAATAACCCTATAGGTGGATCAGAAAGATCTCAGATCAAACCCAGAATATCCTCACTTGTGTCTGAAGATGAATGAAGGTCTCACGGGTTTGGAACGATACAAGTGTGAGAAATTAATGACAGCGTTTTAATTTTTGGGTGAACTAACCATTAAGTAAGTGGATTTCCTCTGCAGTTTTTGTGTGGCATGTTTTGTTTCATTGTAAGATTACAGTTGTTAACTCATTAGTGGGCAAGTTAGTAGACTAACTCCACTTAATGGTTTGTTTTTATTTTGTAATTTGCAATTGTAATTAAAGTACTTCTAAAAGGCATTGGTCCCTGTAATGTTGTATTTTGTGCTGTGTATTGTGTTTAAGCTCTGGTACTATTTAACCACCTCAGTCCTGGTAAAACAGGATATGTACAGGTTTGTGTGTTGTGTATCATAATGTTCAAGTAAATCACATTTGTCCCTATAATGCAGGACAATGTGTGGTTGTGTATTGTGTAAAAAGTCAGTACTCTTTAACCACCTCAGGCTTCGTAATGCAGCGTACTGACACATTTGTGTGTGTGTACACTCATGTACCTGTAAAGCACATCAGTCCCTGTAATCCAGGTAACTGACACGTTTGTGTATTGTGAAAATATTGTTCTCATAAATCGGTCGGATCCTGTAAATCACAATTATGTTATAGGCGGGAACATTTTAGGATGGGGCGTGGCTGTCCTTATGTACCAGCAAAATATCATGTTGTAGTATTATACGTTTTGGTGTGTGTATAGGAAATCCAAAGTGATATCTGTGTTCTGCAGAGCAAAACAAATTTTTTGATGGTTTTATCATCTCTGTAAGTCAACGGGAAAGGGGTGTCCCCATAGACCAGCAAAAAACTGGTTTGGCGATCAAAGTCCCTGTATACCACAAAAACCAGTATGTGTGTGTGTGTGTGTGTGTGTGTGTGTGTGTGTGTGTGTGTGTGTGTGTGTTGTCCCCCGATAATGTCAATAGACTGCAACTGGCTAAATGTTAAGGAGGACTAGGCAAAAAGGTTTCTACTTTATAGTTAAGGTTCTCAACTCGCAATACAACTTTACAATGAGTACAATTAGTCACCTTGGAATTATAATGTTCTATCTGCGTTCTGAGATATTGAGCTTCAAAGTTTTTGCACAGCAAACAGTATGTGTGTAACATTAGTTTTTTTTGTTTAGTTTTTTTCAATAAAACGTCTTAAAATGTAAACAACTTATAAAAAACATCCCATAATGTAAATAAGTTGTCATTTAATAAGAATGTCAATAACTCAATTTTGACAAAAATGTCAGATAGAACCTTATAATTCTAAGGTGATGAATTGTTTGTATTCAATACTTTATTATTATTGTAATTTTCCAATTTCCATATTTGCAATGCCTGTATTTTGAATTTTTTTTTTTGATTCGTGATTAATCATAATTATTCACAAAAAAAGTGTGATTAATTAGTTAATTTTTTTAATCAATTGACAGCCCTAATATATATATATATATATATATATATATATATATATATATATATATATATATATATATATATATATATATATATATATATATATATATATATATAATTTTGTATATATGTATATATGTATGTATATATCATCTTTGCATCAAATATATAACATTTACATTTAACAATTATTTCTATTTTTATTTCTATTTTGTATTGTTCTGTTTGTTGTATGTTGTTAAAATGTTTTCTAACTCTTTATTTGTCCACATTTTGTTCAGTAATTGCTTTATCTGAATGTAATTTGCATTGATTAAAGATTAAACTATTTGATTTTAATGTTTGTTTTGTGATTTTCTCAGTTAATATACAGTATGTGGTCAGCCACATGCGGGCCACATAAGGGCCACAGAGCTCAGCCTTACTAATCTTGAATACAAGGCCCATATCTGGGCCACATAAAAATGTATTACTTGGCTCAAGCTTGGTAGAGTTGTGGCACTACTTTGGTTCAGTTCTGGCTAAAAGGATGTGGGCCAGTTCTGGGCCAGGGAACACTAACTGATCTGGGCCACATCTTAGCTGTTGACCTGGGCCTGATCAGGGCCAAAGGAAATTTGTTGACAGGGTAGGCTTCAGCCATGTTTGTGTATACATGGTCCAATGTTTTGTTTCCCCGTGTGTGACAGAAAATGTTTTGATGGAATTTGGGAAGCACTGTCTTCAAGTTTGAGTGATTAAAATCCCCTGCAACAATAAAAGCAGCCTCCGGGTGAGCAGTCTGTTGTTTGCTGATGGCTGCATGAAGTTCATTCATAGCATGCTTGGCATCAGCATCAGGAGGAATATAAGCGCCAATTATGATGGTGGAGGTGAACTCTTCTGGCAGATAAAAGGGTCTATATTTAACCATTAAAAATTCCAGGTTAACAGAGCAATGTCTCCCAACGATGACAGAGTTTGTGCACCAATCTTTGTTAATATAAATGCATAATCCTCCGCCTCTGGTCTTACTGGATTCATCCGCCATTCTGTCTGCTCGGAATGTGTGATGCTCAGTTAAAGATACAGTGTTGTCTGGTATCCCGCTGTTTAGCCATGTTTCTGTGAAAATCATGACATTACAGTTCCATAATCTTTTGCTGTGGTTGATGCGCAGTCGAATCTCATCCATTTTGCTCACCAGTGACCGTACATTTGCGAGGAAGATGCTGGGTAAAGAGAGCTGGTGTGGTGTTAGCTTTAGCTTAGCTCTTAGCCTGCCGAGCTTTCCCCGTCTTTGTTTACGATCTGGACGCCGCCTCGAGCACTTCCGCCCGACCGGGCAGATCGCTCAGCCTCGGGTGTTTTGTCGTTCTCAGGGATGAGTCGAAGATTGCTGATAAAACTGTCCGGAATGCACAAACCAATATCCAAGATCTCCTGTCGGGTGTACGATGTAAAGGCACTACTGTTCTGCACGAATAGACCCGAAATGAGCAGGAATAATACTGCAAAACTGCAGAAACTGGAGAGACGCTGAGCCCCTGTGTACGCGCCGCCATCTTGTCTTTCGACAATTTGTTTTGAATTTTAATATCTTAAATTAATATTAAAGACAAGACAACTTACATTTTTTAAGGCAGATTTTTAAAGATTCTAAAATGTTTTTAAAAATTCCTGACTGCAGATAGGCCTATCCAGTTTATAAAAATACGGTTTCAAGTTTTCAAATTGAAGAAATTTGGAACATCAAATTCAGTATTCTAAAATTTAAAATGCAGAAACTCTGACTGGGGTGGCTCAGTAGTTAGCACTGTCGCCTCACAGCAAGAAGGTTACTGGTTCGAGTTGGTCAGTTGGCATTTCTGTGTAGAGTTTGCATGTTCTCCCTGTGTTCAAGAGGGTTTCCTCTGTGTGCTCTGGTTTCCCCCACAGTCCAAAGACATGCACTATAGGTGAATAGGTTAAACAAAATTGGCCGTAGTGTGTGTATGTGTGTGTGAATATGATAGTGTCTGGTCTGGGTGTTTTCCAGTAATGGGTTGTGGCTGGAAAGGCATCTGCTGCGTAAAACCTATGCCAGAAGAGTTGGCGGCAGGGGCGTTGCTAGACATAAAGCTCTACTGAGGCACAGCTCTCCCTCGAAAAAAAAACAATTATATATATATATATATATATATATATATATATATATATATATATATATATATATATATATATATAAATGTATATATAATTATAAATATATAAATGTATATATAATTATAAATAAATAACCGTATTATTATTATTATTATTAAACAATTATTATTATAAATTAATAACAGAAATTAATCCTAAATGTATCTGAAAAACCATCTAAAGACACAACTGGAGTGATGCTAAAATAATTTATGTAATCTTTTGCATGAATATTAATTTTATTAGAATGAAATTCTATAGACAACTTTATAGATTACAAAAAACGATGTTTTATAGAATAATCTGTTGTGTGTTGTCTTAGAAATATAGGGACTAAGACAAAAAGAAAATGAATGAATGTTGTCCTAGACCTGACTCATGGCTGAGAATTAGGTTTATGAAGTCTTACCTCCCTGACTCATCATCCCTCTTTGCTTCATACAAGGAGCCATGCTTAGCCTAAAAAATATCACCATCATATGATTTAAACTTTGTTTTGTCGACTTGCAAAACTCACTTAGTGCCAACACCTCCACATAGAAGACTGTTACGCCAGTTTCACAACGCACGAGCGGCGCGTGAGCAATGGGTCTATTTTAACACCAGGAGCAGAGCAGCGCGTCAGTGTCAAGCAGGAGCAGTGCGTGAGGCGCACGGGTATATACATTTTGCATATGAAGTAAATCACATCTCAAAGCATTTACTGGGGCACTGGCGATTTTTACTGGGGTACGTGCCCCAGTAAATTGGGTCTAGCGACACCCCTGGTTGGCAGTTCATTCCGCTGTGGTGACCTCTGATAAATAAGCAATTAAGCTGGTTGTCTTAAAAAAATTATTCTTTAAGTTATTTTTAAAGTTTTATTGGTATATAATATTCAGTTTCATTAGATTATAATAATTCAGATTGACACAATTCAAATTCTGATTATTCTGTCATATTTTAAGCTCCATACAGCAGCGGGAATGGCAATAAAAATTGGACATGTCACCATGTTTCTCAGAAAATATAATTCTAAAGATGATGTTGTTCAGATGTCAGTAACAACAAAAGTAAACCATATATACAAAGAAAACAAAACTAATTAGTTTAGAAATTATGTTATGTATAATAAAATGATATGGCACAGTGAATTATTGAACACATGAAGAAAGTGAGGTGTAAAAAAGGCATGGAAAGCCCAGATAGCGGCTGAAATATCTCAGTAGTTAGAAAGCAAATCATCAGTGTAAAGTAAGAAACACTCAACTGATTTCAGAAAGAAAAAAAAAATTAGAGTAGAGACCCACAGAACTGCAAATATACCCATCTGTTGAAGTATGGGTCACAAGATGGCGCCGAGCATGGCCGCCGTGTTGCGAGCTCCCAGCAAACTTTGTTGTGTTTTGTATGTTTTTCTTGTATTTTTGTTGTTTTTTGTGCTGGATGTACACACTCTTATTGCCTACGACAGACACACACTTCGGGAAATTGGCTCCCTCGTCGCACACCGAAGACCGGACTTTGAGTTCTTCAACGATGCTCTGTTTACAAACACAGCAACAGAGCCCTTTGTCTGGGCCACACAACCGAGGCGGCGACGCAAACGCAGCCGGAAAAGAGGAAAAAGAGCCGGCGTCCTGGTCAGACTAAGATGCCGTGGATTTCGACCCCCGCTCCCCACCATTCTGCTGGCTAACGTTCAGTCACTGGACAACAAACTTTGCGAGCTACGGGCGTGCATCTCCTTCCAACGGGAAACAAGAAACTGCTGCATTATCTGTCTTACAGAAACCTGGCTATCTGCGGAGGTACCAGACACAGCTGCTGAACTTTCGCGGTTCTCCATGCACCGCGCGGATAGAAGGAAGGAACTCACAGGGAAAAGCAAAGGAGGAGGTGTTTGTTGATTTATTAACAACTTATGGTGTGATGAGAGAAACATACACTCAGTTAGATCATTTTGTTCTCCTGATCTGGAATACCTTATGCTTCGGTGTCGACCATACTGGCTACCAAGGGAATTCACATCGGTGATTATTACGGCTGTCTACATCCATCCTCAAGCCAACACAGAGCAGGCGCTCAGGGAACTGTATGGGAGCATAAACGAGCAGGAAACCGCACACCCGGAGGCAGCGTTTATTGTTACAGGGGACTTTAACAACGCCAATCTCAGGAAAATCGATTCAAAATACTTTCAACATATCACCACAAACACACGTGGTGATCGTATTTTGGACAACTGCTACTCTCCGTTCCGGGATGCTTACAAATCCCTCCCCTGCCCACCTTTTGTCAAATCGGATCACTCTTCTGTTCTGCTCTTGCCTGCTTACAGGCAAAAACTGAAACAGGAACCACCCACCCTCAGGACGTTTCAGAGCTGGTCAGACCAATCGGATTCCATACTTCAAGACTGTTTTAATGACGTTGACTGGGAGATGTTCTGGGCAGCTTCTGATGACGACATCGAAGTGTACTCAGACACCATTACGTGCTTCATCAGAAAGTGCATAGAAGACGTAGTCCCAACAAAAACTGTCCGTATCTACCCTAACCAAAAACCATGGATAAATTTGTTCGAAATCAGTGCGAACTGCCGCCTATAAATCCAGAAATGCTGAGGAACTAAACCAAGCAAACTACAACCTCAGGAAAACGATCAGAGCAGCAAAACGTCAATACAAAGACAAGGTAGAGGGTCAATTTAACACCAATAACGCAAGGAGCATGTGGCAGGGACTTAATTACATCACGGACTTTAAAAGTAACAAATCCGCCACTGTGAACATTGCTGCGTCTCTCCCGGACGAGCTCAACTCGTTCTACACCCGCTTTGAAGCCCAGCACAGCGCACACACACAGCGCGCTCCCGTGGCCGACACAGAAACCACCAGCACACTCTCTGTAGCGGATGTAACGAGATCTTTCCGTCGCGTGAACATCCGAAAAGCTACGGGCCCAGATGGCATCCCTGGACGTGTACTTAAAGCATGCGCACACCAGCTAGCGGGGGTTTTCACGAACATCTTTAACCTCTCTCTCTCTCGATCTGTGGTTCCTACATGCTTTAAGACAGCTACTATCGTGCCAATACCGAAATCAGCTAAAACCACATGCTTGAATGACTGGCCGTTAACACTGACCCTCTGCAATTTGCATACAGAAACAATCGCTCCACCGATGATGCAATTGCTTTCACCTTGCACACTGCTCAGTCTCACCTGGAAAACAAAAACACATATGTGAGAATGCTGTTTGTGGACTACAGCTCAGCATTCAACACCATAGTGCCTGCCAAGCTGGTGGTGAAGCTCCAGGCTCTGGGCCTACACAGATCTCTGTGCAACTGGACTTCCTGTCAAGCAGACGCCAGGTGGTCAGAATGAACAACATCACCTCATCCACACTGATCCTCAACACTGGTGCTCAACAGGGCTGTGTTCTCAGCCCACTCCTGTACTCCCTGTACACATATGACTGTACATCCAAACACAGCTCCAATGTCATCGTTAAATTTGCTGATGACACAACGGTGGTGGGCCTAATCACCGATAATGATGAGATGGCCTACAGAGAGGATGTGGACGCTCTGACGCAGTGGTGTCAGGAAAACCATCTCTCACTCAACATCAGCAAAACCAAGGAGCTGGTGGTGGATTTCAGGAGAGAGAAGAAAGAACACACTCCCATCACCATCAATGGGACACCAGTGGAGAGAGTCAGCAATTTCAAGTTTCTTGGAGTACACATCGCTGAGGATCTGACATGGACTGCCCACACAGATGCAGTGCTGAGGAAGGCACAACAACGCCTCTTCTTCCTCAGGCGTCTCAGGAGGTTTGGAATGAGCCCCCACATCCTCCGCTCGTTCTACACCTGCACTGTGGAGAGCATCTTCACTGGCTGCATCACCACCTGGTACATAAACAGCACCAGCAGCAATCGCAAAGGTCTTCATAGGATCGTGCGTACTGCCGGACGCGTAGTAGGAGGTGAGCTTCCCTCCCTCCAGGACATCTATACCAGGAGGTGCATGAGGAAAGCCAAGAGAATCATCAGCCACTCCAGCCACCCAAGCCATAGACTTTTCTCTCTGCTACCCTCAGGCAGACGGTTCCGCAGCATCCGGTCACGCACCAGCCGACTGAAGGAAAGTTTCTTCCCTCAGACTATCAGGCTGATGAACACTTAACACACCCCACACAAACTCTTCCATACCCCGCACTGCACACCATCAAGATGTAGCATGCACTGCACTTTAACAAATCCATACTTAAAACAATACTGCCTACGTATCGCTGTCAACATTGACAATTTTACATTGTCTTGTTTTTTTTTGTGAGTATGTTGTTGTATATTGCACTGTCTGTATTTTGCACTGTCTGTATTTTGCACTGTCTGTATCCTGCACTGTCTTTATTTTTGCACTGTGTATTTTTGCACTGTCTGTATTTTGCACTGTCGTTGTATTTACACTGTCTGTATTTTGCACTGTCTGGAGCCAGCACCTAAGCTTTTCACTCATCATAGCACACGTGCTGCTGATGATGTGACAATAAAAGTGATTTGATTTGATTTGATTTGATTTGATTTGGTATGGGTATGGGAAAGAATCACACATGAGCGATGCATGTGACTCCATTCACTATACAGAGACATTTTTGTGCAGTGGGTAGCACAATCGCCTCACAGCAAGAAGGTTGCTGGTTCGAGCCCCGACTAGGTCAGTTGGCATTTCTGTGTGGAGTTTGCATGTTCTCCCCGTGTTTGCGTAGGTTTCCTCCGGGTGCTCCAGTTTCCCCCACAAATCCGTAATTTTACGTTTTTTTACCCGACAGCTGGGGTGCCGTAAATAAACCGTAAAATAACTGCCGTTAAATTACAGAAATTTACTGTAAAATAATAGAGGTTGAATTACAGAAATTTACCAGAAAAGTTAATTTCTGTAATTTAATGTCCGTTATTTTACAGTAAACTTCTGTAATTTAACAGCCGTTATTTTACGGTTTATTTCCGGCACCCCAGCTGCTGGAAATAAACTGTAAAATTACAGATTTTTTTTACAGTGTGGTATAGTTGAATTGGGTAAGCTAAATTGTCTATAGTGTATGCGTGTGAATGAGTGTGTATGGATGTTTCCTAGTGATGGGTTGCAGCTGGAAGGGCATCCGCTGCGTAAAACGTATGCTGGATAAGTTGGCGGTTCATTCCGCTATGGCGACCCCAGATTAATAAAAGGACTAAGCCGAGAAGAAAATGAATGAATGAATGAATGAATGAATGAATGAATGAATGAATGAATGAATGAATGAATGAATACAAAATTGCATGTGAGTGGTTTCCATGCATGGCCAAACCAAAGGGCCTTAAACCAAATCACTGTACACACGAGTACAGTAATATGTATACATGCAGTAGAGGGCTCAGTACACCTCCTTGTGGAAAGCCGGTGCTGAGCATGATGATGAAGTGGAGATGGGAGCCGAGCTTAACAGTTTGTGAATTTGTCCATGTGCAGATAGAGGGGGAGAGGTCCAGTTCAGATAGTTTGATTATTAAAATGACTAGGGTAATTGTATTGATCGCTGTAATCTATGTGTGAAGGGCTATGGTGCTGGCATCATCAATAGACCTATTTGCTCTATAAACAAACCTGTCTGGGCCAAAAGTGGTGCAAGGATGGATTTGATATGCTGTCAGACTAATTTCCTAATGCACTTCATGTTTACTGTGGTTAGTGCAAGCAGTCTATAATCATTTAATTACGTTGATAACAACAGGAACATGTAATGTAATGTAATGTAATGTAATGTGTATTTATATAGCACATTTATTGTATATGGACATACACCCAAAGCACTTCACAATCATGAGTGGAGTCTCTCCACATCACCACCAGTGTGTAGCATCCACTTGGATGATGTGACGGCAGCCACATGACAATGGCACCAGTGCGCTCACCACGCACGCTATTGGTGGAGTGAAGAGACAGTGACAGAGCCAATTCGGTGGATGGGGATGATTAGTAGGACATGATGGGTAAGTGCCAATTGAGGGAATTTGGCCAGGACACTGGGGTTACACCCCTACTTTTTACGAGAAGTGCCATGGGATTTTTTAATGACCACAGAGAGTCAGGACCTCGGTTTAACATCTCATCCGAAAGACGGCGCCCACTGACAGTGTAGTGTCCCCTTCACTTTTACTGGGGTATTGGGACTCACACAGACCACAGGTTGAGCGCCCCCTGCTGGCCTCTCTAACACCACTTCCAACAGCAACCTAGTTTTCCCAACATGGTGTGTGATTTTGGGCAGGGTGGTATGATGCCTGATGTTAGTCAAAAAATGGAGATCTTTGTATATTCTCCAGCAAGCTGGTTGGCACTGTCTGTGAGTACTGTGCCAAATATTCCATCTGGGCCATCTGGGAATTTGAGTACTTATCTCACCTCGTATTCCAGTGGGGAATGTTTATTAAATTGTTCTGCCATTGCCCACTTTAGAGGTAGGGGAGGGCTCTGAGCTCAACCTGTCCAATCATCCTACAATTTTCTAATTTCTAATCTAATAACTAGGGCTGTTTAAATTTATTAAAAGAACAATTTCTACATTCACTCCCTCAATAGAGATGGGTAGCTCAATGGGGTCTGACCTCCTAAAATCCCCTACCATTTGTTGTTTTGGTGGTGTTAACAGCAGATGATTTGTCCTACACTATTCCACAAAATTCTCCACCAGATTCCTGTACTCTTCATCCCGTCCATCCTTAATGCACCCAACCACAGTTCTGACATTAGAAAACCTTGCATGTGGGATGACTAAGAGTTGTAACAGAAGTCCAGAATGTACGATGTGAACAACCAAGGAGAGAACCGTTTCCTGGGGCACCAGTACTGCAAACCACAGTGCCTGAATCCTCAAGACGTACAAATTGGGGTCTATTTGTGAGATCCAGGTCACCAGATGTGCATTAGCACTCATTTAGTGAAAAGTGAAAGTACATGCCCCCATTACATCAGTATCGGACCTTGTTGAAACATGTCAGGCAGCGTAATACAGAGAGTGGACAAAAGCGCATCAAATGATCAGTAATTAAAGGGGACAAAAAGAAAAATAGAATAAATAAATTTTTTATATAAGACCCAGTGGCATTGCAAGGGGGGCTTTGGGGGCTTAAGCCCCTGATGTATTTTCAAAAGCCCCTGATCTTTTGGAATATGTTGCATTTAAAAAAAAATATGTTGTATATAACATTTATTTTGTTATCCAAGTACTTAAAATAAACACCTACATCACGCACATTCCACTTAACACAACTTTTGTGTTGGGTAATTAAATAGTCAGCTGTTCAGCAGTACCGGTTTCTACCGGCAGGTGGGAGTGAGACTGTTGTCACACGGCAAGTGTTAAAAAAATCCTGCCACTGCACTGTCATCATTCATTCATTATTTTGAGGAGCTGAAGCTAATGAGGTAATAATACAACTGTTTAGCGAAACGGAATAGTTTTAACTACTGATGAACCTTAATATTTGTTTTTGCAGTATAAAATGTGGGTAGTTTTGGTGAAATAAAATAACTAATCAATAAGATGTGCGTCATATTAATGTAAATACATGCAAATTATTCAGAAAAAAATTATTCTATGTCTGGATAAATATATCTAGACATATTTATCTAGATGATATAGCCAGTCACATCTCACATTATGTAGTTAAATCACAGTGAGTTCATGCTAGATTATTATTTTATAGCTACTGTAACATGCTATGTCAGTTAGCATCAGATTTTAAATAGACTTTATTTTTATGAAAATACCTAAAGTGGCTGGAAGAACACATATAGACCATCTATTGTCCCAGACGTGTAAATAGTCAGTTAAAGCCATTTTATTTTTATTCAGATCTTATTTTCATGCATTCAACTACAGCAATAGCTGGATGCCTTCATCCATATCAGGGATTTCCTACTACTTTTATGAGGTATATGGAATTTCTGCTCAAGTATGCATGAAAAAAAGGCATTACATGCATTTAAAGTGCCACAATACCCATATCACCCTATTTTGAGAAAGACTGGAAAAAGAAACTGCCTCCAAAGAAATTTGAAATAAACATATTTCTAGCATATAGATATTTATTTTAATTTAAAAATCTATATAAATTCCAGTATCTTGACAACACTACACCTCAGTTAATTACTCTGTCCAAATGAACATGTTTGTAGCTTTGTGTCACATTGGATAACAACTCATACTATAAAATAGAATTCTTATTTTCAGATTTGAAGACATGCAGAAAATTAAATTTTTCAAAAAACTATTATAGAAAATGACAAACAATGAGAAATGCAGTTGAAATATAAGGACAAAGAACACACACACACACACACACACACACACACACACACACACACACACACACATATATATATATATATATATATATATATATATATATATATATATATATATATATATATATATATATATATATATATATATATATATACATAGTTCAGACAGAGTGATTAAATTCAATAAATGCACTGTTCAATAAATGCATTGTTATTCATTAATCAGTTATAAAATAATGTAAAGTGCCTTGCAAATAATTCATGAGGGGGGTGGCGGACAGGGTGTGTTCAGTGGGGTAAATAACAACTTCTTTTTTTTCGAAGTGGTGGGTGGGGGGGGGGGGGGGGCGGACTTCTTTGGGGCTAAACCCCTTATTCCTTTTGACCCTAGAAACGCCCCTGATAAGACCAGTGGTGTAAAGTAACTAATTACAAATATTCAAATTACTGTAATTGAGTAGTTTTTCTCAGGAATTGTAATTTACTGAGTAGTTTTAAAAATGTGTACTTTTACTTTTCCTTGAGTACATTTTTAGTGCAGTATCTGTACTTTTACTCCACTACTTTCCTTCAACCTGCTTCAACTACTTTATATTTCTTGTCTATGGGGATTAGAAAAATCTGTCCTGTGATTCCAATCAAATCGCACATACCGTAGAAGGTAAATCGCATTATAATGAACTACCTCAAGACGTGTGCACTTTATAATTGCAGCAAACTGTTTGGAAGTATTAAAAGTGTCCAAGAAGATGTCCAAAATCTTTACGCGCATTGACCCAGAGACTGTTTAGATGCATGTCACTGATGAGAAGATGTCAGATGTTTACTGTATGACCGAAATGGCCTTAAACACTCAGCAGGCACAGGACGTCAACATCACGTCTGATTGACGTTGAACCCTACTGTCATGGGGATGTTGCATTTTGTTTGAAAATGAAAATCGGGTTGACGTCAGAACTCAACGTCAGGCCAACATCAATATCCAATGTGCAACCTAAAACCAACCAAATATCAATATCTAATGATGTTACAGCTTAATGTTGAGTGAACGTTACCCCTATGACATCTATCAGACGTTGGATTTTGGTTGCCGTACCTGATGAATAAATGTCAGTATTTGACGTCATATAAGACGTTGGTTTAAGATGCTGGCTTGATGTTGGATTTTGGTCTCTTTCTAACAACCCAAAATCAACCAAATATCAACGATATTTGATGTCATTATTGGACATCAAAATAACGTTGTCCTTAGCTGTTGGCTTGACAATTAATTTTGGTCACCTGACATCATAACCTAAATCTAACCTAATATTAATGTCTCATGATGTTGTGTGCCTGCTGGGCTATAACTAGGGCCAGACGGAATCTGCGGACGTTTTTTGCTATTTCTGCGGAGAATTTTGGTAAAAATCTGCGGATTTCTGCGGAATTATTTTGGGAGTATCATAACTAAAACCTTAATATGTTAAATAAAAAAGAATACCTTTTTAACTTGTATTTAATGTTTAAAATGCAAATCCAATTAGATTAACTGTAAATAGTTAACTTTAAGTAAATAAACAGAATTATTGATGGGCTAAAAATCTGCAGAAATCTGCGGAAAATCTGCAGAAAATCTGCGGAATTCTGCGCGCGCAGATTCCGTGTGGGCCTAGCTATAACTAAACGCACTACAGAATGTTACGTTTACACACATCCACAAATTACATGTAAATGCATCACCTTTTCAAAGCGTGATACTCACTACTCACTACTCTTGAGTACTTTTAAAAGGTCTTTTACTCATATGTTGAGTAATATTTACACCAGATACTTTTACTCTACTTGCACTACATTTTTAGGCAAGTAATGGTACTTTTACTCGAGTATGATTTTTCAGTACTCTTTCCACCACTGTATAAGACACACATCTGATGCTTGTATTTGCACCAGCTCCACATCCACAACTTCATGCATTGGGTTAAATTAGGCTTTGCTGTCTCCGTGTTCAGTCCTCCAATGTATCTGTTCAGCTGAGGGAATGGAACCAACCCCGTGACGTCAGACACAGCGATATTCCAAGATGGCGGTGCCCTAGGTCTAAAAGCTATAGTAAAACATGTCGTTTTCTGCTAAATTGTTACTTTAATCGAGTTTGTTTAATATATTTTCATTAAAGTGGAAATCAATTTACAAAATAATGTAAATTTGACTGAGTGCTTCATTTCCCCTTTAATGTTTGCTTTTTGAAATGTCATTGCATTGTGATTTTAATGTTGTAGTTTTCTGAGATTAATGTTTACTTTTTGAAATGTCATTGTGTTGTGGTCTTAATGTCGCTGCATTGTAAGCTTAATGTTTGTTTTTTGAAACATCATTGAGTACACTACTGGGTCACTGTAGTTTTAAGTGATGTTTTATAAACAAATTTCAGAAGCAGTTTCGACGAGACTAATTTATTATTTACAATCATTCTATTATCCCATCAGCATAAGACAAATCCCCTATCAGGTATCCGTGCTCAGTACCCCTCTCAATGTTACAATGCCACTGCTTTTGTGGTGCATCAAATTTAGGAATAACCAGCCTGTTTATCACTCGTGCTGCTTGCAAGGTAAAGACTGCGTGTCTATACAAATGTGACCACTGAGAATGCACGAGTGAATAAAAGTGACCACACACAATGCTGCAGTGTTGTGCGGTACCACACAAAAGGGTCTAACAAAATAAAGACATAACCAGCAGGGGGAAATTATGTAACATAGTGAACATACTGAACTGATCTAGCAGCGCACACATGGAGAAGTGCAAAGGAAATTAAATAGGGTAATCAGTTTTTTATTATAGTTTATTCACTGAAAACTAAATTTTCTAAATGTTGTGCATCAACTGAAAATCACTATCTAAAAATGTAGCTATTACTAGCCTCCAACTTGAATGCTGCTATGAATGTTATTTCATTAGAAGCATAAAAATAAATACCTTAAATATATAACAAAAAATTAAAAGCAAATTAACTCCTGCAACTTTATCTTTCATAATTTTGTTTCAGTTTAATTTTTCAAAACATCAGTGTTCTCCTTTAAATTATTGTTATGTTTTTTAAAACTGTTTAAAATGTTAACTGCCCAGTTTCAGTGTATTTCATGTGTTTTAATGTCGTTTTTTTTTTTTTTTGCATGTATGTGTGAAATATTACACACACATAGCAGCAATAAAATTGGAAAATGTAATATTGACATTAGCTATATTTAAAAAGTATTGCAGCAGATCATTCTTTAAGCTTATGTGTTTAAATCATGCTGTGCTCTCTCGCCCCATTCACTTTGAATGGGTGACGTCAGGCGTTGCCGAACTGCATTGTGGATCCGTCGGCGCCGATTCAGAGGCGTTCCTCGCTGCAATAGTTGGGACTTGCTCAACTTTTCAAGTGCCGACGCAAGCGTCAGCCGGTCAGATTGCTGTATGCAAATACACCAGCTCAGACAGTGGCCTATTGCTGACTAATTTCATTGGCTGACGCTGCTATGACGATCGCGTCAGCCCCAACTTCAGCCACGCCATCTGTCAAGCATTGACGGTGAAGCCCCGTGTGAATGAGGCGTCAGTGTTCTGCACATTTTGAGTTGTGCAGCAGTGGGCGGAGTCTCATTGTACCTGCAAAGTGGTGTGTGTGTGTGTTTATGTGATTTAAGAGGACATTGAATCACATGAATACACGCAACATTATAGGACCTTTTCAATTATGAGGACAGGGTCGGTGTCCTCATGATTTTAGCAATGTGGAAGTGCTTCTATAGGCAGGGGGAGTTCAAATCCAAAATATCTCCACATGACTTTATAGTTCACAAAACCTGATTTTGTGTATGACGTGTTTATTCGACATGCGCCCCTGTAGGCCGGACTGGGTACTGCACCCCCTCATTAATTATGTATGCGTGTGTATGAAATTGCGGCATGTGATTGGCTGACCACCAAACGTCCTCATAATTACTGTATCTGTCAAACAACTGTGTAAACAACAACGATAAAAAATCGTTTTAAATAGATATAAAATATGAATTATGTTCTAATTAAACAATATAAATAACCCACTACCTTTATAAGGTAAATAAAAAAAAAATATGCCTGTTATTGGACAATCCTCACCACCTGACTCAATCACTTCCTGCGCTGGACAGATGGATATCACACATCGATTTCAAGACAAGAAGAAGCACAGAGCTAGTTTATTTGACGATTGATTGAATGAGATTGCTTTAATGTGAATTAATTTATGAAAATGAATAGCCAGTGATCTCATGAGATTCCTTGCTGGACAATCTGATGACACATGGGTGTCAATCATCAATTTAAAGACCCTTAAGGTAAGTCTGATAATCAAACACCCAGCTAATTTAGTTTATTACATGATTAATGGAAATTATTTGACTAAAATTAATAGCCAGTTAACCAAGTAACTGTTAATGAAGCCTTGTAAGTTAGCTTACTTTTCAAATACATAGCTTTACTTTTGTAAAATACAAATGTGAAACGTGATTCCAGAACACTTTTGGTGGTTTTGACATATGAATTAACATAGGATTCACAAAAAAAGTGTTCCAGAAGCACACATTTCACATTTGTATTTTGGACAAGTGAATATAATGTTTTTTTTTCTGTAAAGGTAATGTCTGCAGATGTTTCATCTTAATGAATATGTAGTCTGTGTGCATTTCCCATATCTAGACATTTCTAGTGACAGAAAAAAGGGAAAATCAGCAAAAGCAAACAAATTATTTTAAATACAATAAAAATAAAAAATCTTTTTTCTGTTTCACTAGCATGTCAACTTAAAATATATGTGATGAAAAATCACTATAAAAATGCATTGATGTATAGTGACATTGGGGCACTGCAGAAAATGGTGACAGCAAGGTCACAGAGAGTCAAACTAAAACCGAAGGATGAATCGGTGTACTACGCTTCTACTTCAAAAGATAAAACTGAATTTGAAATAAAATACACAAATTCATTCAATGATAAAAAAGAAAAGTCTATGTTTACGTCAGGGAGTATTCCGCTCTAGCCACTAGAGAAAGGAGAAGAAAGGAGATTTTCTAGTTGAATATATATATATATATATATATATATATATATATATATATATATATATATATATATATATATATATATATATATATATATATGTGTGTGTGTGTGTGTGTGTGTGTGTGTGTGTGTGTGTGTGTGTGTGTGTGTGTGTGTGTGTGTGTGTGTGTGTGTGCATGTGTGTGTGTGTGTGTATATATATATATATATATATATATATATATATATATATATATATATATATATATATATATATATATATATATATATATATATATATAATAACCAAAAAAGAATGTGAAAGAAGATGCAGACTTCATCATAATGCACTTGAAGTGTTTTTGTTTGTATTCTGTTTTAATGGAAAACAGTTATGCTATATTGCTTTATTAAATATACTGACATTTATATTTCTGTATTTTGCTAATATATATATAAGTATCTGATCTTTTCAGAAACATTTTTGTGACTTGCAATTACTTACTGTGTAATTTAGTAAGTACTGTAATTACATGAGGTGACATTGTTCATTCAGATTCGGGGTTTATGCTGCAAGAGAACTCGCTTTTAACTATTATGATTCAGAATGGCCATGGAGAAACAAGGTATGCAAAGATTAAACTTGTTTTTATTTAAATGTGATTTGGTTCTATATAATTAAGCAAAAAAACTTAAATCTTTTAGAAAAGTTAATGTTTTAAATACCATATTCTGCATCTACACAGGTGACCTTGTCAATTGTGTAGAGATTTACATGTACAGTGGTCCCTCACTATAACGTGGTTCACCTTTCGTGGCCTTGCAGTTTGCTTTTTTTTTTTTTTGTGCAATTTAATAAGCTTCTTTATTTATTTTTTTACAGCACATTGTATTTTGCGTCCTGATTGGCTGTAGACCATTGTCAATCAATCTCCTCTGTGTCTCCTGTACAGTACAGAATGCGTTTAGCTTGCCAAATGAACATAAATCTTTGATCGCCATCAGTGTTTCAACAAGGATGCAAAAAGGGTTGTAACTGTCCACAGCAAGACTATTGTAAAGGGGGTTGCACACCAGATGTGAATTGTAAACATAGGTTTCTATCAGGGTACGCACACCGGCGCTGCAAGACGGCAGCTGTCTGCGGTACCTAGCTACAACTCAGGACACTGTTCATATTTCTGCTGCACCACAGACATTAACATTGTGTTGGTTATCTACACAGGTGACCTCTGACACTGAAATTCAGACCAATACTTCCCTCAGCTGTGCAGGAGAGAATGGTGGAACACAGACGGTAAATGTATGAGAACGCTGACTGTATATTTTCCCTTTAATTTAGCTCTTTCTCTCTCTCTCTCTCTCTCTCTCTCTCTCTCTCTCTCTCTCTCTCTCTCTCTCTCTCTCTATATATATATATATATATATATATATATATATATATATATATATATATATATATATATATATACACATACTCATACAGGTGGTGCGGTGCCTTAGAGGTTAGCACTGTCGCCTCACAGCAAGAAGGTTGCTGTCCTGGCTGGGTAAGTTGGCATTTCTGTGTGCAGTTTGCATGTTCTCCCCGTGTTGGTATGGGTTTCCTCCGGGTGCTCCGGTTTTCCCCACAGTCCAAACACATGCGCTATAGGGGAATTGATGAACTAAATTGGGCGTAGTGTATGAGTGTTTGTGAATGAGAGTGTATGGATGTTTCCCAGTACTGGACTGCGGTTGGAAGGGCATCCGCTGCGTAAAACATATGCTGAAATAGTTCATTCTGCTTTGGCAACTTCTGAAATAGAGACTAAGCCAAAGGAAAATGAATGAATGAATAATTATACTCATACAGTAACAGTTTACTGTTTAAACAGTGTATCAGTTGTGTAAGGCTCTACGTGTATTAGGGATGCACGTATTGACCTCTTAACCCTTTACGGAAAGATGCATTTTTAACCGATTAATGTTATCAGTTAAACGGTTAAAAAATATTATTTAATTTTGTATTGTTGTATGTTTTACTGCAAAAATATGCAAAAATTTGTTAACTTGCGGAGCATTCACACATGCAACCCCACGTGCCTACAGACGTGTTTTGCCAAAGAAGCAAAATGAAAAAAGCGAAAGTAAGGATATTGGTTGTCACAGCTTGACATAGACAGTTGATGGACAAACCAGCACCGATGGTGATTGTCTCTGTCCTGGATCCACGTCATAAACACTTCTGTTTCTTTTGCACAAGTGGAGAAAGAAGCAGCAAAAGCAAAACTTTCAGAAATGTGTTCTGCTTTCAGAATAGCCACAAGTTGGAATGCCCAGGTTTTTCTTACTCCGAGCGTGGCCTGGCACCCATCCATCATAAACACAACTGATAGCCTATAGTTTTGATGATTTAGTGTACAACCAACAAACCAATCCACTTTTTTCATTTAGAGTATTACAGTTATTAATAGTGTTTTTAAAAATCTATTTGTAAAATAGCCTAATCTATTAAAACAAATCCTGATTATTTAAATTATTTTTGCAGATGACTCCATATCAAACTGAGGCTTTCATTTTATAGCTATATAAACTGAAAAAAACATATGCAAAGTAATGCAATACTATATGTAAAAAAACATAATAATGATAAAAATTATTATTTGCTGTAGTTGGCTAGCATAGGCTTATTTAAATAAAAGTCTGCATACAGTATGCGCCTTGTCATTGTCTCTCATCACCGGTTTCATCACCGGTTATAGCACGCGCATCTGTTTAAAGCTTAATGTAAATAACAGACCTACATTTGACAGATGACACAATGTCAATAAAAAACATGATGTTTGCAGTCAACTACACTACAATGCCTACAATGCTACACTAGGGCATTCTACGTTACAATATTGTTAGGATCATCTGTTGTTAAGTTTAGGCCATGTTTCCTTCTTAGTATTAATTTAAAATCTCTAATACCATTATTGTCACTCATTGCCGATAAGATAACCAGCCTTCAAGCAAAACCTATATTGATATAGGTACTGAAATTTATGTGCCAGTTTGACAGACTACAGTAAATTTTTATAAGTTAAACTAAAGGACAGCTTAACTCATTAAAAACAGTCTCTCACCTGAACTTACGAGAGTGAGACGGAGAAAATGAAAGCAAAACATGCTGTTGTTCACATGCTATAATAAATAAATATTTTATAATTAATGTGTCAGACACAAAATAGACATTCATTCATTTTCCTTCAGCTTAGTCCCTTCATTCATCAGGAGTCACCACATTGGTATGAACCGCCAACTTATCCAACATACTGTATGTTTTACTCAGCGAATGCCCTTCCAGCTGCAACACAGTACTGGGAAACATCCATACAAGCTCATATTTACACACACACTCATACACTACCACACTACAGCTAATTTCAATTCCCCTATAGTGCATGTCTTTTGACTGTGGGGAAACCAGAGCACCCAGAGGAAACCCACGCCAACATGGGGAGAACATGCAAACTCCGCACAGAAATGCCAATTGACCCAACCGGGACATAAACCAGTGACCTTCTTGCTGTGAGGCGACAGTGCTGACCACTGAGTTACTGTGTTGCCCACAAAATAGACACGTCAATTGATTTTTTTTTTTATTAATGGTCATTTAATAAAGGAGTCTAATCAGTTATCGGTTAAAATTCGGTTGACGAGCTGTGGTTATCAGTTGGGAAAATTAACGGAAATGAGCATCCCTAACATGTATTAACATTGTGTTGTTCATCTACACAGGTGACCTCTGAGACTGAAATCCAGACCAATACTATCATCAACTGTGCAGGAGAGATGGTGGAACACAAACTGCAACTGTATGAGAACGATTGCTATATTTTCCCTTTAATTTAGCTTTCTCTCTCTCTCTCTCTCTCTCTCTCTCTCTCTCTCTCTCTCTCTCACTCTCTCTCTCTCTCTCTCTCTCTCTCTCTCTCTATATATATATATATATATATATATATATATATATATATATATATATATATATATATATATATATATATATATATACTTCATATACATACAGTGAGGGAAATAAGTATTTAATCACACTGTGATTTTTCAAGATCTCCTACCTAGAAATCATGGAGGGGTCTAGAATTTTCAGTATAGGTGCAATTCCACTGTAATAGACAGAATCTAAAAATAAAAATGCAGAAATCACATTGTATGACTTTTTAACAATTTATTTGTAAATTACTATGTGAAATAAGTATTTAATCACTTGCTTTTCAGCCAAATTTCTGACCCTCAAAGACCTGTTATTTTGCTTTAAAATAGTCCAGCTACACTCTGCTCATGATTCTAATTTAGTAGCACTTGTTTGATGTCACTAGTTGTCATAAAGACACCTGTGCACCCCACAATCAGTCAAAAGTCTAAGTAGCAACATGGCCAAAACCAAAGAGCTGTCAAAAGACACAAGAGATGAAATTGTAAACTTTCATAAAGCTGAAACTGCTACGGGGCAATTGCCAAGAAAGAGCAACTGTTGGAGCAATTGTCAGAAAATGGAAGAGGCTAATGATGATTCATTGGTTTCAATGCAGATTAAAACTAGCAGTCTAGCATCTTTACTGCTGTTTGCCAAGGGGGGAAACTGTTCCCCCCTAGTTCCCTGTAGTTAAAGGGTAAATACAGCATTTGTGGGTTGTAAATTAAAGTGAAGCATTGTTCCCACCTAGTTCCCTGTAGTTAAAGGGTAAATACAGGATTTGTGGGTTGTAAAATAAAGTGAAGCATTGTTTCCTCCTTGTTCCTTAGGTAAAGGGTAATTACAGCATTTGTTCCCTCATTTGTTCCCTGTAGTTTACAGGGTAAAATCTTGAAGGTAGTGAAATAAATATACAAGCACACAATATATGTCTTTACTTTGTAACCTTTATTTTACTAAATAGGGATTTTAAAACACCTCAACTTAATCAAACATTGTCTCGTCTATCATTGCCTATACTCAAACAACAAAATAACACATTATTTCCTCCCCCCTTTTTCTGGCATCTCTTGCTTGGCTTCTTTTTCTACTCTTCTTCTTTTTAACTTCCACTGAGGACTCTGATGGTGAGTAGCTGATGGAATCCCATGGGTTTTGCTGATCTGCATTTTATATAAAAATATGAATAGACATAAAGGCCTTTAGCAAGCTATACATATTCCTTTTGCTGTTTAATATGTGTGTGTTGGTTGTCAAATGCTGTATTTATCCTTTAACTACAGGGAACAAGGGGGGAACAATGCTTCACTTCAATTTACAATCCACCAATGCTGTATTTACCCTGTAACTACAGGGTACAAGAGGGGAACAATGCTTCACTTTAATTTACAACCCCCAAATGCCGTATTTACCCTTTAACTACAGGGAACAAGGGGGGAACAAGGTGGGAACAATGCTTCCCTTTAATTTACAACCCGCAAACGATGTATTTACCCTTTAACTACAGGAAACAAAGGGTGAACAAGGAGGGAACAATGCACCACTTTATTTACAACCAAATGCTGTATTTACCAGGGAACAAATACTGTATTTACCCTTTTACTACAGAGAACAAGGGGGGAAGAAACTGGACTTCAGCGCACAAGTGTATATTTAAACAGTAAGAACAGAAAAAACTACAGCAGCAGTTTTTATTGATTGAAGGCCAAATTACACACTACATTTTTCTATAAAAACATCAGCTATACTTTCACTGAAATGCAACAGTTGGTCCCCCCTCCATTCTTTAGTCCATAATCTGTATTACAGATGGGATGAGCAGGGAGTAAAATCTCCCTTTGTGGACACCATTTACGACCCAAGACATTCCAAAGGAAAACCCCAACCTTTTTGACACCCCCACAAACACACGCACACACACCCAAAGACACACACTATTGAAGAGAACTATCAGGACTCAAAAACTCACTCCAAATGATATATAATGTGTGTTTGTAATCTATATGCTCTGCCCTATAGCAAAAGCAGTCAAAAGAGTACATGCATGCGCTAATGAAGTCTTTTGTCACTTTATATAGTATAGAAATGCCTAGATGCTATCTAATGTGTGTTTAGAATGTCATGTTTAGTATCATTATGTTTCTCCTGCTATTTTCCAACCCATGATACTGAATACATGATAATAGGTTATACGGTTTGCATTCTTTAATGCTTAGAGTTAAAGTCCATTTGTATGTTACGGGAGGATCCTCATTATGCATATCAGCGGTCCAGAGACAAAGAGAATCTCCCGCTCAAAACTTCGCCATGAAACCATTGGTCAGTCAGTAGAAAATGGATGTGACTTGACCCATAGTTAAAACCCATTCTCTCCCCAGAATCAGGGCAGAAAGGTTCCGAAGAGAAAGTCTCCACAGGAGAGCCCCTGAGGGGGCAAACCTCAGTTCTGTACCCACGTGACTCGCCTGAGTCTACGTTTTCTTATTTTCCAGCAAATTAAACTCAGTTTAAAGTTTGCGCCTCGTGTATCCTCCAATCTGCGTCGCAAAACTCCACGCATCAAGAAAGGACTCCATCTTCCACGCATCAGAGAAACAACGAGAGAAAGAGACCCACTAAATCCAGGTATTTAGTTATGCGTTAAAGCTGTGCCCCTTTGTTAAAAGGTGTTTATAATCTTGGTGGTCCTTAATAGTTGTGTGGAACTGAGCGAGAATTGCCATTCTTTTATCTAAACTCTTTACTTCCTCGCTAGCTTTCTTTTCTATGTTTTTGTTGTTATGTTTTATACGTTTGTTTGTTATATGTTAGACTAGTCAAATAAATCACGCTATAACCACTATGGATTGTCTTTATTTTGCCTCACAGAAAAAGTCACTTAAATGATAGATTTCGCTACATGCTGATTTAAGTTTACCAAAACGTGTAAACGATTAATCTACTTCACAAGAAGTAGTTATAATTCCCTTTCTAAAGAAATGAATAATTACTGAGACCGCTCAGACGAGCGGGCGAAATCATTGTTATATTTATTTAGTCAAATTAACTGTAAGTTAATGCAGAATATTAATAATTAATAATAACTCGTTATTATTGATCATTAAAATTCATAAACTGAGCTAATTTTGCTACACAGCCTAGAAGCATCCTTTCACCTCACGCTTGACAAAGCTGAAGGAAACGTTCTCTCTAGGAGCCTGAAAGCAGCCAATTATCATTCTACTCCTTATCAGTCTTCTTCTCTTCCTCTGTTCTCTAGCTGTCCTAACTGTGTGTGTTACTGACTGTCCCCAAAGAGACTACAAGTTAGATGCACGCCCCCCCCCCCCCCCCCCCCCCCCAGAGGATCACAGTCACAGAGAACAACACCCACCTGTTTATTCCACACTCAACAGTAGCTCACACTTGACATTACACCCTGACACTTTTGTTTGCCATTTGTTTTGTTTTTGTTTTGTTTTTTTTCTCTCTCTCTCTCTCCCCTAGGTCTGTGTCAGTGTCAGTTTTAGGTCTTCCCCCACGCCGCCGCAAAACATGGCTCTCCCCAAAGACCCTGTTGGCCACTGGAAAGACCTAGAAACATGGCTAAGTGTTGCAACAGACAGCCTCCTCTCTAAGGCCGCCGAAATGCTACAGCACCTAACACAGGACCAACTGGATGAGAAACTAAACAGCCTCATGAAGCAAGACCCAAGCAAAAGCTACAATCATAAAGACCTAGCCAAGATCACAGGTACCTTGAGTCACATTCTCATCGCCACCCTCAAACTGAGTGACCGGCATTCCGCCCAGCTCAAGCACAAGCTGACATGTGTGTAAACCCGCATCAACCAGCTAGAACTGGAGGCTCAGGAACGACCGGAACAGCCAGATGAGACTGATCAAGCTGCCAAAGAGGAGATCGATAAACTTCAAGAGACTCTAGACGCCACCACCCAAGAAATGGAACAAGCCAAAGCCGACCATGCTGATGTCGCTAACAAGCTACTAGAAGAAGCTAATGCTGACTCCAAAGACAAGAACAGCAGAAACAAAGCCCTTGAAGCTCACCTGCTCGAAGCTCGACTCACACAGCAGCTGGACTACATCAAAGAAGAGTCCAACAGCATTAAAGATGAATTTAAGCATGCATATGAACTGTCACACAACGAGAAAGCTGAGGGGTCACTGCTAAATCCCTCACCAGCTCCCTCTGTTCCAGCCAGCCACGCATCACTAGGTGGCCTGGACCTCAGAGACCTTGACAAGCTAGTCAAGAACCTGGGCAAGTTCACGCAGAATTTGCCAGGCAGCCAAGATGTTCATGCCTATCTGCAAGACATTGACTTTCACCTGGAAGTGAGACCCAATGTCACTGACAAAGATAGGCTGTATTTGCTCCGAGCAACCTCCAGCCCTGAAGTACGCAGCTTCCTTGATCGTCAGCCTGCTCACACAAAGACTGACTACCTTCTGCTCCGAGAAGCCCTCATCAGAGAGTTTGATGACCCAGGGTCTGAACAAGGACTTGCAGCTGCCCTGGAGACGGAACAAGGTCGCCATGAGTCTCCTCAAGCCTACTACAGCAGACTCAGACGAGCCTACTTCGGCACCTGCAATGAACCTGATATGGAAGAGGACCTGACCTTCAAAATTCTCTTCCTGAGAAACCTCCATCCTGGGGTAAGCCACCATCTTGTGGTTCTTGCATGCCCCCACACAATAAACACTCAGCAGTTACGAGATTTGGCACATAAAGCCTACGTCAGACAAAAGATGACTCCAGGAAAGAGTGCCAAAATCCCTGCTGTTTATGACTTCAACACTCAAAGTCAAGATCTGGCCCTTGAGGGTGCCCAGGGCCCAGACAACGCTAAACTACCTCCCAGTGAGTGGAATGTGTCGTCTTACAACAGACAACGAGACCGTCATGCTGACACCAGACCTAAACAGTGGGACAGCCGCTGGGATGGACTGCCTGGACGACAACACTCACCTGAACGTCACCGGGAGAGACCGTAAAAACAGGTCCAACTTATTTGCAAGCCAAAGGGGGAAAAGCTCGTGGAAATCCAATGATACCTCTAAGGTAAAACACCATCACCTTGACACAACCAGCCCAAGAGGTCGACGAAAGCACTCACAAAGATTCCACGCTGATCGAGCACGAACTGAATCCCCAGAAGGGAAAACATTACGATGTTTTGACCCTCAAGAACTGATGAAAATGATCCTGAAAGAGTTCTTCCGACGAAGGGAAGAGGATCGGAAGTGGGAAAGGAAAGAAAAACCTGATTCTGCCTGACAAGCAACGACCTCACGAAGCAGCACTTCTGCACCTCACATACAGAGACCTGTAAGCACCATAACTTCAAACATGCAATAGACTGTACCTGAACACCAGAGTTAGACGCTAACTCAACGCCTGATGCCTCAGGTCATCACTGCATCACACGAACACTTGTGGATGAACTCCCTCCAATACCTAAGAGTGCTGTCTTGGTCGTTTGCCACCCCGCAGAACTCAGAATTAATCCCAATCCTACCTGTGCCATGCCAACTCCAGTCCCTCAATTCCAAGTGACCAGAAAGGGGGAGGAACCAACCTGCTGACACAGACCCACTATCCTAAACTCTTGATATAACGTTAATCTGTTTTCGTCATTTGTGCTATTTTAGGAAGACCAATAGCCTTAGCTATGTTTCCTAAACCCAATACATACACTCTCTTCTCCATTGCACTTCTAGGATCAGTCTTTAGTAGAGAGGAGCTATTACACATAGGTGACACTTGTTTGTTGTTCTAACCTCACTCAATGTCCTTATGTCTCAGTGTTCTTTTCTTTCATTCTCTTTATGCCTTTCTCGCTTGCCTCATCAGGGAACCCCCAAAGATGATGTTTTAGGTCCAGAGCTCAGAATTAGGATTGACTTCTTTTACCAAGCCTCACGAATCAATGCCTTGAGGGTGTGATCGCTGTATTGAAAATTTAACGTTGTAACACCTGTCTGACGACACGTTTTAGGCAGAAACTCAAAAGTTTTGTTAACCACATTTCTTCATCTTCATCCAGAACCAAAAAGAGGATTGAGGGTAAAGAATAAAATTTATTGGTTTGACTAACGTTAAAACAGCAACGTAGGGTATACGTTGACTTTGACACGTGCCTTCTTCCTCCACAAGCGAGTAAAGGCCATCCAAAAGTTGTTTAAAAGTACACACCCCACATCCCGTGCGTGCTTAGATGCTTTACAGATCTTTACAGATTGAGATAATGCTTATACAACTTCGTTGAGCCTTCAATACCTTGGTTAGTCGTAAAAGCCTAAATTCTGATAAAACTAAACTATGCTCTTCTACACCATGAGTGTTGTTAACCCGAGCATTCCAACGCGCCTAAAACCTGCACCAAGACTCAGTTAGTGATGATGTTGTTTGTGACTTGTGATTGCCTGTTCTCTCTGCTTCTGCCTGTTGTTCCAGTGCCTGCCGATGTTCACACCTGGTCAAAACCAGTTAGAATCAGGCTTGGACATTGGAGCTCCCAAACTGCTTCCGGCATCTAGATCTGGATAACAGTTATCCGACTGTTTCCCCCCAACACTCTGGCCGCAGCTGTTCGGGACCCTGAGCTAATTTCCTAAATAATTAGCCATCCAAGACAATGGAGCCTTCAGGATCTCCCATCACAAGACTTTTGCATTATGAGACTTTTCAACGACCGGTCTTGTAATTTTGGTGGCCATGGGTCCGCCCTCGGGACATTCCACATCCGGCCAGATGGACAGAATTCAGAGACAAAGGGATATCTAGCAAGTAATGCAAATGAATGAGAGACTTAAGAAAGACAATTCTTTTAAATGTTAGAACCAAGGCAAAATTTGATATTCTAAATAATAGCCATAGGTTTACTTATGTGCTGTGTTTATTCCAACCAACCAGTTTAACAATGTGTTGTTTACCCTTATAACAGGTTAAAATGATCTGTTTGTGTCTGAAATGCTTCATGTTTGGTGTTGAACCAAACCCTTTTTTATTTGCAATACATTAGTGTAAATGAAAACTTATTAGTACGAACAGTATTCGTCTTGTAACATTTGATGTCAGATAGTTACAATCTTACCCGAGATTTTACCACGTGCAATCTCTTTGAGTCTGTTAATAATTGACTTTGGCTACGCTGGTACGGGGCGTGGCCCCGCCCTTCATGGCAACTGCTCATTGGATGACAGCGTCATGAGGGATGGACTAGAGCAGGACACTTAAAAGCCCACTGCGGCCTAAAATCTTTGCCTTTTAGCAGTAGCTGGCTTGCGCCTAGCTGTTGCTTTTCTGCCCCCGGTCGCCACCACGCGATTGGGCCACCACGAACTCTTCATGCAAACTTCGTAAGTCTCGGGATCCCCCCGAAACCGAATGAACTTCCGCAAACTGACTCTCAGCAGAGTCCGCTACCCCGGTAACCCAGGACAACGAGCCTCCGCTCACGAGCGGGAATCCCAGAGACGTCACAGAGAAGCCACCCTATCAGGAGCGCCACGTGTCTTCAGGCCAGCCCGGCGAGGCAAAATCCAGTCAAAGAAGACTTCAACAAACTCGCAAGTAACACAACAACTGTTGTCTCTTTCTGATTTGGTGCCTATGATCTTAAGCAGTTAAAGATAAGTCAAATCTCTGCTTTTGTGGTTTTTCAGGTGATTCTAAGATCTAGTACGAAATACTAGATGATTTGGGACGTTTGTCAACTCATTTTGCATCCTCTGAACTGCCTGTGTGTGTGTGTGTGTGTGTGTGTGTGTATGATTGTGTGTGTGTGTTTGTTTGTTGTTTGCTTATTACGTAGTTAGCCTCATGTATCGTGGCATAGCTCAATAAATCTTTGTTCTCTTTTGTAAGAACTGTGTTCTTGTTTTATGTGCTTCTAAGTCATTGCCTCAAGCTTTAGATTGTCTTACCTTGCTAAAAGTTAACCCTATTCTGTGTTATGTTATTATCGTTGACCAAGGAAATAATATAGACAAGATTAGTAAAATGTGATGTCTCTATTTGCGGGACAAATTTCAGATAAAGTGTGAATCATTTGATCGGATTCAATCCGACTCAATTGAGTCGAATCAATGATTCGAATCTTCAAGATCCGAGTCATTGATATGAGCTAATAAAATCCCTAATCGATCTTATAACGTAGATTGATTTCTTACACCGGGAAACAAAGCAAAATAATAAATGAAAATAATAAGATCAAAACAATAAATCAAAGCAATTTGTCAAAGGACAAATTTCAGATAAATTTCAGATAAAGTGTGAATCATTTGATCGGATTCAATCCGACTCAATTGAGTCGAATCAATGATTCGAATCTTCAAGATCCGAGTCATTGATATGAGCTAATAAAATCCCTAATCGATCTTATAACGTAGATTGATTTCTTACACCGGGAAACAAAGCAAAATAATAAATGAAAATAATAAGATCAAAACAATAAATCAAAGCAAAACAACAGTAAGAGCAAAACAATAAAAGAAAAATAGTAGAAGCAAATGTAGAGTCTTCCACCAAGGACCGTCACAAAGATCATGAAATTCCGCTTCCCCTTAATGATTTAATGAGACGAGTAGTTAATTAATGATCGCACCCCATTTGCGGAAGAAAGAAAAGACGTACTTACGTGCGAGGTCGGCTGAAGCCCACACAGGGCTTTATGGTTACTCACACTAGCATCATGGCTCAAATGTGCCGGTTAACACTCACGCACCCACTTGTCGCTATAACTAAAAGTGAAACACAATAAATACCCATACCAAATCACGGCAAACGTGTTCAATAGCAAATCACCGCACATACCTGTGAAGCAAGACTCCACCACAAACTTTCCACAAAGCAGACGCCTCCAGCACCACTCTAACTCCACTACAGACAGCACAGAGTCAGCACATTTTCAACCCCTTCACAATACAGAAACAATGATTTTAACCTACCTCACGCAAATGGGTAACAAGGAGGACATCAAAAGAGGAAATGCCAGGAAGCCCAAAATCAACAGGACACCACGTACCATCAAAATACGAGTCCCTAAATAGTCCGGCTGCTTGCACGTCATTGGTCTGCCAATCACCCACTGATCAAGCTAACATTACGCACCTTGCCACAATGTCATAG
Organism: Danio kyathit; assembly: GCA_903798195.1. Classification (NCBI taxonomy): domain Eukaryota; kingdom Metazoa; phylum Chordata; class Actinopteri; order Cypriniformes; family Danionidae; genus Danio; species Danio kyathit. Next base: position 31,632,852 of record LR812522.1, on the reverse strand, counting down.
GCACTGTTCCAGCGCACAACAACATCAGTTATCAGCTTGGTGCGGAAGGCCTAACATCTTCTGGTTCCTCTTCAGGACCTCAGCTGCTGAGGTGCTCCATTGGAAGAATGTGCAAATTCTCCTAAATCTAGCAGTCAAGCGACATTTGGCAGTTTGAGGGCACGCTGCACCGCGAGATTCAAAACATGAGGGAAACAGCGAACGTGCAGATATCCAGCAATCTCAACAGCCACGGACATATTCACTGCGTTGTCAGTCACCACTGCTGGTTCTTTCTCGTTGAGCTTTCACTTGTCTGCAGCTTTCTTAAGCACCTCTGCAATGTGAGTGCCAGTATGACTTTTATTCATAGCCCGAGTCTGAAGGACGTAGCTTTGGGCATCCCAGTTGTCGTCTATGAAGTGGGCAGTAATAGTTACGAAGGACTCGGTGGCCCAACAATCACAGGTTAGTGCAACCCGTTTAGCAGACCCTCCACTTTGGCCCTGGTATCTGCATACAATGCAGGGATGACTTTTTCTATTAAGTGCCGACAACTCGGTATCTCTTATCTCGGTTCCAGTGTTGCCAACATTCTGCAAAATCCATCATTCTCGACCATGCTGTAAGGGTGAAGGTCCTTGCAAATAAATTCGACGATGAACTTAGTGATACTCTGTGTCCTCATTGAGCCAAAGGGGAGCTTTGCTTTGAATGCAGTAGTGATTGTCTACTGACTTGGTTTGCCCTCATTATCACCTGAGAGTAGTTCACCGTGATAGCGAACGAGGTGCACTTGCAGATTCGTATTATTGCTGTTATATTGTATCTTTGCAAAGCCATTCTTGCAGATTGCATGGGTTTTTATCCAGTGCCTTTCCATCGACTGTTTCGTAAAACCTGGAGCGTCTCCACACTTTAGAGTGGAAACTAGCAGGTGGGTCTTTGATTTGTTTTTCATTACATTGACATTGACAACGGGTAAATTAATAATTTTGTGTAATAAAATATCGATATTGGCCATTAGTGTATCGATTATTTATTGCGACAGAAAGTGATATATTATTATTATATAATTGCATATATGATTGCAATATCGATTTGTTTTCTCACCCATAAATAGTACATTCCACATCAACGCTGACTACTGCCAGCTGCGCCGCATCAGAGAGAGAGAGAAGTTTTAAGGAGAAGACTGCCCACTTGAACTACCCACTTACCCAGACACTAATTCCTATCTCTCTGTTTGCACAGATTCCAGCGGGTAGATTAGCGTCCTTCACCACTACCACAAGCCTGCACTCTGCACATGCCCGGACCTCCCTCAAGCACCTACCAGAAGCCTCCCATCTGCACCACTTACCTTTTCATCTTGCACTGCTTCTGGAAGACTGTAAATAAATCACCTTCCAGGACTTTTTGTACATCAGTCCAGTCTTGTGTTGTGTTTATTCTTCTTCTCGCCACAATGGAATATCTTAAACTGACCAGTAGCTGTTTTTTCTTTCCCTTATATTTATTATAATGATGGAACTTGCGACCTTAGTTGGCTAACGGTGGATTTAGGAAAACACACTCTTGGGCAAGTTGTTTGATTTGGGTGGGGTGGCGTTCACTCTCACTGAGCCAACAATGCGGTTGTTCCTTGTGCCACCTGGTGGATATTGCATCAAGCAAAAAAGGTTTTTTTGTTTTTTTTTTATAAAAAAAAAGGCAGCCTTTGCTGCTGCAATGCGTGACAAATTGCCGCACTACCGATGAAGAAACGTGCATTCTCAGTGGCCACATCTGTACATATCAATCACATGTGCACTGTTTTAAGGCTGTAATTAATTCAGTTAATCTTTATTTCTATAGTGTTTCTAGCACACTTCAGCATAATGGGCATACACTAATGCAGCTTAACAACAAGAGCAACCGAATGCCGATTACAATGCTGTGTATAGATAGCAGATAGAACTTTATGCCTCGTTTTCACTGAGTGGTACAGTACGGTTTAGTTCAGTACAGGTCATCTTTATCAGGCTTGTGTCACTGCTAAATGGTGACAATGGTACTCTTTTGGTAGGCGTGATGTTCAACAGAGAGTTGCAGTCAAACAAATGTTTTATATATATAAATACTTCATTCATTAATTTTCTTTTCGGCTTAGTCCGGGGTCGCCACAGCGGAATGAACCGCCAACTTATCCAGCACATGTTTTACACAGCGGATGTCCTTCCAGCTGCAACCCATCACTGGGAAACATCCATACACACTCATTCACACTCATACACTATGGACAATTTAGCTTATTCAATTCACCTGTACTGGATGTCTTTGGACTGTGGGGGAAACTAGAGCACCTGGAAGAAAACCCACGCGAACGCAGAGAGAACATGCAAACTCCACACAGAAATGCCAACTGACCCAGCCGAGGCTCGAACCAGCGACCTTCTTGCTGTGAGGTGACAGCACTTCCTACTGTGCCACTTCATCGCCCTATATAAATACTTATATATGTTAATTACTAACCTTTCTATGAACAGGGTTTGATTATAGCTGCAGATCAATGATAATGCGAAATAGCCTACTCTATTTGAGTTTAATTAATTGGTAAAATTTTATTATATTGGTTTACTTAATATTCGGGGCCAAAATTGATGCAGCTCCCTACTTCACACAATAGATTAATTAATATGCATGTGAAACACATTGGATGTATTGACATTACATATTGACATATTACATACTGTAACGTCTGCGATTATATACAGTCCTATGAACTTTAGTTTCGACCACAGTTGTTCCCCAGGGTTTGATTATTGCAGTTGCCTAATTTCCAATTATTTATGATGTTTTCTTACAGTGACATACATAAAAAAGGCGAGTTCTGGCTAGTTGATGTGCAATAATGTTATATGTATATATTTTTTAAAAGCGGGAATCTCACTCTAACTATAATGACAGTACAAAAAAAGTATTGCTGCTTTAGAATATTACAGACATATGGACATATTGGATAAGTGAAGCAAAGCCTTCCATAGTTAAATAAATTTGATAAAAATCGTGCATCGTTTTCACGCTAGAAAACACGTTTTATGTGGGAATGTAATTGATTCGTTGATATGCTGCTATGGCTCCTTTAAATATGAGATCAATGTAGCGAATTTTGATGTTTTCGCCGGTGGAGCTGTGAAGGCAGACAGCATTGTCGTCAGTGCAGCCAGAGCGAACTTTGACGCTTTCACCACCTTTGGTGTGAACGCACAGTTACAGAAGTGACTGCTCTCACAGGAGCCGACATATACATTGCGTAATTGTAGATCACTGCCTCAAAGGTGACAGCTCCCACAGGAGCACACACATTACATTATATCCCTGTAGATCACTACTTCAGCAGCGACTGTTTCTGCTGAAGCCCACATAAACAGGCGTCATTGTAGATATCTGCCTCAGCAGTGACAGCTCCCGTTGGAGCCCACATATACTTTCAATCATTATAGGTCACCGCCACAGTAGTGACGGTCCTACAGGAGACATTCCTTCATTCATTCATTTTCTGCTTAGTCGCTTTATTACTGTGTCGCCACAGTGGATTGAATCGCCAACTTATTCAGCATATGTTTTACGCAGAGGATGCCCTTCCAGCTGCAACCCATCACTGGGAAACATCCATACACACCCATTCACACACATACACTACGGACAATTTAGCCTACCCAATTCACTTATACCACATGCCTTTGGACTTGTGAGAGAAACTAGAGCACTCCACACATGCAAACTCCACACAGAAATGCTAACTGACCCTGCCAAAGCTCGAACCAGTGACTTTCTTGCTGTGAGTCGATCGTGCTACCCACTTTACCACTGTGACACCCCTCTACAGGAGACCGGTCACGCATAATGTTTTGTGCATTACAATATTTTAAGCAAAACTGTGCTATTACTCTGAAAATCCTTCCCACGCAGCTTTGGCCACCAGGCTGGCCAAATTTAGCCATTTAAACTCCCTCTCTCTATACAAATTGAAGCTTTTAGATCATCACTGACATGGAAGGATCTAATAAGACTGCACAGTGATTCACCCTGGAGCACTACCACAGTTCACCACAGGATGCACCACCACTACTTACCTTTCCCTGTCACAACTCTCTGGGCTTTTTGCAAATAAACCACGATTCAAGGCTTTTGATAACGTCTTGCCAGTCTTTTATTGTGTTAATATTGTATATATTATACATATAAATCCACGTATTTTACAAAATCAGTTAAGTCCTTTTAAAGGAGTGAGCACAGGAGAACAAAAATCTTCAAGCAGGTAGGATAATGCATTCTGCATTTATATATATACAGAGTGAGAGAGAGAGAGAGAGAGAGAGAGAGAGAGAGAGAGAGAGAGAGAGAGTCCTTTTAAAGGATTTTACTGTAGTGCTATGTGTAAAGTGTAGCTACTGCGGCTTATAATGAGGTTACTACAGTCTATACAAGTAGTATCTATCTACTGTGGATCCAGCAACAAGCTTGTAAAAATGGGAACAATGGGAATACTTAAAATTCAGAAGAGCTCAACATATCATGTGATCCTCACCCTTAATCATTCAGCATTTTTTTTTCAGATTTGACCTTTTTACATTTATTTTACCCTGGTTTTACCAAGAAAGTATTTCTACCCACGCAGACACAGGTCTTGGCAGAAATTTGCATGTTTATTTTGAATATACAGTACTACGTCCAACAGGACATTCAACTAATCTTTGTCATACAAACTCCTATCTTGTTTATCCGGTTTTCTGTAGAAGCGGTGTCTAAAACACGACATGCCTTCTGTACATCATTTTGTTCATCAGTGTCCAGCAAAATGTTGGCATTGAGAACGTTTAACCAGCGCAGGTTGATGGTTTACTTTTTTTATTTGCTTGTCATATGCATAATTTTTTATTTTTTCATATGTTTGGGATCATATTATGTGTATTCAAGAGACAAAATGTTACCTGCTGGTGAGTTACATTTATCTTTATAACTGATGTTAACTGCTGTTTCATGTTTCTTCACATTTTAAAAAGTCGTTGTGATGTGGAATGAAATTACATCATTCAGTACAGGATGCCAGATCATTGCAAGCAAGAAACGAGGAATTTGTTCAATATGTCATTCTAAAAATGTCCATAATTAAAATAATAGTATATAAGACATAATACAATGATATGAGATATAATAGGTATGCCATATTTTATTCTTATAACTTACAAAGTAAATTATAGATATTACATGAGCAATAATAATAATAATAATAAAGGTTTCTTTAAAACAGAAAGGTTAAGAATAGCAGTTTATTTATGGATATAACACACAACTACTGAAAAAACCTGAAGATTAGAAAAAAATATTTTTAATAACTTTAATTTCTGAGCTTAAATATTTGGATTTTTTTCCTTGTTGCTCTACCAAATCTTTCATGAAATAGGACTAAAGTGCAAACTGATTAAAATAATGTGCAAGTTTCTTTTGAGGTTAAAAAGTAAATAATAAGATAGGATCAAGAAAAGCTTTGATGAGGAAAATGTATTACTCTTGGCTGAGTGAAAAGTATTCAAATGTACCATCATCATCATTATTTATCTGTATAAATTATTTAGTTTAAATTTGTATGGTATTTAAAAGTACCATACAACATTTAAAAAAAATAATAATTTAAAAGCCAAACACTTCCATCCATGTACTTATTTTAATTGCTTAAACCTTAAATGGGGAACTGCAGTGAGCATTCAAATGTTTATGTATTTGTATACTTCTGCTTTGTATACGTTTCCTTCTCAAGTGCTAGTATCAACAGACGATATCAGGAAGAGAGAATCTGCTGCAGACAATGAGACTCAGGAGACACAGGTAACATCATTAAATTGTAGGTTTGTCAACTTTACAATTCATGTACAACACCTTAACAAAATATCTGTAAAAACAATTGTCCCATTGATAAAATAAATAATTTCTTATTTCTGTGGCTTTCCTAAAAAAAAGAATGAAGATGACATACAGGCAGACAAAACTTATCAGGTGTGTATATAATTCACTTATGTCTTTATATTTTAGAGATTATTCTAAATCTTTCATTAATATTATGAGAAGTTTAAACAAATGTTTGTATAACAAATTATATAAAACTCCTAGAAAAACAAAAATTTGTTACATCTAACAATAATTGTGCATATTGTCCACCTTTTTGGAGTAAAAACTTACATTTCACTATTAAACTTTATTATAGATTTTAGACATTGTTAATTTTTTTAACAATGTCACAGTAATGCCAGGCTCTTTCCCCATCAGCGATGCCAATCACTTGAGTTCCCCTGCAGGAAGGGAAATCCAATGCTATGTCGAAAACTTCCACTATGGGGATTTTGCCAGAAAGCCAATCATTTGAAAGAGTACTAAAACGGGCCAATGAAATGACAATAAATTGGCTGCGTCAGCATACGCAGCTGGCACCAATCACAATAAGCTATGTATAAAGATGCCTCACGGTACTGAGAGAGTCTTTGGTTCCTCCATCTCCAACTTCCTTCTAGAGAGAGAGAGTGAACGAGAGAAGCTGCCGACGATGCACAGGCTATTTTCTCCCGGTCTCAGAGTGTAGCAGATGGTCAAGCTGGGTCCATTCTCCCATTCTTGGGCATTCTCTGGCCCAGTTCACCTACAGCGGTTCGTAGAAGAGCAAGTTTCCAAAAAGAGCAACACGGTCGTGCAGCTCATCTTTTAAAAGATGTTGTTCCGACCGTGCATTTCTGGATATGGTGGTTCCCTGTCCCCGGATGATGGGCATGAGCACTGTGTTGCATGTCTTCGGCTGTGGGTGTAAAGATGATTCATCCTCCAGCCCCACAGCCGGACCGACTAGATGAGTTCTACGTGGAGGCTATGAAGCCAGGCCAAGCCTTCTAAGCCTTCTGTCCCCTTCTTTCCGAAAGTACACAGTGAGCTCACACAGTCATGGAGGTCACCTTTCTCTGCCTGATTTGGGTGTGCTTCCACTCTCACCACTCTTGACAGTTTAGCAGCCTGAGGATATGAGGAGATTCCCTCGGTTAAGCGTGCCGTTGCGATCAATCTATGCCCTGTGCCTCTTTGCCCAATCTATGTCTCTTCCTGGCACGGCCATCCTTGTTTTCCGTGCAAGACGTGTAAGTTGTCTGTGTCCCTTGGGGCAAGAGCCTACACTGCTGTGGGCCAGGCTGCTTCTGCTTCTTCATGCAATGGCCACGTATCAGCACTACCAGGCGCAGGCGTTGACGCAGCTGCACGAGGGTGGTTCCAAACCAGGCCTGATGCATGGGCTCTGCACCGCATCCGACTATGCTCTGCATACCACCAAGTCGGCTGCACGTTCCCTGGGAAGGACGACGAACATTAGTGGTCCATGAATGCCACCTCTGGCTAAACCTGGCGATGGGTGAAGTCATCTATCGGTGGGCTCATAAGATCAGTAGATAAAGAATGACAGTGAAATGTGTCTTTAAAACAGTACAACCGCCACAGCCACTTGTATGGATTCCAGCAGCGAGGAGCATAATAGCTGAAGGCAGATTCACCCTGCTTTGCAATCCCAGATCTAGTGCAAGTGACCAATTCCTACGAATGTCAATAATAATAATAATATGTATGATTTTTTTCAATAGTCATTGTCAAATTACTCACTAAATTAAAAAGTTTTAAAGATGGCTGTCATGTGATAAATGAACAAAAAATTTGAAACTTGACAAAATTTCCCCACAGAACTTACAGGTCATTGCACATGCATGGTCAACAAAAATGAACAAATAACTCCATGAGACAACCTGTTCATGGGTCATATCCAATATTTGGTAAAAATTAACAAATTATTGAAAAACAACCCATCGTTAGCAAGAAATAACATGTCACAGTTTTGAGAAAGTCATCAAATGATTTACTCAACAGTCCAGACAAACATTCTTGAAATCCATATATATTATTATTTTATGAGAAAAGTATGTACAGAACTAATAAGAGGCTTTAAAGGGAACGTTTATATACAATTTTTAAATGTTATTGTTGATATACAATTAGTATTAGTAATATCAGTTCAATGCTATGTGGAAACTTCCACTATGGGGATTTCGTCAGAATCCAATCATCTGAAAGAGTATATAAACGGGCCAATGAAATGCCAATGAGTTGGCAGCGTCAGCATGCACAGCTGGCGCTACTTACAATCAATTTGGAATATAAGCGCAGTAGGTGCCAAGCTAATGCATCATTTTAATAATGACTTTATTCAACAGTTTCTTCTCTTCAATGTCAGTATAGAGTTTGAGTTCATGTGTCATGCTTGGCCCGCCTATGACATAGTGTCTAGGATGCCCCTGATCTTTCATTCAAACAGAGGGAGTTATGCGCAGACATCCTTGGGGTATACATCCCTGCATAGTGCTTGTGGATGCAATATACTGGCAATTAAGAAAAGAAACTGTTGAATAAACCCATTATTTTTGTTTAATTTGCAATCAAAAGTATTCTCATAGCTTGACACTATTCCATGTGAACCACTGATGGTGTATGGTTGGTTTTGAGAATGGTTTTTGGTACCTTTCTGAACCTTGCTGTCTAAGGAGGGTAAGAGAGCTCTCAGATTTCACCTAAAATATCTAAATTTGTGTTCCAAAGATAAATTGTGTCTTTGGAGCAACATGAGGGTGAGTAATTATTAACATCATTTTCATTTTAGGTGAAATGCTAAAAACATGCTATCAAATTGATAATTTATTAATTAATTGTTGTTTATTTATATGTTAAATGTAACGTGTGTTAACTAAGGATTCACAAAAAAACGTATATTTGTCATGATTGTGGCAGAAATAATGTATGAAGAATTTAAAGGTCATTGTAGGAAAAGACAAGAATTATTTATAACGTCAAACTGATTTTTAATTATCTTCATTTCAGGGTCGGGCGAACATGCATGTTTTTGAAGACTGTTGTGGTGGATCTCTTGATCAACTAAGGAACAACCTTCTCTATCCTTTGTTCCCCAATGTTAGTTCTATAGACATTTAGTTGTATATTCTTAAGAAAAATCCTTCTCAGTACATCATGCATTATAATTTGATGTCTCCCTTTAAAGGTGCGAACTACAGTGAGCAGACTTGCTGTATCACCTCAAGGAAACAGTTATGGGTTGAGAATCTTTGGCTTCCTTCATCCTGCAGAAACCAGTAGGTCCAGATTGATAAATATGTTTTAATGTATGCTGAGTTTAATAATATGTTATTATTGAATTAACAAATCCATTGATGTTGTTTTATTACCAGATGAATATATTTTTGCTGTTGCCTCTGATGATAACTCAGAGTTCTGGCTCAGTTTAAACAAAAGTCCAAAAAACCTTCAACTCCTTGCTTATGTTGGTGAGGTAATGTCTGCTGTCAATGTGTTTGCTAGGGATTCAACTGTTTGTTTACAATGAATGAAACATGCATGAATAAATGTTGCAATTTGTAGTTACAGAAGTATATAATTACCACCATGTGGGGAAAAAGTATGCTTTGTTAAATTTATATTATGATGATTAAGACACACGATTATCGTATTACTGTAACTTAGATGCACTCGGTAGGTAGCGTCAGAAAGCCGTGTGTGTATAGACTATCCTGTAACAAAATGCGTCGGAAATTCTACACAACAGTAATAGTTAGATTGCTGTGTTGACATGTTTACATTCGAAGAGCAGCATTTACAGCGGATCTTTCAGTCTATAATATTGTACTATAATATTGCAGTGATATTAACATACTGTAAACTTAGTAACTAAATAATTTTGACTGAGGTATGTCTTTAAAAACTGAAAGAGCACTGCTGACGATACAAAGTAACTTTGCCATCTGAATGAACAAACAAAGGGCACTGCTCTCACACACACTCACAAAAAATATTGCTTTCAAACGCATTTCTGTTTCAAATTCGTTTCAAACCGGAAGAACGAATTTGCTCAATATAACGCAAAAACAACCAATTTTCACATTTTAGTGCTATATACTGTATGTGTCCTAATAGTGTTTATAGCAGCGTGGGACACATAAATGACTGTCAACAGCTCAAAAAATGTGTTTTGGTCTTTCGTGACTCTAATTAACTGTTTATTAACACTTATAAATTATGACCTTACTTTACATTCCTAATCCTTCCCAATTCAATTCAATTTATCCTTATTTAAAATGAAATTGTGTCAGGCCAGTTTTCAGAGTTGAATTTCAGTTTAGTTCATTTTAGTGTGGTTTAATTTTCACTGCTGAAAGTTTGAACATTGAAGCGCAAATCCATCGATGCATTTTGTCCCAAAACAAGCGAGCCAGTGGTTACAGTAGCGAGGAACAAAACTTCACCATTTGACAAAAGCCAGCAGCTAGCTCTCTGCAACTCTCACATATTCGCCCACTGAAGCTACGCAGGGCTGCACCTGGTCAGTATCTGGATGGGAGACCACATGGGAAAGCTAGGTTGCTGCCGGAAGTGGTGTTAGTGAGACCAGCAGGGGGCGCCCAACCTGTGGTCTGTGTGGGTCCTAATGCCCCAGTACAGTGACGGGGACTGTGCAGTGAGACTTTAAACCAAGGTCCTGACTCTCTGTGGTCATTATAAATCCCAGGATGTTCCTCAAAAAAAAGTAGGGGTTTAAGCCCGGCATCCTGGCCAAATTTCCATCATGGCCTCCTAACCATCCCCATATCATAATTAGCTTCATCCTCTCCACCAATCAGCTGGTGTGTGGTGTGCAGTCTGGCTGCCGTCGTGTCATTCAGGTAGATATTGCACACTGGTGGTGAATGAGGACATTCCCCCCAATATGTAAAGCCATTTGAGTGTCCAGAAAAGCACTAAATAAATGTAAGGAATTATTATTGTTATTATTATTAAAATTGAAGGAAAAAAAAACTCAATACCTAAACTCAACTACTACCCTAATAACTAATAATAAGCAGCAAATTAGGATTGTTTAATTAGGAAAATTAGGAAAAGTTAGGATTGTGGCAAATTAAATAATGAGCTAAAAAATAAAAAGGAGTGACAAATATTAAGATACACATAATTCTTAATTATGAAATTAAATTTGGAATTGATGTCTGATATATATATATATATATATATATATATATATATATATATATATATATATATATATATATATATATATATATATATATATATATTTTTTTTTTTTTTTTTTTTTTTATCTAAATTATGACACTATAAATTTAATATTATTTAGCACTTAATGATATGTCCTTACAAAAATACATACATTTATGACAAAATTTTAAATGACTAAAAATGCATTTTAAACTTGAAAATTATAAAATATATAGAAATGTCACATGGTTGTCTTCTTCAATCATTCTTATATGCAATTATAAAGATGTGAATATTTATGCATTGCAAATTATTTACTTGTAATAAGTAATGTCATAGAAAAAATGTCATAGCACCTGTTGTGCCATGTGTGCTGTTCATTTGTTTTATTTACATGTATTTGGCTAATCCATTAATAGGGCTGTATTCAAAATAATAGTGTGTGGAGTATGAGAGAATTTGTTCATTCTGGGAAAAAGAACTGGTGTTTTATTAAAGAGGAAGGTCATCATGCAAATTGGTGAAGCTTGTTTCTTGTTGTCGCCACTGGCTTGCATGGTTCTGGACTTGTGGAGCTGCGCATCGATGGATTTGCTCTTCAGTGTATGGACTCTCAGCAGTGAAAATTAAACCACACTGATCTGAACTAAACTGAATTTAATGCATATGCCAAATTGGTTAAAACTTGACAAGGAATACATTTACTTATTGATAGTATGTCAAATGTCCCCCAGTTCAATGTGATACATACAGTATGTCACTGTTGAAGTTTGGTTCAGTTTAATTCAGTTAATTTTAGTACAATTGTCAATGTTAAAGGATAATCCACTGAAGAGCAGGTCCACCAAACTGAATTAACCATGCTAGAGGCAACAGTGGCAAGAAACCAAAAGTACACCAAATGACAGAAGTTGGGAACAAATCTTGGACGAAACTAGGCTCTGGGTTGACCAATTCTCTTCCAGCCAAACAAGTGGCAGAGCTACAGTCTAAGATGCCTGAAGACTTGAGAATAATTAGTATCTATTGTGGAGGAGATGCAGGTCCAAGTAGGTAACCAGAAGGGTGTTCAACAGAGATTCATATGTCACTGGGGTCTTTGTAGGAATTAGTCTTGTGTTCTTGACTCAACAGTGGCCATAACAGCGATTTGCTCTGGATATGGGATTATGTGAACCTTAGGATAAGGAGAAACCAATTCCGATTTGACCCCTAACCCCCATAACCCTAACCCCACCACAGAGGAATTCCATCATATGCTTGACACAGTAGATGCCCTTCCAGCCGCAACCCAGTACTAGGAAACGCCCATACACTGTCACATTCACACACACATGCATACACAACATCCAATTTAGTTTATCTAATTCACCTGCCACATGTGTTTGAACTATGGTGGAAACTGGAGCACCTGGAGGAAACCCATGCAAACACGGGGAGAACATGCAAACTCCACACAGAAATGCCAACTGGCCCAGCCAGGACTTAAACCAGTGACCTTCTTGCTGTGAGGTGACCGTGCTAATCACTGAGCCGCCGTGCCGTCATAAGATTTACAAAAGAGTACAATGTTCAATAGGAAGCCAATGCAATGCTGATAAAAGCAGACTAATATGATCATATTTTTTTATTTTAGAAAGTACTCTAGCAGCTGCATTTTGAACTAGACAAACTTTTTTAATTAGGCCTAAAGGGCAACCACCTATTAACATGAGAACATGAACAACATCTTGGTGTCAGGTAAAAAAGACTATATATAAACAGTTCAGTCCCCTGAACTCACCCTAATTAAAAACTTTTAGGGTGACATTAAAAATGCTGTTTTTGAAGTAAAAACCCAAAATTCACAGGAATTATGGGGCATAGTTTGTTTGTTATGGCTAAAATTCTTGTTTCTGGATGGCAGAATTATTTTTTTTACCTCGATGCAACACAGTTGTGCAGAAATGATCAAAATCTAAACCTTTAGTTTATGAGTATATAGAAATTTTTAACACATTAAAGTTTTTTTATATGCCTCCTGTAAAAATACACAGAATTCCTAAAGTCTTTTAATACTTTGATTTAGAATTGAATATGTAATGTTTCAACTCTATTTGAAATATAATAATAAAAGCTATTTTAAAATATTTATTTTTAAATATAATGAAATTTTATATATTTTTTTACATTTTCGAACACTGTATATACATGTAGTACTCTTCACAAGTTTGTTAAAGCAAACAATTAAACTTTGATTTAAATATTTGCTTTAACTGATTATTTATGTGGCATATTTATGCTCTGATTCAGACAGGAAATGAATGGACTGCTCCTGGCGAGTATTGGAAATTTGCAACCCAAATATCCAAACCTGTTTTGTATGGGAAATTTATTTTTTCTTTCAAAAACATGCTCTCATTCAAAACACTGTAGAACCTCAGACATGCAATAATTTAAAGTTTCTTTCTGTTTCGTAGGTTAATGAAGGACATGAAATATTTTTTCGAGGTTCTTTTAAAACAGAATAAAGGATTGGATCATCTGGAAATAGCGGTATGCACTGCATTTATGTGTTTTAAAGACAGCAAAGCTTGACATGGTACATTTTGTTAATCTCAGATTCTGTTTTTCTTCTGCAGTGGAGTTTAAACCAAGGCAATGGCACTTTTTCTGTGATAACCTCAGAGTTTTTATCATTATATAAAGGTATGTTTGTTTAAAGTTTGTGCTCAATGAATGCTATTGCATTGATTTCAGAATTAATAATGTATTTTGTTTTTGTCAGATGAATCTTCTCTACTAATGGGAGATATTGAGCACATACCTCAAACGAAAGCAAGTTATGATAGGCTTCTTGAGCCAAATCCCTTGTCACTTCATCAAAGAGAGATAATCAGAGAAGACCCACGAGATCACATCTACAAATGTGAGCATTATCTTCATTTTAAATTGATTTTTTAAGAATACATTTGCCTCGATTTCATTGTAATTGTTCTCTTTCTTTTTAACCAGACAAAATGCTAGAAGAATCATTCCTGAAGGACTTGTTTCCTGAATGTGATTACAAACCAAGCTATGTACTCACAGAACACATTGGTAGATATCAAGGTGTATATTTAGTGAGTTAAGCATTTTATTCTCTGCACTTAAACCCTTTACAATGATTTTTGCTGATTATTTGGTAGCAAACTGCTTAGCAAACAATGATTTATTTAACCACATAGAAATCACTAATATTAGCATGCTAACATAAAAAGCTAATGATAGCATGCTAATGTTAACAATTGCTAAATAGCAGAATATATGTTAACCCCAGTTCCTGGTCTGTATAAGAGTTCTGCATTCTTGCAGGACCCGACAAAGTTTCTTGTGACATGGCATTAATTTTCCAAATAAAGCGCAATAGCCACCAATAAAAAAAGAGACTATAATGTTTCCAAGAACCTTGCTTTCCTGAAGGTTCTTGGGGACATGATAGTCTATTGTTTCATTGGCGGCTATTGCGCTTGGAAAGCATAACTGCACTTGAAATTGGATTTATACTTAAGTGTAGCTCCACACCAGAGGAGGCTTGTCATTACTGTATAAGCATACTGCACAGATAGACCAGCCTTCTGCTTCATGTGTTTCACTTGCAGGTCTGGGCCTACAGCATGTGCATAATAGTCCTCAGACAGAACAGCCAGGTTGTCGATCAGTGACAGAGCAGAATATGTATGAGAAAGCAAAGTGTAGATGCGCGTCCTAACATTATGTTAAACTTAACCGTTTGTTGTATTAATGTTTTTTCTTATTGATAACAAATAAAAATTACAAATACTGTTTTTAGAAAAACCATTTTTCAATGTTATCCCTCTCTTTCAGTAGTGGATTTAATTGTGTTGTAAATTTAATTGTAAAAAAAAACAAAATTTAAATTCAACAGGAACAATCGGGTTGGAAAGAAAACGTATAAACGAACGGCGGGTTTATAAATAGTGAATAATGGGAGAGGTTGGGTGCAGAATAAACCAAACCAAAAACCAAAAAATTTTCTGCTTACTCGAAAAAAATGTTACAAATTGAATTGAAACAACAAAAATGTACAAACAAAGAAATATTTGCTAACATTAATATTATCTTTAAAATACTACCTTTAATTTTTATGCTCAAAATTTTCTTTGCAAATAATGTTACCTTCTGTTAAACTAAATTTAGTTACAGTAAAACATGGTAACAACTTGTTGATCATATTTTTTATAACCACACTACAAGCTGTAAACTGAACTGTAAAGTGTCACCAAAATGTCAAATTGCTATGTTGCAATTAAATTGCTAAATATTATACATATTATACATCATTCTTTATCTTGTAGGTTCAGTTTTCTTCAGTGTATCCAAATGACTACACAAGGCAAACTAATGATCAAAATGATGGAATGTGCTTCTACAGACAAGATCCGTCATTTCTGGCAGAGTATGAATGCAGCTCACATTCTTACAAGTTACATGCAGTAATCTTTTAAACTAACTTTATGTTAATTGTAAAACATTTTTTTTTTACTATTTTAGTAAAGGACTTGAGGGTTATCTGACTGAGGTTGAAGACCCTGATGTACAATATACATATAAAGGTAAAACAATAATTGTAACATTAACTGTAAAAAAAAAAAAAAAAAAACACTATAAAATGGGGAAAATAAAGGATTTCAGAACAGCTGAATAAGCTTTTTGTTTGTTTTATTTGTGTTGTTTGTTTGTTTGTTTGTTTGTTTGTAACTCTGAAATATTCTACAAACCCAAACTAGGTGAAGGTCCTTTCTGGCACCGTGTCTATGATGTGAATCCTCTCAATGCTGCTTCCAAGCAAACTACTATAGTGACAAATTTTTGCAGAACTACTGGAAACATTGTGATGTCCCAAAGCCAAGCACAGCCCATTGTTACCGCCTTTCTTAAAGCATTGCATTCAAGAGAAGACACACGGTAAGATTGTTCAGTCTTCTCTTTCAGCTCTTTTTACTTAAAGGTGACATCGGATTACATTTTTACTTTTGTAGAGTTTTTTTGTGCTGGTTTATACATAATCAACTATTTCTTTATATATGCCTGTCTCTGAGAAAACTAGAATCCTCCCTGTCTTACCATTTTTTGTAAACAGGTAGCAAAAGTGGCTAACAATGGTGTCTTTCGTTGTTCCGTGTTTAAACAAAAAGATTGTAGCTTAGATGTAACTTTAGAGCAATGGTCACCAATCTTTTAAAGTAATTTTGGGGATCTACTGAGAGAGTGGTAAAGATACAATATGATCACAATCATTGGTTTGGCAACTACCAGTGGTGGAAAGAGTATTGAAAAAATCATACTCAAGTAAAAGTACCATAATTTCCCCAAAAGTTGAGTAAAAATATCTGTGTCGTAAATATTAAGTACTCTATGAGTAAAAAGTAGCCCTTTTAAAAGTACTCAAGAGTAGTGAGTATTGGGTATTACGCTGTGTAAAGGTGATATGTTTACATGCAATTTGTGCAAGTGTGTAAATGTAACATTCTGTAGTGCATTTAGTGCAAGATTTTGGACATCTTCTTGGACACTTTTAATGCTCCCAAATGGTTTGCTGCATTTATAAAGCGCACATGTCTTCAGGTAATTCAGTATGATGCGATTTACTTCTATGTGCAATTTTATTGGACAGAAATCACAGGACTGATTTTTCTACTTAGCCAATCTTCACAGACAATAAAAAATAAAGTAGTGACTGCAGTTTGAAGGAAAGTAGTAAAGTAAAAGTACCAATGCAGCACTAAAATGTACTCAAGGGAAAGTAAAAGTACACATTTTTAAAACTACTCAGTAAATTACAATTTCTGAGAGAAACTACTCAATTACAGTAGTTTGAGTATTTGTAATCTGTTACTTGACACCACTGGTGACCACTGTTTTAGAGACTCACAGGTGCCCTAACAAAGAATCCCAGCTTCAGAAGAAGCAACAGAGAAATGGATTAGATTTACATATGAAGACAATGTTCCAGAAGAAGTGGGCAAAAATTGTGCAAGACAATTTTTTCCTGATCTGTTTTACAACTTCTGACAATACAAAGCTGTACCAGCAGTTTGTCTAAAATGTGGAAGTAATTTTTTATACATAATTCTTGTTTGTTACGTCTGGATAATGTTATCAGATGCCAGCTTCAGTCGCATCAGTTCACTCGTGTTGAGATTCAAATAATCCTTCATGTGCAAAGGTGTTTATCAGTGGGGTGTTATTGGTTTACACTAGAGCTGGAACGATTTCTTAAGTAATTTGAGTTTTTCGAATCCAAAAAAAAATCTTCAAGGCAAATTATGTTGTAATTTATAAATAAAGTAAAGGCAACAATTATATGTGCAGATGATGTTTCACATTTTGTTGTAATGTGGAAAACGCTTAAATACTGGCTTGGTACCATCTGATCCAGCCAACGAGATATATCAAGTAAAATGGCTCAGTAAACTGAGGTGTTTTTGACATCCAAACAATACAGACAATATCTGCTCTCATGCTTTTAGAATATTCATAACAGGAGCAGACTGAAAACTTTAATAAACTCTCTTTGAGAGTACTCTGCTCACACCTATCCCTGCACATGGCAAGAGATTTCTCACACATAAGAAGATCATGAGGTTTAAAAATGGATCTAGTAATTTTTTTCAGCTTATTTCAGCTTTTTGTTTTTTTTCATTTAATTTTTTATACATTTTTTGAATACAAGGACACAGCAGTGTTTTCTATCTATAAGATTTAAATGGCTCTTATTTTGTAATTATGAATAAATCAGAACCGGAAATCCTGTTATTTTGGTGCTTTCCTTTGTTATTTGTTTCATTATTATTTAATATTTCATCATCAGACAGTGTGGGGCTGTGATATATAATGACTTTTTTTTTTTTTTTGAAAGATTTTCAGGTACTGGAAGTACAATTATATCCTCAGTTAGTAGAGACTCCAAGATCTGAAATGAGTTTGTCAGGTAAAAGAACGATACAAAATATGAGATGTCAACAGGCATCAAGAAATGTGGTTGGGAACCACTGCTCAAGATCATTTAAAATGACATCAGGCTGAAGGTTGCACTAAGCTGCTGATTCATGAAGCAGCTATATAGCACCATCCCCAAAGTGTCACACTCCCTTTCAGTGAACCATGTTTACATGCATAACCAGAGCTTGACAATAACACCCGCCGTCCCACCAAATGAGATTCGATTTTAGCAGTAAGATGGTAAGGATCTTTTCGGATCTCTGTTCGAATTTTTTGTCTGGACGCATCAATGTCAATATAGGACATCACCAAATATGAAGTGTCAGATTGGGTAAAACGTGAACGCGGCTTTCCTTTCAAACACTGAGTGTGTTACCAGTTTGTTTAAGTCTTGTCTAGCCCTGTCCAGTCTCAATTAATGTTTGACGTCTCCTACCTGTTATATGTGCAGTCCAGCTGTTTGAGCCCTGTTTGAGTCTCAATTCTGGAAAGAATTATGTAGACAGATTGGTGCTACGGTCAGCCTGTTATTCGGTTTTCACCCACAGACTAATGAGCAGGCCGAACACGTTAACCAAATTCTGGGACGTTTACTCCCCTCCCTGGTTGCTCACAACCCAGCGTCATGGTGTGAGCATCTTGGATGGGCAGAATACACCTACAACTCACTGCACACATCATCTACCAATATTTCTCCATTTCACTGTTGTTTAGGATACCAACTACCTATATTTTGCACTCAAGAATCTGAAGCATCGGTGCCCTCAGTCCAAGCTTTCATTAAACTGTATTGGCGTTGACTTCTTGACAGTCTCTCTCCCTGGGAGTGCCAGGGTCGCTCCTCTGGGGAGGGGTACTGTCATGGGTCAGGTTTGATCTGAGCTTCTCTGTCATGTTTCAGTCTTGTTTAGTCCTGGCAGTCTTGTTTAATGTTTGGCATCTCCTACCTGTGATTTGCGCAGTCATCCTGCTGTTTGAATAAGTCTTCTCCCCTGCTAATCAAAATAAGACAATATCAAGCCTGAAATATTGCTGCCAAATTCTGACCATACCATCCAAATGTTGCAGCAAATGTTTGTGTAAATGAGCAGTTGAACAGGGGAACCTAATAAAGTGTCTGGTAGGTCTGTAAGTCTTTACAAGCTGGTTAAAGTTCATCTCTAAAAAGTATTTAAAACAAGAGTTAATTAGTATAGTATACTAATATATACTAATATATAGTATTTGATATGTTCTCTCATCTCCACAGAGGCTACTCCCTGTTGCGTGTGGTGAATGTTGTAAGGCGTGAAGACAAGGACTTGGGTAGCCGTTATCTGGTGGAACTGGAACTTGTGGGCCCACAGGGTCAAACTGTCCTTGTTTCACATTACATTTATGCACAAGGTGAAAATTCGTCAAAACCAGCACTTCTCTGCAGTCCAAAAGCTTTCAACTGGAATCCATCTGCTACTGTTCACATAATTGTTGCAGGTGATAGTAATAATATGTATTTGTCTTTTTACTGTGCGGCCTTTAAATTTTTATTTTAACTTTGGCCCTGTCCACATGAAAATTTGTATTTTCAAAACAGCACTATTTTCTATGAGGTTTTGCTGTTTGTCCAGGGTGAAGATTTTACAAAACTCCGGGTACAGAGTAGTCATGAGGAGGCAAATTCCACACGTTCGCGGCAAACACATCACATATTCTGTGTCGTTTGCAGCGCAGAATGGTAATCTGCCTCTGTTCTCATGCTCGCATTGATTTATATGCAATTTTGTATGCAATACTTGGTTCCTCATGTGAACCCAGCTTAAAAAAAACATTATCTCCACCTGTTGGTTTAGTGTGCCTGCAAAATGCGTTTATATGTGTACAGAGATTAAAAAAAAAAAAACGAAAGTGGTGAAAACTTCCAAAAAAAAATTCCAGTGTATATATGGCCTTTATTTCTGAAATCACAGACACAGGACAACTATTATATTAACTATGAGAAGTTCCTCCAATAAAAAGTTAGTTGTTTATTCAAGCTGATTATTAAAAAATATAGTTATTTTAAAGGAAGACTCCTTTTTTGAAGAAATCATGAAACTTGTCACATTTGTCACGTTGGTCCCACTTAGATAGCCATAACTACTATTTACTTGCATCAGGTACTTACTTGCATGCAGATATTCAATCAGTCATAAGTACAATGTAAGTACAATAAGTACCTTGTAACAAATGATTAATTTTACTGTAAGTACATATTGGTTGAGGTAACCTAATAATTGGGACCCACTAGACATTTAAGTACATATGCTAAAAATAAAAAAAAATAAATGTACATTTATTCAACAGACCGAGAAATGACAATTGTCAAGATTTGTCTAAATTGTCTAAATTTTAATTTCAAAAACATTTATTTCCATGTGTGTGAAAGCTGTGTTTATTATTTTAAAAATGTCCCCTTGGAATGGGCATGGTCATAATCAAAAACAAATGTGTTTTCTCGTTTTAGTTTTTGCCTTAATAACTGGAGCACAACAAGGCCCAGACACATTTGGCAAACAAAGGGAGCAGCAGTATATTTCCCTTTAAAGAGACACAAAAGGAAAACAGCTTTTTTGTTTCTAGACAAAAAAGGGGCATTTACAACATGGTATAATAAATATGTGGGGTATTTTAAGCTAAAGCTTTACAGTGATATTTTTATCTTGTAATAATAATAATACAACCCTTTAATGTTTAATTTAAGAACCCTGCCAACAGTACAAAGTGAATGCACTGTTACTAAACTGAATGTGACAGCTCATGCTTATCATCAGTTATTGTTCATGCATGTGTAAAAATTGTAAGTGTAATATTCATTTGCCTTTCAACAGTGAAAGACCAAGCCAGATGGATCATACAGTTTATTCGGGAAATGGAAAAAATATACAATACAACTGGGGACAAAAACTTTAATGTAATAATTGTAGATTACAACAGCTCTGACATAAATATTGAGAAAAGACTCAAAAGGGCAAAATTACCCAGGTAATACACAGTTGTTGTTTTTTGCACATACATTTTGTTTGTCTAAAAAATGATATGGCTAATGTTGTCAACATGCACAACTCAAATACACAGTTACAAATTGAAGAAGATGGGGGGTAATTTTGAGAGATCAGGTGGACTTCAGGCTGGAATAGACCTTGTTGAAGTAGGTAACCTCATTTTAACACACTCAAAAACCGTCACGTTTCACATTTCCTCTTTGTTGAAGCGGTTTTGGGTCATTGAATAGATATATTACATAGAGTGTGTTTTCATTTTGTTTTTCTCCTCAGGATGAGCACAGTATTTTGTTTCTGTGTGACCTGCATCTCTACTATCCAGTGACAATATTAAACAGTATTCGAAAACACTGTGTTGAGGGAAAGATGGTGTATGCCCCTGTTGTGATGAGATTGGATTGTGGTGCTTCTCCAAGAACCCCAAATGGTATTGTTTTTTAATTTTAGAGTTCATTATTTGCTCTGCAATGCAATAATCTTAATAATGCACTTATTAACAAAGAGAGTAACTATTGCTATATGCCAGAAAAGTAAGATCCATAAATGTTCATTTGAATAGTTTGGTAATCCTTCACTCTTATGAATGATCCTAAAAACCTCCAACAAAATACCTGCTTTGTTAATAATGCAATACATAATTCAGAAATGAAAATATAATCATTAACAAAGTATGAAAAAAATAATCATTTAACACATTATGCATGTGCTTATAGGTTAAGAAATCAGCATTTGCAGCTGTAGTTATAAACTGCTTACAAATGTCTATTAATGTACAGTTAATGTTTGACAAATAATGAATTAATAATAAATAATTGTGTGCAGCTTATAGTGTTACCAAATATATACAATAAGTAAAACTAGTTTACTACTGATAATTAATTCTTAATACATAATTTATTCAGTTTACCATTTTAGTGTGCATATACATTTAATATATAGTATTGTAGATTATAGTATTTATTTATTTACCTTAATCCTTTTATTCAACTTTTGCAATAATAACAAAATAAAATAAAAGTACAGAGTTATTTACTACTGAGGATTAATTCTTAATACATAATTTATACAGTTTTGATGTTTAAGTATGCAAATACATTTAAAAGTATTTATTTATTTACCTTAATCCTTTTATTCAACTTTTGCAATAATAACAAAATAAAAGTACAGAATTATTTACTACTGAGGATTAATTCTTAATACATAATTTATACAGTTTTAATGTTTAAGTATGCAAATAAATTTAAAAGTATTTATTTATTGACCTTAATCCTTTTATTCAACTTTTACAATAATAAAAAAATAAAAGTACAGAATTGCAGCAGCAAGTTTAGAAATAAAATCAGTCATTTCATGCAAGGGATCAGGACTTTTCATCACCATATGAAAAGGCTCTTTCGAAAATACCTGTGTTTTGAGTTGTCAGATTGATGATGATGATGAAAATGCACCTAAATACTAAGTGATGAAGAGGCCAAACTAATCATATATTAAAAAACATGGATTTGCGGACCGCAGTTGCACATAGACTTTATTTATTTTAGATTTGAACAGTAGAGAAACAACCAGAATCAAGCAAAATCACTGACAATGAAGATATTTGAATTGTTAATTCTGACTGGTCTCTTTTTGCATATATTTGCTTACCTGCCTTTTCAAGGAAATGTATTGACATCCACAAAACAAAATTAGGAGGGTTTTAAGTGGGTGATCAAATTAACAAACAATATTTTTATCTTGTTATTAGCCAAATTATCTTTGATTATTTGTTCATAAAACAAGACCTAATATTTGGTAAATTTCCAGGTGATTGTATTATGATTTAAGAATTTTGCCAATGTACTTTTTCAATTAACTGGTACATAAAGTTTTCTCAGTGTAGTTTTGGTTAAGTTAAAATATTTACACTGTTCCACAGGTTTTTGGGAAATTGCTGGTTATGGACTGATGGGAATCTACAAGTCCGACATGGACCGCATTGGTGGCATGAACACCATAGAGTTCAAGGACAAATGGGGAGGTGAAGACTGGGAGTTACTAGACCGGTAATGAAAGCCTGTTAATTTTTTTTAATAAAAAATAAGCTAGTGTTTCAATGTGCAATGTCATTTTATGATATTGTTTTATTGTACATGGAGTGAGGAGAAATCACTTGATTAACTGCATAGCCAAATCAAGAATAAAGGAAAGCTTGTTAAAGACCCCTATTATGCATTAAAAAAGGTAATATTTTGGTTTTGGGGGTCTCCAACAACAGGGTAATATGCATGCAAGGTCAAAAAACACTTTAAATTTTTTATAATATGCATTAATTTTTACCTAATTATCCTAACGACTCCCACATGATTTGTTCAGCGATTTATTTGTTCCCAAACCCCTCCTTAGCGCAATGCTAATCTGCTATTTATTAATGCTAATTGGTCCGATGAGCCAGTCTGTTGCAATTGGTCGACTGCGTTCAGTGTGGGACAGAGAGAATTACCTGCCATGGTTTATCAACAATTTTGAAGTAGTCAGAGTGCAGAGTATATGTGTGAGCCCAATGCAGGAGTGCATTAAAGCAATGCAGTTATTCTTAACCATGACACACATTCAGTATTAATCCACACAGCAGCAAAAGCTGAACAATTTTGAAACTTGACCGTCCCATGTGTGTAGGAACAGCTGATGGTGGCCATAGCAGCAACAAAATGCAGACGATCACAAGCTCATAAACGCGTTTAAATCCATAAAGTAATCATCACATGTCATGCCGACACAGCTAAAGATTCGTTACCCCGACGATTAATTTAAACCACTCTGAGTCGACTCTTTTATAGATGAATCAATAGTTTTAAACATGACGCACTTTCAGATTTAAGCCTTAGCTAGATATTCACTTCACTTAGCTGTGTTACACACTGCATGGAAGGTCATTTTCAAAAACCCACAAAAGGGGCTCTTTAAATCATGAAAAATGTGTACAAAGCATTGTATGCTTGCATAAGAACAATGCAAACATAGTTGACTAAATGTGAGAATAAATATAATTAATAATATATTATTATATTATATATTATAATAAATATTATATATATATATATATATATATATATATATATATATATATATATATATATATATATATATATATATATATATATATATATTAATTATTCATTCATTTATTCATTCTCTTTTCGGCTTACTCCCTTTATTAATTTGGGGTCGAAATGAACCACCAACTTATCCAGCATGTGTTTTACGCAGCGGATGCCCTTCCAGCCACAACCCATCTCTGGGAAACTACATTAATTATATAATAAATAAAAAAAGGAAAGATAATTCATAATAAACATAATTATATTATAAATGTTAAAAACTTGCTGCCAAAATTTTTAAAACTTTGTGGTTGGATAAAGGCAAAGTTTAAAGACTTTGAATGATTATGTATTAATATTTTGGGGATTCACTGTGATCCTTGGATAGATTCTTGTTCTAAATATGCCAGACATGATTATTTTGGTAACTATTATTACACAAAAAGACATACAGTTGAAGACAGAATTATTAGCCCCCTGAATTATTAGCCCCCCTGTTTATTTTTTCCCCCAATTTCTGTTTAACGGAGAGCAGATTTTTTCAACACATTTCTAAACACAATAGTTTTAATAACTAATTTCTAATAACTGATTTATTTTATCTTTGCCATGACGACAGTACATAATATGTTACTAGATATTTTTTTAAACACTTCTATACAGCCTAAAGTGACATTTAAAGGTTTAACTAGGCTAATTATGTTAACTAGGCAGGTTAGGGTAATTAGGCAAGTTATTGTATAATGATGGTTTGTTCTGTAGACTATTAAAAAATATATAGCTTATAGAGGCTAATAGTTTTGACCTTAAAATGTTTTTTTTTTTTTTTATTAAAAACTGCTTTCATTCTAGCCGAAATAAAACAAATAAGACTTTCTCCAGAAGAAAAAATATTATCAGACATACTGTGAAAATTTCCTTGCTCTGTTAAACATCATTTGAGAAATATTTAAAAAAGAAAAAAAAATCAAAGGGGGGCTAATAATTCAACTGTATACATGTGCAGGGAAAACAACAATTAAACCTGTTTTGTATCAATCTTTTTTGATCCTTTAAAACATCTTTTCTCTTAGAACAGCATGTATTTATTGTATCTACATAATTGTCTATTTTTCTCTTTCAGAGTCTTAGGGAATGGGTTAGAGGTGGAACGACTCCATCTGAAAAACTTTTTCCATCATTTCCACTCCAAACGTGGAATGTGGGTAAACAACAATTCAGGAAAAAAGTAAAAAAAAAATGATTAGATGTTTCTGTTTCCTCTCCTATTTCCTCTCAACCTACAAACCTTCAACAACTGTGTAAACTTTGCATTCCACAAAACATACAAATTTTCACACTTTGGAAATCAAAAAAAGTTGCCCTATTCAGACGTTAGTTGATTCATTTGGGGACATCTATAAAATAAAAATGTCCATAGCTCCTTAGTCATTAAACATACTTTTGGATGAAGATATAATTGCAGTGGATGACTGAATGATTATTCACACACTCAGTCAGGTGATAATATTTATACCTGGGATCCTCAAATCTGAGTTTAGCTTTATTCCTGATCAAAATCATTCTAGATTCACACACAGGGCATTGGCGTCAGCACAGGCAAGACTGTTGTAGTATCAACAGCCAGTTAAAGAGTAATTTCTATCTTAATTTTAATGTATTTTTTGTTGGTCAGTTATCTACAAAATAAACAGGATTTGAGGTGAAGTTTAAAACAAGGTCCGCTTATATGCTTCAGTGCAAAAATACAAACTGGTCTGTTAAATAAGATATTAATATATATAAAATTACTAGCTTGATCTCACGAGGAAACGTAAGTATTTTACGTTTTGTCAGTTTAGTGGCTAATCCGTACAAATTTGTACGATTTTAAAAAGGAGGCGTGGCACCCAACCCCACTCCTAATTCCAACCGTCATTGGGTGGTGAGCAAATTGTACTAAATTGTACGAATTAGATCGTATGAATTCATACAAATTAACCACTAAATCAAAAAGTTACGAATTGCCATGAGATTGCGTTGAAGATTACAGTGTGAATACTTTAGAGTAGCCTATATTAGGCCAAATATACAATTTAAATATTTTTTATCAATTTAATCAACTAAGTAGTTGACCACAATGAGCCAGGCTTTACAAACTATTCACAGCACTGAAAGTATTCCCCTCAGAACAATAAACTTACTGACTGTAAAACACAGAAGTAGGAAGTTTTCGGAACTACATCTTATCATTAATATCATTCAAGATTTTTTAACTAATTATTTTTATTATTTTTTAACATTATTTTAATGATTATAAAGATTTTTATAACATTAAAGATTTTTTTAATTCAGACTTTGATGCATCACTTGCTTTTGTTCATATCTTAGACAGTTCTACCTATTACAGTTTATTAAAATATTAATGACAACAGAACATAGGTTGCTCTACAAATAAAAGCAAAAAAAAAGGTACACTTACTAAAAAATACTGAGGTTTGTTTTGGGTTTTTTTGCCCACTACACACATTACTGGCAGGCTTTAGTTTATGTTCTCTACTGATATGCTAAAAAGGCAATAATGGTCCAACATTCCTGACCTTTATCACCAATAAAGCCTAGAAAAATAGGGCATCAGTATATTGTAAACCGATAGGTTCAAATATTATTTTCCAGTTATCAAAGAAATAATTTATTATTTCATTTTAGTTTTGTGTAACTAATAAATTGTTTTTCATTTGAAATTGTAATATATGCATCTGTGTAAAACCTATGAATGGTGGAAAAACATATTCAGTAATTGTTTATTACAACCACATGGGTCTCCACTTTGGGTTTAACAAACTTATGCCTCAAGTTTTTCAAATTTTTTAACTAAAAATGTCCTCCTTTCCCAATGCTGATGCAATTTCTAGCCAAGAATTATTGGCTAACCCTATCTGGTTAACCCTATGATCACGCAAAACATATTCAGTAATTGTTTATTACAACCACATGGGTCTCTTTTTGGTTTTAACAAGCTTATGCCTCAAGTTTTTCAAAATTTTTAACACAAAATGTCTTGCAATTTCTAGCCAAGAATTATTGGCTAACCCTATGTGTTTAACCCTATGATCATGCATGGACGGATAATAAAGCGTACCTGTTTCAGGCTAAATCTCTTCAAAGTGATTAATATTCAACTCAAATGAAATGCAGCATCACGCTAACTGTTTTCTCAAGTCTCAAAATATTTTGTGCACTCTGCCAGCCAAAACCATGCAGCACGTACCCAATGTGAACCTCCGCAAACACCGCAATGACGTCACAGTCACCGCGCGCACTCAAACGAACTATGACCCTCCCTATGACACAGCGCACAGCCCTCCTGTATCTGTGGACACTTCCCAAACTTAGCAGCACAAAGGAAAGAAATCAGTGCATTGAAGGTCTGTCCAATGTATTATTGAACCTTTTCTAATTTTAAATTTCAGGTAGGCCTACTTTATGTGTGAAGAGCAGGTAATAACCCTCTCTACTCCAGTGTTGCGAATGCGATCCGCTGATCTAACAGACACAGTGCAAAATGATTTAGAAACAGCACTAAACCTTTTTGCAGGTCAAAATCAACCCCTTAAATGCAAAACTAAATGTATTTATCCACTGATTATTTAAACTAATATGAACAAATAGTCTTAGAGAAAGTTTTTTGTGTTGCCATCAATGAACGCAACATGCAGTTTGAATTGTGAATGAATGGAGAATGATTGACAGGCGCAGCAGAGAGAAGCGCTGAACAACTTTCTAGTGCCTTACAATAGGCTACCTTCATGGCTTTTGTTGGCTTATAAGTTACACAGAATATAGCACAAGATCGGATTTGGATCGGTACCAGCTGGCCTTTATCCGATCCAGCAAAAATATGTGGTATTGAATTGATATTCTATCCAAGTATTGGGATCGGTGCATCCCTAATGCTTATTCATACTAGAATTATGCTAACATAATGCTAATTCATACTAGAAAGACGCTAGCAAACATGCTGATTCATACTAGAATCTAGCTAACAACATGCTAATTCACAGAATTATGCTAGCGACATGCCAATTCATATTAGAAACATGTTAGTAACATGTTAATTCATATTAGAATCATGTTTACAACATGTTAATTCATGCTAGAATCAAGCTAACAACATGCTAATTCATACTAGAATCATGCTATCTATCTTTCTGTCTATCCTTCTATCTATCTATCTATCTATCTATCTATCTATCTATCTATCTATCTATCCATCCATCTATCATACTTTTCAAACTTTTTAAAACTATTTCGCATTAATTTAACAATTCCAACAGGCTTTCTCAAGCCACCATAAAGTTTGCCTTCAAAGATCTTCAACAATCTTTTTAAGATCTTTTACATGCTGTATTTGTGTATTTAAAATAGCAATTGTGTTAATAAATATTTTGTTATATATATATTTAGATGTTGGCTGTTGTAAACATGAAACATTATAATTTATAATTGTACATAATACATCTGGTTTAAACTAATATGTATATATAAAATAAATTGGAAACATTTATTAAACAGTTCATTCTGCTGTGGCAACCCCAAATAAATCAGGGAAAAAACCCAAGGATTGTGAGTGAGTGAGTGAGTGAGTGAGTGAGTGAGTGAGTGAGTGAGTGAGTGAGTGAGGGAGGGAGGGAGGGAGGGAGTGAGTGAGTGAGTATTAATCATTTTCCAGTGGGTAAATAACAAGGAGAAAATAATGAAAAAAGTTTCAGTTTCCTCTCCTATTTGTTATATGTTAAGCATAAAATCAACCTTGCAGTAACATGCACAATAAAGTTCTTTATTCAATGATTCCATGAGCAACCTTTTAACATCTGTGGAACTTTTTCATTCCACAAAAAGATTCTTTACAGTAGAAAATGTTATTTACACTATTAAAAGCTAAATGGTTATTTTGGGAACAACTAAAAAAAATCTTTGTATGTTTTTTTCTGTAGCCCTATTCAATTGGCAGTTGATTCTAATGGGGACATCTATAAAATAAAAATCTTGTGGAATTAGATAAATTTGCAGCGGAAGACTGAGTTAATAATGAGTTAGTAACTAAGTTAGTCTGAAGCCTTCTATTTCATCACTGAAAAAAAGTCTGTTTATTTGTTAGTTTAGAATTATTGATAAATAAAAATCTAGAATTGTTACAGTTATTTTCTACACTGTAAAAAAAACCCTAATTTTACAGAAAATATCTCTAAATTTTTTACAGTAATTTTTTGTCATTTTAAATTATATTCAAAACTTAGTAAAATGACAAACAATCTCTCTAAATTAACAGTTTGACTTTCATTTTAGGTACTTTATCATTAAAGACAAATTACTGACATTTTTGTTTTTTATACAGGGAAATTACACTATTATTTATACAGTATTTTTTCTGTTATTTTAAATTATATTCAAAAGTCCGTAAAAATTACAAACAATATCTGTAAATTAACAGCTTGACTGTTATTTTATGTACTATACAATTAATGACAAATTACAGCAATTTGTCTGTTTTATACAATTAAATTGCCGTATTATTTAAACACTGTTTTTTCCTGTTTTTTTGAAGTACATTTAAAATTACGTAAAATTAATGTAATAAATTGTAATTGTAAAAAAAAAAAAAAATCGTAAAAAAAAGGTAAATTACTGGCAGCTACGGCTGCCAAACAAAAACCATAAAATTACGGTAAAATTTCTTTTGTTGAAGTAAAGTGCAAAAATAATAAATCTACAGATATTTTCATTAAAAGGTTACAGAAAAACACTGTTATTTTACAGACTTCTCCTAGATTATTAGGATCAAATCCATTTAATAAAGTTACACAATAAGAGTTTTACAGAGAAACACTGTTATTTTACAGACTTTTCCTAGATTATTACGATCAAATCCATTTAATAAAGTTACACAATAAGAGTTTTACAGAGAAACACTGTTATTTTACAGACTTTTCCTAGATTATTATTATCAAATCCATTTAATAAAGTTACACAATAAGACTTTTACAGAGAAACACGGTTATTTTACAGACTTTTCATAGATTATTATTATCAAATCCATTTAATAAAGTTACACAATAAGACTTTTACAGAGAAACACTGTTATTTTACAAACTTTTCCTAGATTATTATTATCAAATCCATTTAATAACGTTACACAATAAGAGTTTTACAGAGAAACACTGTTATTTTACAGACTTTTCATAGATTATTATGATCGAACACCATCAATAAAGTGACTGCACTAAAAGTTTAAGAGAAAACAATGTTATTTAAAAGAATTTTCCCTAAATCATTACGATTAAACACCTTTAATAAAATGCCAAGACATACTCAAGGTCGTAATTTAACGGTTTTATTTTGGATCAAAAAAGTCTGGAAAAAACAAGATACAAGATACAACTGGTTAAAATTCTCACAACTTTAAAATTAAAGTGGTTACATTTTATTGAATAGTATTTATGTAAAACATGTTGAGATTTAAGTTATATGGAATGACTCAGTTCCAAATCTTAAATGAAACTGTAATGGGAAGGGGACGCTGACAAAGGAGTGCAGATCCAAATGCAAGTTTATTACACAGAGATGGTCAGGCAAGCAACAGTCAACAGAGGAGCAAACAGATGTATGCAGGGAATCCAGAGTCATGGTCAAATAACAGGCAAATGGTCAGTCCCAGCAGCAACAACAACAACAACATAAACAATTAACAAGCAAAGCAAAGCAAGAGAAACGCGTCATAATGTTCACAGTAACAGTATAACAAGCCTTAGCAATTAGTGCGTGCATCTGTGCTGCTTTTAAAGTCCATGTAATCAGTTCATAACTATCCTCCGACTGTGTGTGTGTGTGTGTGCGCAAATAGTGGGTGTGAAACAGTGAAAATCAAGTAGCTGTATACGTTTTCAGTATATCTTAAGTTTATCATAATCCTATAGTCTGAGAATTTCATGAAACTGTTGTGCTGTTTACTGTAGTAGTATAAATGTTCCTGTCACAATCATCAGCAATTTAATCCTTGTAGATCGCTGGTAAACACGCAGATCGTCATAGAACTACAAATCCGCCATTATATGGACTACAGATCCAGTCAGGCAATGCTCACATGCACCTGTTCCAGATTCCACTGATTGCGCACACACACACAGTCGGAGGATCGTTATGAACTGATTACATGGACTTTAAAAGCAGCACAGACGCACGCACTAATTGCTAAGGCTTGTTATACTGTTACTGTGAACATTATGACGCGTTTCTCTTGCTTTGCTTGTTAATTGTTTATGTTGTTGTTGTTGCTGCTGGGACTGACCATTTGCCTGTTATTTGACCATGACTCTGGATTCCCTGCATACATCTGTTTGCTCCTCTGTTGACCGTTGCTTGCCTGACCATCTCTGTGTAATAAACTTGCATTTGGATCTGCACTCCTTTGTCAGCGTCCCCTTCACATTACAGTTTCATTTAAGATTTGGAACTGAGTCATTCCATATAACTTAAATCTCAACATGTTTTACATAAATACTATTCAATAAAATGTAACCACTTTAATTTTAAAGTTGTGAGAATGTTAACCAGTTGTATCTTGTATCTTGTTTTTTCCAGACTTTTTTGATCCAAAATAAAACTATTAAATTACGATCTTGAGCATGTCTTGGCATTTTATTAAAGGTGTTTAATCGTAATGATTTAGGGAAAATTCTTTTAAATAACATTGTTTTCTCTTAAACTTTTAGTGCAGTCACTTTATTGATGGTGTTCGATCATAATAATCTATGAAAAGTCTGTAAAATAACCGTGTTTCTCTGTAAAACTCTTATTGTGTAACTTTATTAAATGGATTTGATAATAATAATCTAGGAAAAGTTTGTAAAATAATAGTGTTTCTCTGTAAAACTCTTATTGTGTAACTTTATTAAATGGATTTGATAATAATAATCTAGGAAAAGTCTGTAAAATAACCGTGTTTCTCTGTAAAACTCTTATTGTGTAACATTATTAAATGGATTTGATCATAATAATCTATGAAAAGTTTGTAAAATAATATTGTTTCTCTGTAAAACTCTTATTGTGTAACTTTATTAAATGGATTTGATCGTAATAATCTAGGAAAAGTCTGTAAAATAACAGTGTTTCTCTGTAAAACTCTTATTGTGTAACATTATTAAATGGATTTGATCATAATAATCTATGAAAAGTTTGTAAAATAATAGTGTTTCTCTGTAAAACTCTTATTGTGTAACTTTATTAAATGGATTTGATCGTAATAATCTAGGAAAAGTCTGTAAAATAACAGTGTTTCTCTGTAAAACTCTTATTTTGTAACTTTATTGAATGTATTTGATCATAATAATCTAGGAAAAGTCTGTAAAATAACAGTGTTTTTCTGTAAACATTTTAATGAAAATATCTGTAGATTAATTATTTTTGCACTTTATTTCAACAAAAGAACTTTTACCGTAATTTTATGGTTTTTGTTTGGCAGCCGTAGCTGCCAGTCATTTACCTTTTTTTTACGATTTTTTTTTTACAGTGTATCAGTTTGTGTAGGTGCTCAGCCCTGGTAGATGTTAGAGCCTTCCTTTAGCTGAGCATACTATTTTGTATGCACTTCTAAGGACCTCTAATTAGTTTGTTTTTCCACTTACATTCAAGGGTATGAGTTGGTGTTTTGAGAGCACAATGCGCAAGTATGATTGTTATACCATGGTCTTTTTAAATTTGATGGGTGCCACAATATTTAGTGTGTTATTGAAGATAGCATCCATACCGTTTGTTACTACATAAAAGTTGTTTGTGTTTGTGGGTGCACTTTGATCAGGTAAGTTGTTCATAAATTTGTCTTTAGTGGACAAAATGATAGTTCTACCAGGGCAATATATCTGTGCAGATCTGCAAATTTCAGGTATACACAGCTTATATAATATGAGGTAGTGACCTGTTACATCATTACTTACATCATTGTGGTATAATGTCTATATTATTGACCTCAATTCCTTCAGACAAAATCCTTTATCCCAAGTGATTGTAATCTGTAAATGCAAGTCCTGATATGTCATAAGTGTCCTTTATGTGGATGTTGAAATCTCCTACAATTAGTATTTTATCAGTTTTAACTAGTAAGTCAGAAATAAAATCAGAAAACTTTTTTAGAAAACATACATTGGGTTCTGGGGGTCTATACAAGGTGATTAAATAGAGAGATAACATGGCATAACATTAAGCACCAATACTTAAAAGAATTAAACATAAGTCAGTTTCTCTGATCAACATTAAGAATATCATTAAAGATTGATGCAACTCCACCACCACAACCTGTCTGACAAGGTACATGTTTACAATTATATCCTGAAGAAGTGGCTTCATTTAAACTAATATAGTAATTTTGTTTAAGCCTGGTTTCAGTAAAACGTGCATTAAGATTTTTTTCTGTTATCATTTTATTTACAATACGTGCTTTAGGTGCAAGTGGCTTGATGTTTAGAAGACCAAGCTAAAAATGCCTATTTTACTTGATTGCTGTTTTTCTGGTTTGATTCTTATTAAATTTATTCTAGAATACATAGTAAATTTACTTTGTGAACTAATAATATGAGAAATAGACAGTTTCTATGGGGTGAGCCAGATATGCATTTATGTGCTCTAAACTGCTCCTGTCCCAACCTTTTTGTCATGCAAAGTGTACAAATCTTGATGGTTCTGTGGGTCTCGTCTATCAAATGTCATCTTTATTTTGTATTTTCTATTGGATTCAAGTCTGGTGATTGGCTGGGCCATTCTACAGCTTGATTTACTTCCTCTGAAATCATGAGAGTTTCCTTGGCTGTGTTTTGGATCATTGTCTTGCTGAAATGTCCACCCTGGTTTCATCTTCATCACCATGATAATGCAGATGTTAGACTGAAGCAGCTATTATTAATTTACAATGAGAAAGGGCAGAGGTTTGCTTTCTAACTGCTAAGAGATTTCAGCTGCTGTCTGGGCTTTCACTGTCTTTCTACACCTCCTTTTTTCATGTGTTCAATCTTTTTTCTCTGTGTCTTTTCATTTTATTACACATAACTTAACTTGTAAACAAATGTTTTGTTTTCTTTGCATATATGTATTAACATTCGGTGAAAATTTCAAGTTTCAACAGCACCTTCAGAAATGTTTTCTGAGAAAAATGGTGACATGTTCAATATTTATTTGCCCCACTGTACATGGTCAATAAGATCCTGGACTCTAGGTATTGATGAGCAGTGTTGGGAGTAATGCGTTGCAAAAGTAATGTAATACAGTAACCTATTACATTGTCCTGTAACGCAGTAGTGTAAGGCATTACTGATACATTTTCAGTAATATTTTACTCAGTACTTGTTCAGTAACGCATGCGTTACAACAAACTTTTTGCCCGCAAGACATTAACAAATAAAAAATACCGCAGTTCTATTTCCTGTTCGTGGTGAGTGGACATACGTGTGTGTTGTCATTAGTCTCCCTCTAGCTATTGGGACTTTTTACTTTGAACGCGGAATGATTTCAGCATCTGAGCTCGAGGTTCGGGACTATCGGCTCAGCCCAGTTCGCAGTAAGCCCTAATGTCGTAAGCACAGTATTACAAGTCGAGAGCACATTCATGTTAGATGAGTGAGTGAACGCGCCGGTGTTACCTCTGTCCGTGGACAAAACTCCTCGCGTGCACTCAAAACACTGGATGGGCTGCTCACGTGCGAATGATCTGCTCTCGCTCCATCAGATGATGCAGACTCACAATTTTTGCTTTGTGTTTCCTCCTCTTTTCGTGCTTTTGCTCTCCAGAGATCCTCCTGTTAAATTGTTATCCCAAGAATGTTGATATGGTTTATATATTGCTACACTATTTACCTACAGGTTAAGGTAAATTCTATAATAAATACTAGTGTTTTTGAGTGTTAGGTATACTGTCTATGTTTTAGGCTAGTACTATTTACAACTTGTTAATAAATGCTTCAGCATAATGTAGTATTAAGAATAGTGAACTCATAAAATGAAATACAAAGTGTAGTTTTACTACAGTAAAGTGTGGTGAATTGTAGTATAATATACCCTATATTGTAAAAAAAAACTACAGCATTGGGTCATTTGTTTATAATACACTTATAATATGGTGTTACCATAGCAACTATAGTATAACCACAACAGATTAATAGTACTGTTCAAAACACAGTACATGCCAATATGTGTGTTCAGGGGCCCTGTGGAACAGATTTTCCTCAAAATGAAGAAGATGACAGGGAAAATGTCCTCCACAATCTCATTAACAATGTGATAGACAACAGAGACTAGTTCACTTTATTTTAGTTGCCATGATAAAATGAGATTGATAGTGAGATTTATTTAAAGAGTGAATAGTACAGTATGCTATAATACCTTTTCAAGTTTTTCCCTATTTTCTATTAGTTATATTTCTGCTTTCGTTAGTTATATTTTTGTTTAAATGTTGTTTATTTGATTAGTATGGTGCACCTTTTAGATGTTTAATAAATGTTTTTAAAATAAAACGTATTCTTTACACCCAACGTCTATTCTCTGTCTTTAAGTGTTTGAAACTGGAAATATCTCATCATATAACATACGTACAGCCAAAAATGTTATGGTCTGTTAGATTAAAATTTATAAGTCTATTTTAGCATTTTGGTTATTGTTAATAAATAGTGGACCAATATAAATCATATAAAAATGCACGAAAGAAAGAGGGAACAAGAGACACAAATTGTGAGTCTGCATATAATCTCACTAAGCGAGCAGTGTACTGAGAGTGTGCAAGAAAATTTGTGCCTGAGCAGTGCATAATTGAGAGAACGTGAGAAAATTTGCATGCGAGCGGCGTATATTTGAGAGCTCGCAAGCAGTTTTGTCCACAAACAGAGGAAATTGGTGCACGAGCTCACTTTGTGCATGACAGTTTTGTGTTTTGAGCCACTTGAATTTAAAGTGAATACAATAATGGCAACAATAAGAAGAGAAAAGAAATCTGCATTTTGTCATGGCAATTTGTCAGGAATTTACATATAGGTCTGTTGTGTCCAACATGGATATACTGTAGTCAAGTTATTCACAGATATTGCCAGATAACCACTTTACCTCAACCATACTTTTAATCATCATTTGTGAATCTGTCATCCTTTCTTGCATTGTCTTGAGCCTTCACGTTGCCAATCATAACTTGTTAGTAATTGTTATTGTTAGTAGCCTGGATAGGTCACAGTCATTCTGCTACATCATATCGCTTACTACTGGATGTAAAATGCTCTGCAGTACATTTGGTCATTTTAGAATGTTACGTTCTAATTCTGTAGTTATTTTGGTAAAAGTAACTAAAAAGTAATATAAGAGTAATGTAACATATTACTATTCTGAGACAGTAATATTGTAATGTATGGGATTACTTTTAAATAACAGTAACAAGTAATCTGTAATGTATTACAATTTGGTAGTAACTTGCACAACACTGTTGATGAGATGGCTGTAATACCTCATCGACTGGGAGGGGTATGGTCTGGAAGAATAGTCCTGGGTATCTCAAGAAGATGTACTTGACCCCACACTGCTGCAGAAGTTCCACCATAGCCACCCGGATTGACCTGCCTCTCACAGTCGCTGATGCTCTCAACATCACAATAGGGCATTGGGAGCTTTCCCTGGAGGAGGGAGTAATGTCAGGCCTTCATCATAACCATCTTCGTCACTCCACCTGAAGCATCACCCACCGATTCATCATCACCCGAATTCTAATTACATCCACCTGACTTCAATCTGTCACTTCCTACATATACCCCACTCACTCAGTCTCTCATCGTAATGCTATGTAGACCCCCTGATGCTATCTAGGACACTCATTCCTGCATTCTGCTCTCCATATCTCTTTGTTGGACTCTGCTCAGTACACTACTCTAAGGACAGTCAGATACGCCTTACTATTCATATACTCCTGCTTCTGAACTTTTGTCAATAACCTTGTTATTCTACTTACCTCTGCCTGTGGTCTCATCCCTCTCATTCTGTGACAGTCTCACAGCTTTTACCAAAATGTAACAAAATTATACATCATTAAAAAAAAACTATTAATTATTAAGCACAGATAACAGTGGATCATAAAGGATCAAAAACAGTTGTGCTTCTTTGTTTTTTTATATTACCATAAATAAATTGCACAACAATTCCATTCATCAATTTCTAGAAAAGTCTAATCTAGAAATATATCTAGAAAAGTCAAATGTATTACTATTTCCACAAAATATGAAGAACTATTAGTAATGACTGAGCACCAGTAAGAGCAAATCATCATTTTAAAATGATTTCTAAAGGATCGTGAAAAATATTTAAAATTAAATAAATAAATAAATCAAACACACAAAAACATGTATTGTTGCTTATGAGCAGAGATGAGCTGTAGTCGACCTTTAAAATTTAGACCCGACAGGGCCCAAGCCCTGGAAATGGAAATGAAATACTGTAGAAAAAGAATTGAAAAGAAAATAATTTTTGTTTTGTAAACAGCTGCCTGAATTTACAACAAGCTCAGAAATGTTTAAAGCAATTGATGAGTTTTTATAAGAACATGTCATACCCCGGGCAAAACGTATTGGGCTGTGTACTCATGGCATGAGGTCCATGGCTGGATTAAAATGTGGGCTAATAGTGCTTGTCAAACAAGTAGTTCCACATGTGTTTGGAGTCATTGCATGTTGCATAGAGAGTCTCTGGCTGTGAAAAAAATGAGTGGAGATTTATTCAACGTTATGGGTTCTATCGTAAAGGCTGTTAATTTCAATAGTATCTGGATGCAGCCTTTATGATGCAAGCTGAGATTGCATTGCCCAGAGATGCAATGTCAGACACAATGCACTCAATGGAGTTAGGGATGTCACGATGAGGCGTAGGGTTAGGGGTGGGTTTAGGTGAGCGCATTAAAAAGCATTGGATGCAACTCAGCTTGCATCTGCACCGAGTCTGCAGCCAGATCCCTCTCGATAATTTCATCAAGAGGAATGCTTTGCAAACACGCCTGATCACTTTTCTGTCTGCCGCAGTGGGAGAAGAACACACTACACGCTCCTTCTGAGGTGCATTGGCTTTCTCATGGATTAGTATTGTAACTTGTTTGAGTTATGCCATTTTCCATTAACGAGTTTTTACTTCAACATTGCACAGAGCTGGCTGCAAAGTTCAGTGACAATACATGGCTCACTAAATTAGCCTTCTATGCAGAGCCGCAATGCACATGCCATTCAGCTTTACAACAAGATTGAGGGGCACTTTAGGAAAGTACTTTTCTGAAGCTGAGTCCTGACAAAAGGACAAGACATAGTTCCCCTTCGGGAGGGAACTTCAATGCTATGTGGAAAAACTTCCACTTTGGGGATTTCGTCAGAATCCAATCATCTGAAAGAGTATAAAAACGGGCCAATGAAATGCCAATGAGTTGGCGGCGACAGCATGCAGAGCTGTCGTCAATGACAATTAACTTGGCATAAAAGCCCAGCATGTGCTCAGCAACGGCATCCTTTTCGCTTTCAGAGCCTTTCACATGCTACTGAGTGAGTTACTGAGGGTTCTCCAACCTGTTTCAACAGAGAGAGACTGAGAAGCTGTTCTCCCGGTCCAGAGCGCGTTCACGCCGCGGCAGACGGTCGAGCTGGGTTCTTCTCTCCCTTGCCTGGCGTCCTTTGGGTCCGGTCCTCAAACTGAGCGGTTTGTATAGGAAGCAAGCTTCCCTAAAAGAGCAACACGGTCGTGCAGCGCGTCTTTTTCAAGATGTCGTTCCGACCGTGCGTTTCTGGATGTGGTGGTTCCCTGTCCCCAGATAATGGGCACGAGCACTGCGTTGCATGTTTGGAGGTCCAGCATGTTAATGCGGTGCTCGCAGGCAGTGCATGCCGTCATTGCGACGTCATGTCTGTTGCACAGCTAAGATCGGGCAGATCTGAGTGTTACAGTGGGAGTAAATCCGCCGCCTTCGGGCTCACGGACCTCTCATTCCTCAGCGTGCTCCATCCAAGCTTCGAGTGAGAGAAGCGATCTATCCTCATGGATGGTCACCCTTTCACTTGATGACACCAAGGACCAGATGTCCATCATTGCATCGGAGGGTGGGCTATCATTATCTGACGAGGATCCGAACCCGCTCCCTCCCTCCGGGGTAGTGAGCATGGCTTCGGATCCACAAGCGGATATGCTTTCCCGGGCTGCTTCGGCCATGGGTCTGGAGATGGTTTATCCCACAGCCCCGCGGCCGGACCGACTAGATAGGTGCTACGTGGAGGGCAAGAAGGCTAAGCCTTCTAAGCTTCCTGTCCCCTTCTTCCCGGAGGTGCACAGTAATAGGCTAATCCTGGCAGATATGCGCGATGTTGACAAAGTTCACTTTCTTAACTCGCTCATATCCCAGGCTGGCCTGTTCGGCGACACCGTCGGTGAATTCACCTAGGAGTTCACGGCGGTGAAGGAGCAGTCGGATGCGATGGGCAAAGTCATCTATCGGCGGAACCGTAAGACCGCTCCCCCCGCCGAACCATCCACCTCCACTGCTCCTCACCGAGGGCGCCCGCCTGCGGCCTCAAGACCTGCTCCGACGCCCCCGCCTGCACCTCCAGCCAAACGGCAGCGCCGAGCATCCCGCAGGCAACTGGCGCACCCGCCCCAGGGCGGTAAACGGACCGCGAAGCGTCCCTGAGACGGGCCATCCAGAGAGGAGGGAACTTGCTCTTTCCCCGGCGGAGGGCCGGGCCCTACAAATAACACCAACAGTGTTTTTCAACGCCACTCAAATTCCAAAGAAAGCAAATTTTTCCTCTTCCCCAGATGTGACAGCCCGAACACTGCCAGCTTGGGACGCTATGCCTTCCAGCTTGCAGGATCGGTGCATTTCACATGTGGCTAACGAAGCGCAAGAGAACGGTCTCCTTTCTCTTCCCCTCCCGACCACCCCTCCGGAGTATGGGTGCGAGACGAGAGTGAACCTCTCGCCTCCTGCTCTCCCGCGGGACCCCAGTGCTTCCCGGTTGAGCCCACCCACTCCGTGCTGCCCCACCGCTGGTACGTCAGCGATCGTGCGAATGAAGCCTCTAGCAAAGGCTCTGCCTGCCTGGTTAGCGCGGGCCAGCCCATCGCGGTGGCTCATCCGCATGATCAGACTCGGCTATGCGATTCAGTTCGCGAAACGGCTTCCCAAGTTCACGGGCATGTATTTCACCAGGGTCAGCCCTGCGTCTGCCCCTGTCTTGCGAGAGGAGATTGCTGTCCTCCTGGCGAAGGATGCAATCGAGCCGGTCCCTCCAGCCGAGATGGAGAGCGGGTTTTACAGCCCGTACTTCATCGTACCCAAAAAGAGCGGTGGGCTACGGCCAATCCTACACCTGCGCATTTTAAACCGCTGCCTTCACTAGCTGCGGTTCAGAATGCTCACGCAGAAACGCATCATCCAATGTGTTCGTCCTCAGGATTGGTTTGCAGCAATAGACCTGAAGGACGCGTATTTCCATGTTTCCATACTTCCACACCACCGGCAGTTTCTGCGGTTTGCGTTCGAAGGTCAAGCATGGCAGTACAAAGTCCTCCCCTCCGGGCTCTCTCTGTCTCCGCGGGTTTTCACCAAGCTCGCGGAGGGTGCCTTAGCACCCCTTCGACTTGCAGGCATACGCATACTCAATTATCTCGACGACTGGCTGATTTTAGCCAACTCGCGGGATCAATTGAT
Organism: Danio kyathit; assembly: GCA_903798195.1. Lineage (NCBI taxonomy): Eukaryota > Metazoa > Chordata > Actinopteri > Cypriniformes > Danionidae > Danio > Danio kyathit. Next base: position 31,591,933 of record LR812522.1, on the reverse strand, counting down.
TATGCACAGAGACAAGGTGCTCCGGCACCTCGACCAAGCTCGCCCCCGTGCAGAGCATCTCTTTCCTCGGGTTGGAGCTGGACTTGGTCACCATGACTGATGCTGATGGCTGATGCTGAACTGTCTGAGGGAGTTCGACAGGAAAAGGGTGGTCCCCCTGTAATTATTTCAGAGGCTCCTGGGGCATATGGCATCCACAGCCGCGGCCACGCCGTTTGGATTGCTCCATATGAGACCACTTCAGCATTGGCTTCACGATCGAGTCCCCAGACGCGCATGGCACGCGGGCACACACAGAGTGACTGTCACTGCGCTGTGTCGCCACACCCTCACCCGCTGGAGGGACCCCTCTTTCCTACGAGCCGGAGTGCCCCTAGGACAGGCGTCCAGGCATGTTGTCTGCTCCTCTGGAGTCATACGTGGCTGAAATCGCTGCGCGCCGTTCATATTCCGGGCGAGCTCAACCGTGCAGCCAACGGGCTCTCACGGCAGCTCCTAGCCTCGGGAGAATGGAGACTCCTCCCCGAGTCTGTCCAGGACCTCCTCTCTCAGGGACAGACTCTGGCACCCTCGTCCAGATCTGTGGAACCTCCACGTGTGGTCCATAGACGCGAGGAAGACTTTGGTAACCTACTGATGGCGGTGGTTAATACCATCACTCAGGCTAGGGCACCCTCTACGAGGCATGCCTACGCCCTGAAGTGGAGTCTATTCACTGATTGGTGTGCTTCTCGCCGAGCAGACCCCCGATCTTGCCAGATCAGTGTTGTGCTTTCTTTCCTTCAGGATAGGTTGGAGCGGAGGCTGTTGCCCTCCACACTGAAGGTTTACGTGGCTGCCATTTCCGCTCATCATGACGCGGTGGATGGCGGCACCGTGGGAAGGCATAACCTCATCATCCGGTTCCTCAGAGGTGCGAGGTGAGTATTTCCTCCCCGCCCCCCTCTTATGCCCTCCTGGGATCTCGCGGTAGTGCTTACGAGCCTACGTGGAGATTCCTTTGAACCACTCGACTCACTATCCTTGAGATATCTGTCCCTGAAGACAGCTCTGCTGGTCGCGCTGGCTTCGATTAAGAGGGTAGGGGACCTGGAGGCATTTTCGGTCAGTGACTCGTGACTGGAATTCGGGCCGGCCTACTCTCACGTTGTCCTGAGACCCCGGCCTGGATATGTGCCCAAGGTTCCTACCACACCGTTTAAGGACCAGGTAGTGAGCCTGCAAGCGCTGTCCACGGAGGAGGCAGACCCAGCACTTTCATTGCTGTGTCCTGTCTGTGCTTTGCGGATTTATGTAAACCGTACTCAGAGTTTTAGATCCTCTGAGCAGCTCTTTGTCTGTTATGGTGGTCGGCAGAAGGGAAGTGCCGTATCTAAACAGAGGTTGGCCCACTGGATAGTGGATGCCATCTCCCTCGCTTACCAGAGCCAGGTCGAGCCGTGTCCCCCAGGAGTTACAGCACACTTGACTCGGAGGGTTGCCTCCTCTTGGGCGTTAGCACGCGGCGCCTCTCTAACAGACATCTGTAGAGCTGCGGGCTGGGCGACACCTAATACATTTGCTAGATTTTACAATCTTCGAGTGGAGCCGGTTTCCTCAAGGGTGTTGGGAAACCCTGGTACATGAGGAAAATCGGTGGGTGTTGCTGTTGCTGTTGCTGCGCCTCTCTCTCTAACACAGAGATACGTGTGCCTTTTTTACTTTGCCAGTCAAGTTCCCCACTTGGCGAACCCTGCAGAGTTCCTCCGAGGCCCCCACATAGCATTACCCCCCCCCCCCCCCCCCCCCCCTCTCGGGGAACGAGGGTTACTTTAGTAACCAGAGCGATACAGTTTCGATTTAAAATCAATGCATCGGTTGGATCAAATTGAACAGTGACAGAGCAGGATCAACTGATTGATTTAAGCACTGACAGTACAGTGCATCTGGAAAGTATTCATAGCGCTTCACTTTTTCCACATTTTTTTATGTTACAGCCTTATTCCAAAATGGATTAAATTCTTAAATAATTAAATTTTTTGAAATTTTTGCAAATTTATTAAATAAAAAACCTGAAAAATCACATGTACATAAGTATTCACAGCCTTTGCTCAATACTTTGTTGACGCACCTTTGGCAGCAATTACAGCCTCAAATCTTTTTGAACATGATGCCACAAGCTTGGCACACCTGTCTTCCTGCATTCCTCTTTTCATTACCTCTCAAGCTCTATCAGGTTGGATGGGAAGCGACAGTGTATTTTCAGATCTCTCCAGAGATGTTCACTAGGATTTAGGTCTGGACTCTGGCTGGGCCACCCAAGGACATTCACCAAGTTTTTGTGAAGACACTCCATTTATATTTTGGTGGTGTGCTTTGGGTCATTGTCCTGCTGAAAGATGAACCGTTGCCCCAGTCTGAGGTCAAGAGCACTCTGAAGCAAATTTTCATTCAGGATGTCTCTGTACATTGCTGCATTCATCTTTCCCTCTATCCTGACTAGTCTTCAAGTTCCTGCTGCTGAAAAACATCCCCACAGCATGATTTTGCCACCACCATGCTTCACTGTAGGTATGGCATTAGCCTGGTGATGAGTGGTGCCTGGTTTTCTCCAAACGTAACACCTGGCGTTCACTACAAAGAGTTAATTTTAGTCTCATTAGACCGGGGAATTTTGTTTGGTATGGTCGGAGGGTCCTTCAGATGCCTTTTGGCAAATTCCTTTTGTCTGTGCTACCATACAGACCTGATTGGTGGATTGCTGCACAGATGGTTGTCCCTCTGTAAGGTTCTCCTTTCTCCACAGAAGAACGCTGGAGCTCAGACAGAGTGACCATTGGGTTATTGATCACCTCCCTGACTAAGGCCCTTCTCCCCAGATCACTCAGCTTAGATGGTAGGCCAGCTCTAGGAAGAGTCCTGATGGTTCCAAACATCTTCCACTTACAAATGATGGAGGCCACTGTGCTCATTGGAACTTTCAGAGCAGCAGACATTTTTCTGTAACCTTCCCCAGCCTTGTGCCTTGAGACAATCCTGTCTCGGAGGTCTACAGAAAATTGCTTTGTCTTCATGCTTGGTTTGTGCTTTGACATGCACTGTCAACCCTGGGACCTTATATAGACAGGTGTATGCCTTTTCAAATAACGTCCATACAACTGAATTTACCACAGGTGAACTCCAATTAAGCTGCTGAACATCTCAAGAATGATCAGTGGAAACAGAAAGGCTGTTTCTCAATATGCGTTCTTCAGCTGTCTTGTGTCCTCGTGTTCTCATGTAACATCATCATCAGCTGCCAAAGTTCAGTTCCAATACTCAAGACCGCAGGAACGGAGGACGCGTGACACTTCCCAGTTGTGTTCTTGATATTGAGGACGCACCGATGCAGACTTGAGCACCAATCTCGCTCTAGAAGTCCCAGAAGTCATTGCGGCTGGAGGTGGGAAGCGCAGCATTTTATTTAGATTTATTATTTAAGTTCAGAGACATAAGTTATTTACCTCAGGAGTTTCCCTAAATGAAACTAATAAAGGAATAAACACATTAAGGGTGTTTGTTTGCTGAAATTCGTATTAAAATATGTTTATTTATATTGTGCAACGTATATTTATACTGTTTTTATGCATAGTATATATTTTGAAAAGGGGAAAACAATAAATCATGGTATGAATGCTGTAATGTTTACATTTCCATTAAAAACACATTAAGGTCACGTGACCATCAGGAAGAACGCAGCATCTAATTTCTCACAGGATGCATTCTCTTTTCTCGTGGTCTCCCGAGTTCGTTCTTCCAAGGACACCTGGCAAGACCGATCTACACAAGAATGCAAGTCTATTCTCTGCGTTCTTGGAATTGAGAAACAGCCAATGTACCTGAGCTCAATTTAGAGCTTCACGACAAAGGCTGTGGAAACTCAAGTACATGTGATTTTTCAGGTTTTTTATTTTTCATAAATTTGCAACAATTTCAAAAAAAGATTTTTTTTTCACATTGTCATTATGGGGTATTGTATGTGGAATTTTGAGGAAATAAATGAATTTAATCCATTTTGGAATAAGGCTGTAACATAAAAAATGTGGAAAAAGTGAAGCGCTATGAATACTTTTCGGATGCACTGTACATATATAAAAATATATACAAGACCAGCTCTCTCTCCCAGTTCTGGATCTCCTGCCAGAAAGACTTTCCTCAAATTGCAACAAAGGCAATGATGCGCATTTTGCCTTTTGTCACAACCTATCTTGGTGAAAGTGCATTCACCTTCTTCTCCTGCCTGAAAAGCAAATACGGCACAGAATAGACAGCCTTTGTGTAATTTACAATATTTGTGTTATGATGGATAAATCTATTTGAAAATATACAAACAATGAGACAGAACTGAGGCTGACCTCAAACTTTTGAATAGTAGTAAGTCTTTTATCTGTGATCTTTGTTTCCTGATTTTGAGTTTACAGTGAAGGGTGTGTTCACCTTGAATGCTCTTCAATGTTGAGGGAGATTAGTTGCAATGAACAAACAGGCTAAAAATATAGTGTGAGCCACTGTAGATGTTGTCAGCTTTAAACATGGCAACACACTCGACTTACTACTGAAGCCTCTGGAAACCACATATTTAGACTAACTGCAATATCTTAATCTATAGATTTATTTGTTGAGTATCCAATGACACTGAACAAAATACCTCTATCTCTCTAAATGGGGAAACATCAAATTCTCCAAAACTATTTACCAAGCTTATGATTGTTTAGCAATGACATTTTACAACAAAACAACATTTTTTATCAGGGTGACCAAGCTAATGCACGTGCACACTGAAAGGAATGAATTCACTGTATGGCTGTTTTTAAAGAATGTAATCAGACCTCACCATCAAAATGACTGTGCTCTTTGTCTCCAAGTTCCTTACAAGCAGAAACTCATTAGAGATTATGAGGTCAGACAGGAAAGACTGTACCTTGCAATAGTTTCATGTAGACTGCAAAACTAAATTTTTTGGCTCGCTTAAATGAAGAGATATGTTTGCCAACTCCAGCCGGGAAAACAGCACGTAACAGAAACTGTTGTAGAGTACAAACCTTGGCTGTTTTTAATGACACATCTTGATGTTTTATTGAGCAGAACAATATCTAAACTTTGTTCCTGTGGATCCAGGACATATATTCAAATATATTTGAATATATTCATACATCCTGATGATGTATGCAAATTCTAATGTTCTTAGAATTTGATTATGTTAGTCTCATCTCAGGGTTGAGTCATATTATACATACAGTAGGGTAGGCCTATACAACAGGACTAAAAATACAACATGAACTGCTGTACTGAAACAATGACCAGCTTAACTTTTTTATTTGCTGCTGTCTGTGGATGTGGCCTTTATATTCACCAAACAGAAACATCATTTTTGAGCTGGAAGGTAAAATTGGATGATGTATCATAATGCAACTAACAAAACAAAATTATTATTATTATGCATGAAGAAATTAATATACTGTAGGATTACATAAACCATGTGAGGAAACATTCTTTTAAAAAGATGTTGGATTGTTTTATTCCACATGTTGATAGAGACAATCCCAATTTTTAAAACAGTTCCAGCAGGCACAAGACGACAACATGACGTCAGATTGACTTTGTACCCCAACATCATGGTACATTGCGTTTTGTTTGGAAAAGAAAATCAGATTGTCGTCAGAACCCAACATCAGGCCGAAGTCAATGTCCAATGTCGGACAGATGTTGCATTTTGGTTATGTTGGAAAGTAACCAAAATGCAACGTCTGTCCCATATTTCAACCAATGATGTTACAGCTTGACGTTGTGTGGACGTTACCAGTATGACATCTAGCAGACATTAGATTTTGGTGGCCATACTTGATGAATAAATGTCAGTATCTGACGTCAATATGGTGTTGGTTTAAGATATTTGCTCGACGTTGGATTTTGGTCACTTTCCAAAACAACCTAAAATCAACAAAATATCAATGTCATTTCACATTGTTATTGGATTTCAGAATAACATCTTTACATGCTTGCGACCTAAATCTAAACTAATATTAACATCTTATGATGTTGTGTGTCTGCTGGGGTGGTTGAACTGTCAATATTTTGTTAAAGGTGCAGTATGTAAGTTTAACACCCAGTGGTTGAACTAGGTATTGCACTCACTGGATCATAATAAAAGTACGCTGGGATGCCAGATTGTGTACAGGAGCGAGTGATTTAAACTGTGTTCTAAATAAAAGCAACGACACGCGATAGAGGGAATATTTTCCATATTAAAAGGAGTTTTTGTCCTAACCAACACCTCGAATTGATATATTAGAAATGGCTTCTATTTCTCACAGCTGAACAACAGAAACCTATGACAGCTAGATCACCTCAGGTAAGCCTTGTGTGCTTTATTCTGTGCTAAATGCTAACAATGCTAGTTTGAATGCATTTTACATGGCATTTGTTGCCATATACTGAAAGCAGAAAGTTCACCTCAGATCTTGAAAATACATTAAACCGTCTGAAATTGAACTTTAGAACTAAACACATATGAGTGATTCAGCATCTACATTGATGTTAAAGTGGGTTAACATGTATTAAATAGATTCTAAACCGTGAGTGAGTGCATATTCTGTGCTTCTGAAAGGCTGTATTTAAATTTCTGTCGTGTTTCGCCTGGTGCAAACAGCCAAATAGCTGATCACTGCCTCTCTCGTCACAGCGTGTTGTTAGGACACGCGGTTACAATGTAACCTGCTCACCTAATGTTTACGTTCGTAATATTTATGTAATTTGCTAATTAATAACCTCATGTGGAACTGCATCTGTCTCCCATACTGTTCTTTTTGGTCACGGACGCATGCTTTCAGAGTCTTTCTGAATGAATGAATGAAATACGCTGTTTTCCAACAAGGCAACCCAGGGTGCTGAAATATAATTGGCTAAACTGGCATCGTGCATATGAAATTTATCTAAACAAAGACAGCGTTCCGGCACGGAAAACCTATTTTCAAAGCAGAATATCTGACTTCAGCATTGTTTTTCAGTTAAACAAGTATGTTCACTTGGGATGTTTCTTAAATATCTGCACACATATTATGGTATTTTTATGCTTTAGAAGAGTCAAAAACTTACATACAGCACCTTTAAAATGCAGATCAAAACAGCATAGCAATGTTTAAAGTGAAGCAATTGTATGTTGAATTGATTACATTATTTCAGAATTCTAGGATTTTTAACAGCACACACTGCAACATGAGAATGTTGCTTTCATATTTATTCTAAATAAATGATAAATTTCCATTTTTCAGTTCCATAAAATGCCATCTCTGTGTGGACAGAAAGCTGAAACAAATGTGTTTTTAAACAAAAATGTAGCATGGACTAGTTTGGATTAGTTTGTCCTAAAGCACTCACTCACTTTCACTCACTTTTATGTTTTATGCAGTGGATGTTCTTTCAGCTGCAACAAAGCACCAAAAGTACACCAACAAGTGACCCACCAGTGCTGGGAAGCACCCATACACTTTCACATTCAAACACATACACACAGTCATACATTATGGCCAATTTTAGTTTATGCAATTCATCTATAATACGGCATGTTTTTGGACTGTAGGGGTCACCAGAGCACCCGAAGGAAACACAAAGAGAACATGCAAACTGCAGACACAGAGTGTCCTCGGGGTCTTAAAAAGTATTTTAAGTTGATACATCAATTATGAGAAAATTAAGTCCCTTCAAAGGTATTAAAAAGTCTTAATCGTGTTTTTACGAGGTCTTAATTTTTGTTCAAGCATTGTCCAAAGTGTTTGACTCCAAAAAAGCTTAAATATATTTATATTTCCTCCTAATATTAACCACGGCGTGCTTGATCCACATGATTAATTTGGGCTGGGGCGTGTCTAGCCCCCGTCCGATTGATGTCACAAAATTTGCAACGCTGTCCACATGTAGTGAAACCAAAGAGCAAAACAGACGACTAAATGGGAACATGTAAGTTTGCGTACTCCTGGTTGGAGAAAGACCAGTTTTGAGTTCTGAGTTTTGTTGCATGGTTGTGCTATATTAATTTATTTAACTACAACAATTTATTAACAACTGTTTATTAAGTTAAAGGTTTGATACTGATTAGAACTTGAAGTGGCTATGAGGTCTTGAAATATTCTAAGAAGGTCTTTAAAAAGTCTTTAAAAATATTAAAATTACATTTAGGATTCATGCATATACCCTGAGAGAGAAAGGCCTCTTGGCTGAGCCGGGACTTAATCCTGTGGTCTTCTTGCTGTGAGGCAACAGAGCCAATTCACAGTGCCACTCCAATATTTATTCATCTTTGTTAATGCTAATTAATAAACATTCAGCTGTTCCTAATTAGTTCATCTAAGTTCCATTAATGAATATTTACTAATGCACTATTGATTAATAAGATTAATTAAATGCTTTAGAAGGATTTTGCCGTGTTAATGTAGTTAAGCATTGTCAAAAATAACCTTATTGTAAAGTTTTATTATGTTGGGATTATGTTTTGGTCAAAATAAATATATCCTCTGTGACCATAAAATAATTGCACCAATCCCATTCATTATCTTTTCAGCTTAGTCCCTTTATTAATCAGGGGTGGCACCAGCGGAATGAACCTCCAACTTATCCAGCCTATGTTTTACACAGCGGATGCCCTTCCAGCTGCAACACAACACTGGAAAACACCCATACACTCCCGCATTCACACACATACACTACGGCCAATTTAGCTTTTTCAATTCACCTATACCACATGTCTTTGGACTTGTGGGGGAAACCGGAGCACCCGGAGGAAACCCACATGAACATGCAAACTCCACACAGAAATGCCAACTGGCCCAGCTAGGGTTCGAACCAGCGAGCTTCTTGCTGTGAGGCGATCGTGCTACCCACTGCGCCACCGTGATGCCCACACCAATCCCAAACTAACTATATTAATATTTTTGTTTAAAACCATAATACTTTTTCTTAGGATTCTTGGAATATTGAAAAGAACCCAAAAGAATAAATGTACAAAATTAATCTTTTGTAAGATTATAAACATCTTTACAGTCATTTTGGATCTATTTAATGCGTCCTTGCTAAATTAAAATAATAATTTAAAAAAATCTTACTGACCTCAAACTTTCAAGTTATTTATCTGTGGTCTTTGTTTCCTGATTTTGAGTTTACGGTGAAGGGTGTGTTCACCTTGAATGTTCTTCAATGTTGAGTGAGATTAGTTGCAATGGACAAACAGGCTAAAAATATAGTGTGAGCCACTGTAGACGTTGCCAGCTTTAAACATGGCAACACACTCGACTTACTACTGAAGCCTGTGGAAATGTCTTTTTTATAAACAACTGTTCTCACACACCATATTTAGACCAACTGCAATATCTTAATCCATAGATTTATTTGTTGGGTATCTATTGACACTGAAAAAACACCTCTATCTCTCCAAATGGAGAAACATCAAATTCTCCAAAACTGTTTACCAAGTTTGATTGTTTTATAATGACATTTTACAACAAAACAACATTTTTTACCAAGGTACCCAAGCTAGTGCACGTGCATATCGAAGGGAATGAATTCACAACACCAACCTTTATGGCTGTTTTTAAAGAATGTAATCAGACCTCACCTTCAAAATGACTGTGCACTTTGTCTACAAGTTCCTTACAAGCAAAACTCTTTTGAGATAATGAGGTCAGACGGGAAAGACTGTACCTTGCAATAGTTTCATGTAGACTGCAAAACCACATTTTTGACTCGCTTAAATGAAGAGATATGTTTGCCAACTCCAGCGGGCAAACAGCACATGACAGAAACGCTGTAGAGTACAAACCTTGACATGTTGAAACAAGTAACCATTTTGAATGCCACATCTTGGTGTTTTATTGAAGAGAACCATATCAGAACTTTATTTGTACTTGTGCATCCAGGACATATATTAAAATATATATGAATATATTCATGATGTTTCCAAATTCTAAAGTTCATCTCTTCAAGGTTGAGTCAGATGATATACAACACCACAAAAATTACAACATGAACTCTGCTGTACTGAAACAATGACCAGTTTAACTTTTTTATTTACTATCATCTCTATAGAACATGGCCTAAATATTCACCAAACAGAAACATCATATTTGGACTGGAAAGTAAAAAATATTAAAAAGATGTAAGGTTGTTTTATTCCACATGTGGATTAAGTAGAAAATGTAGGTAAGCATTGTGAAAAAATACACTTATTGTAAAGTTTTACTGTGTTGAAGTTTTACTGTTTTTTGTTGTTGTTGTTGTTGTTGTTGTTTCACTGTACCTTGCATTAGTTTCATGTAGACTGCAAACTGATTAGTTTCATTTTCTTAGTTTTTTTTTTTTTTCTTTTGGTCAAAATAAATACATCCTCTGTGACAAAATAATTGCACCAATTCCCAATTTACTATAATAATATTTTTGTGATAAGCCTAATACTTTTTCTTAGGATTCTTAGAATGTTAAAAATAAGCAATCTTTTGTAAGATTATAAATACCTTCTCTCACTTTAATGCAAATCAATTTAATGCGTCCTTGCTAAATTAAAATCATTTATTTCAAAAAATCTTACTGAACTCAAACTTTTAAATGTAAGTCTTTAATCTGTTGTCTTTGTTTCTTGATTTTGAGTTTACAGTGAAGGGTGTGTTCACCTTGAATGTTCTTCAATGTTGAGTGAGATTGGATGTAACGAACAAACAGGCTAAAAATATAACATAAGCCACTATAGATGTTATCAGCTTTTAAACATGGCAACATACTCAACTTACTACTGAAGCCTGTGGAAATGCCTTTTTTTATATAAACAACTGGTCTCACACACTATATTTAGACCAACTGCAATATCTTAATCCATATATATATGTGTTGGGTATCCAATGACGCTGAAAAAAACACCTCTATCTCAACAAAACGTTTTTTTTTTTTTTTTTATTAGGGTGACCAAGCTAATGCACATGCTCACTGAAGGGAATGAATTCACAACACCAACCTTTATGGCTGTTTTTAAAGAATGTAGACCACAGTCAAAATGACTGTGCAAAATGAAGTTCCTTACAAGCAGAAACCTATTAGAGATAATAAGGTCAGACAGGAAAGACTGTACATTGCATTAGTTTCATGTGGTTTGCAAAAGCACATTGTTGTTGGCTCACCCAATTGAAAAGATATGTCTGCCAACTCCAGCGGGCAAACAGCAGAAGACAGAAACTGTTGCAGAGTACAAACCCTGACATGTTGAAACAAGTAACCATTATTGAATGACACATCTTGACCTTTTATTGAAGAGAACCATATCTGAACTTCTCTGTCCCTGTGCATCCAGGACATATATTCAAATATATTTGAATATATTCATACATCCTGATGATGTTTGCAAATTCTAATGTTCATCTCTTCAAGGTTGTCACATTATATATGGGGTATACAACATGATTAAAAATACAACATGAACTCTGCTGTACTGAAACAATGACCAGCTTAACTTTTTTATTTTCTACTGTCTCTATGGAATGTGGCCTACATCTTTACCCAGCTTAGTGGGTGCTATCTGATTTACCAAACAGAAACATCATATTTGGCCTGGAAAGTAAGAATGGATGATGGATCATACTGCAACTGACTGAACAAAACAAATGAAGCACTAACATTTTTATTATCCATGAAAAAAATTATATACTAAGATTACATAAACTATGTGAGGAAGCCTTCTTTTAAAAAGATGTTGAGTTGTTTTATGTGGATAAGGGACAAACCCATTTTTTAAAACAGTGGATGAATTGTCAATATTTTGCTAAAATGTAGATCAAAATTGCACAGCAATTTTTAGAGTGAAGCGATTGTATGTGGAATTGATTACATTAATCCAGAATTTGTTGATCTTCTGGGATTTTACACACAACCATCTATAGAGTTACAGAAAATGGTCCAAAAAAAAGAAAAAGAGAAAATGTCCACTGATGTCACTGTCTTGTTTATGCCTGAGATCAAAAGTGGATGACCAGCAGTGTTACAAGTTACTTCCAATTTTTTTTAAATGTTATTTAAAAGAAATCCCTTATCCTATAGACCTTTTTCTTTTAAACGCAAAATTACCCATTATGCTTTGCGTATATGCGCAAGGAGGAAGCTTCGAACTTCCGGTCAGCAGCTGATGTGTATAAAGAGTCGCATTCTGACAGCTTTGAAACGATAGTTTCAATCTATTTTGCTTGCTTTAACGTCTTTAATCTAATACTGCAGTGGATCAAACCACCTCCTGGACTGATTGTTTTTTTAAAAATGTGATCTAATGGGAATAAAAATCCGCAGAGTACATTATAACAGCTGACAGGTTGGGAACACTAACGCTATATTTCAGCATCTGATCTGACGCAGACACTGAATTAGGAGAGCGTTTTTCTCTCACACTTGAACTGCATCTGACAGGACTAAAACGGCTTTACGTCTTTCTTTCAAAATAAAGTTCTGCATCACAAAAACACTACATAAGCTACTGAAAACAGTATTGACACCCAGTTGAAAAACGCTGCTCTGGCTGATGACAATTCTTAACAGAAGTTCTAAGCACCTTACCGGAAGGCGCTGGTCTCTATGGCGCCCTCCATGCAGCAACAAAGAAACGGGTCTATATTACTGTACCATCTCAGAATTGTAATACATTACATTGTTCCTGTATTACTTTTTAGTTACTTACCTCCGGCCCAGCGACTGCACCATTAAGACGGGTGCTATGTGGGGGCCATGGTACTGTAAAACCCTCTCAGCCCCCTGTCCCCTTATTTACGGAAGTGCATGAGGAACTTACGTGGGCTTGCAAGGCTTTGACAGGAGGTACGTGGCCCTTCTGCAGGTTGAGAGAGCGATTGCGGTCAACCACTGCCTGCAAGATGCCTCCACCTGGCGGATTGAGCCCCGTCTCCCATCCAAAGCATGTAGGCTGTCTGAGTTGCTCACGGCCAGAGCCTACACTGCTGCAGGCCAGGCCGCCTCTGTGTTACATGCGATGGCTACGTAGCAGCGCGTCCAAGTGCAGGCACTGGCTGATCTACATGTGGGCGGTCCGTCCCCAGGGCTCATGCACAACCCCAGGATACAACCAAAATGGGCTTGTGCCTTGGTGCAGGCGATGGCCACACTAATGGTTCAGGAACTCCACCTCTGGCTCAACCTGGCTGATATGAAGGACGTCCACAAAGCTAGTTTTCTTGATGCTCCCATATCACAGGCTGGAATATTTGGCAACACCATCAGGGACTTTCTTTCAAAATAAAGTTTTGCATCACAAAAACACTCCATAAGCCACTGAAAACAGTATTGACACTCAGTTGAAAAATGCTGCTCTGGCTGATGACAATTCTTAACGGAAGTTCTAAGCACCCTACCGAAAGGCGCTGGTCACTATGGCACTATGGCTCCTTCCATGCAGAACTTCCGGTAGCACTTCCTTTGTTGGTGTCATCAATCTGGCAACCTGCTCTTGCGGGTTTTGAACCAGATGTGCAATACCTAGTTCAACCACTGGGTGTCAAATTTACATACTGCCTTTTTAAAAGAGCAGTTCCCACTTCATCTGGGTGTGCAATCTCAGGTGTTGCAGGTCATAGACCTTCTGCCTTCCTGCCCACAGCATCAAGAAAAATCGCCATCGGCCATAAGACCCCTTGTGGGACTCCATTTCCTGGGCGTGACTCTGACCTCTGTGCGGGGTCTGAGGAGCAAGGCAAATGTCTCCCAGCACTTGCCTGTCTTTCCTCAGGACACGCTGCCTTCCGAGGTGGGCCCTCAGATCCCCGCAAGTTGCCACACTGCTGGTACATCAGTGGTAGCTCTGATGGTGCCTCTCATTTGGGTTCTGCCAGGGGGGTTAGCCCAGCCTGTCATGCCAGTTTGCCCAAAGGCCTCCCAAGGGGCATGCATTTCGCTGCGGTGAGACCCGCAGCCACCCCAGTCTTGTATGAAGAGATTCCAGTCCACAATCAAGCCAGTCCCTCCAGCCAACTTTATCATGCCAAAAAAAGGGCGGTGGGTCGAGACCAATCCTGGATCTGTACAAGATACTGTTCCAGATGCTCAAGCAGAAGCACATGTGTCCGTTCGCAGCTATCAACCTGAAGGAACCATATTTCCATGTCTCGATTTCTCCTTGTTCCTGTGGTTTGCAGTCAATAGTCGAGCCTGGCAGTACAAAGTCCTCTCCTGTCTCCACGAGCCTTTACGAAGGTCATAGAGGGTGCTCTACTGCCACTCTAGCAGTAAGGCATCTGATTCTCAATTACCTCGACAATAGGCTAATGCTAGCTCAATCTCGGGGCCAATTGTTAATGCACGGCTCTCGCAATTGACCGATTCAGGTTAGAGGTCAACTGGGAAAAGAACAAACTCTCCCTTACACAGAACATCTCTTTTTTTCTCTGTGGGGCTTGACTTGGTTGCCATGAGCGCGCGCCTTTCTAGAGAATGTGCCTCGTCACTGTTGACCACTGTTGTCTGAAGCGATTCAGCAGGAAAACAGTGGTCCCACTGGAATTATTTCAGAGGCTCCTGGGGCATAAAGCATCCACAGCCATGGTCACGCCAAGCAGACTGTTACATATGAGACCACTTCACATGGACATGGTGCACTGGCACAGAGCGAGTGGTTCTTACTCCGCTGTGTCACCAATGTTTCAACCTGTGGACAGATCTTGCCTTCTTGTGGGTCAGAGTGCCCGTTGTATGACTAACTCATATATTAGTATACTGTTTATTTATGTACTGTTATTGTAAAGTGTTACCAATTCATGTTAAAAATGGACTTCAGTCATTTTACAAAAGTGTTTTATATGAATGTTGGTGTTTGCATGAACTGTTTTTTTCTAATGCTATACCCCATATTACCATAACACAGGCAGTGGTCCAGCCCCTTAACACCACAGTGGTCATAACTTGTCACATCCAAAACATATCCCGTACACAAAATATGTTTCTCTTGAAATAATTCAGATTTCATATTCATGTTCATTTGGACCCAAAAACCTCACACGCAAAAACCTAGAACACTGTCTAACTCTTGATGGATTCTCAGTTCAATCCTCATCTTCAGTCAAAAATTTGAGAGTAATCTTCGATAGCAGCCTCTCATTTGAAGGCTAACCGAGAGGTTAGTTAAATAAGCTTTTCTGCATCAGACATTGAGTCTGATGCAGAAAAGCTTATTTAACTAACCTCTCGGTTAGACTACTGTAATGCGTTACTAGGCGGTTGCCCTATAGGCCTAATTAACAAACTTTAGTAGGTTCAAAATGCAAAATCATATTACCCCAGTTCTTTCATCATTGCATTGGCTCCCTATATATATCATATACATTTTTTACATTTTATTGACTACCTACAAAGCCCTGAGCAGCTTAGCTCCCCAGTATTTGAGAGAGCTCCTAGTGTGTTTTGACCACTTCATGTATTTTGTTGGAATGTGCGTTTAAGTCTGCTATGATGCTTCTGCCGCCAAAACAAAAGGCCAGAACACAAATTATTTTGTTAAACAAAGTTATATGATAATAATATTGTATATATATATATATATATATATATATATATATATATATATATATATATATATATATATATAGTTGAAGTCAGAATTATTAGCCCCCCTGTTTATTTTTTTCCCCAATTTCTGTTTAACAGAGAGAAGATTTTTTTCAACACATTTCTAAACATAATAGTTTTAATAACTCATCTCTAATAACTGATTTTTTTTATCTTTGCCATGATGACAGTAAATAATATTTTACTAGATATTTTTCAAGACATTTCTATACAGCTTTAAAAGGCTTAAATATGCTAATTAGGTTAACTAGGGAGATTAGGGTAATTAGGCAAGTTATTGTATAAAGATGGTTTGTTCTGTAGACTATTGAAAACAAAAATAGCTTAAAGGGGCTAATAATTTTGTCCCTAAAAATGTTTTAATAAAATTGAAAACTGCTTTTATTCTAGCCAAAATAAAACAAATAAGACTTTCTCCAGAAGAAAAAATATTATCAGACATACTGTGAAAATTTCTTTGTTCTGTTCAACATAATTTGGGAAATATTTAAAAAAGAAAAAAAAATTCAAAGGGGGCTAATAATTCTGACTTCAACTGTATATGACCAAAAATTCTAAGAGTAGCAGTTTTAACCACCTTTTGCTGTTAATGGCAAAATTATTGATTGTGCTGGTATGTTTCAGTTTGCATTTGATTTCATTTAAATACAATGAGACAGGACAAGCTTCCCAAACTTGCTATATTTTGTATAGGTAGTTTAGGTGTTAAGAAAATGCATGATTTCATAATATTCTCCTTTGTAAAAAATAAATACATAAAAAGGTGGACTCTAACTCGACTCGGAACACTCTGACCTCAGTCTTGACTTGGACCTGAATAAGCTGGTCTTGACTGCAACTGTCTAATAAGTACATATATGCTTTAGCAAAATATTGGATTTGAAAAAAAAAACCAGGGTTTGAGTCATATTCTGCTAATACTGCAGCGTTTAATGCTAACTTAAGACTTCAATGTAACACACACAAACATACATATAACATATGTCTAACTTATACTAAGCTTTTATGTAGTCAATATGCATACATATTAAAGTGAAATTACAGAAGTGTATACAGAATGCAGATAACAGTGTAAGCCTCAGAATCATATGTGATATTCACAGTATGTATAGATGAATAAACTACCGTTATGGTGCTTTTTGGCATTTTTAAAGCATCTAGGTTACTGTTAACCTTCTTTGTGCAGCAACGAGCTGCATCAACATTCTTCTAAAATTTCAAATTTTGTGCTTTTTTCAAAAATGAGAACATAATTCTCATTTGGATTAACATACATGTATGTGGCTTAAATGGTTGGTTCAACTAATACTAAAAAAACTTAAAGGAAAAAACATAATGCATCTCCAAGTAATATGAATTGGCTAAAAATTCAGAAGTTCAGAATGGTCAACAAAGCCAGAAAACTTTTTAGTCTCATTTAGATCTCCTCTGTCAAGACAAGGCCATTCTGAAGGTCAATTTGCTTTCAAGAAGAGTATCACTGGCCTCCACCAGCAGCATCAAACATTTTCTTTCTTCCTTCCATGCCAGACATAGCTTCCACGTTCTTACGCCAGTCACCAACCTCACTGGTCAAAACCTGTTCGACACAAAAGAGCATTGCATTGTAGTGCTATATTTAATTTATGCCACCTATTGCTATAATGTGTATTTTTATGCTTTTAGTGATTAGGTTTTTTGGCATATGTTTTGTGTTTTGCCTTACCTTTTCTTGTTTGATATCCTCCTTCTTGACTGACTTTAGATTTGCACGGAGGTCCATGGAGCCTTTGTGTTTAGATCCAAGTAGGGCCCGCATCATCTCATCAGCAGACACACGCACCTTCCTTAAGGCAGGTTTCTTGAACTTCCCCCCTAAATCCTGAATTTTCAACTTAAGCTCATTTATCTAAAATCAAGAGAATGCAACATTTTCATTTACAAAGGGTGCGTAATTCAATTGAGTTCAATTCATCTTTATTTCTATAGCGCTTTTAAAGTCAAAGCAGCTTAACATAGAAGATTATAGTAAATTAAAACTATGTCAGGTGTTCACCTAAGTACAAGGTGATTTGTACAAATTTTGCATATTTTTCTGTAAAGGTGGCTATTTGAAATGGATGTAGCTCCAATGTTTGTCTTTGGTGTTGCCTTATCATGTGAAGGCATTCTAAACCAACATCTATAAACTGATTTTTTTCAGCATTTTGGAGGTCAAAAACACACAGTTTAAAAAAAAAATGAAAGTGCAATTTTTAAAAAATCATTTTCATGTCTTTGAAAACTACAAAACAAAAACATGATTTTGTGAAAATGTGTTTGTTACATGTGCATATTACATGTTTTGTGTATAGACGTGAACAATAATATTGAGTTTGCAAGTAGTTTACAATTCAGCAAATTCATGTCCACTACTGGCCTGACATGCGTAATACATAATGAATGGGGATCAATTTGATATCATTGCCATCTGTGTGGAAAACAGTACAAAAACACAAAGGAAAGTGTTTTATTTAATAATTATGTAAAATGTACCCAAGTTTAAAACCCCTGGTAACACTTTATTTTGATGGTCCATTTGAGTATTAGTAGACTGTCTACTTAATATCTGTTGACACTGACATTTAACAGTCCTTCAACAGACATTTAACTGACTATAAGAAACTTTGCAATTGCATGTCAACTTACACTAACCCTAACCCCAACCCCAACCCTAACCCCAACCTAACAGTCTACTTATAATCTAATGATAAATAGTTGCAATGTAACTTAAATTCAACAAACGGACCGTCAAAATAAAGTGTGACCAAACCCCTGGTATATACTGAATACTGCGTATTGATTTGCTTTATACTTACATCCTTGTTGTGTTTTTTGACTTTATCCTCATAGTCGTACCTCTCTTCATCTACTGTGTCAATTTTAGAGTAAAGTTGCTTACACAGATTCTAAAGATGAAAATGCAACGTTAATAAACACAGCTGGTTAAACAACATGTTTAGCTAACAGCTTTTAATTCAGATATCCTCTTTTTGAGTTCATCACCTGTAACTCCCCTAGTGAGAGGCCAGAAAGCTGTAAAGGAGGGTGTTTTTCTTTAAGGTAGCAATTTTTCTCTTCATCCCTCTCCTGTTTCTCTTTCTCCAAATCTTCCATCGCTCTGTTAAGAAGCATTATCTAATTGAAAATAGAAGAACTTTAATAACAATTTCACAACAAAAAGGTAACACTCTAGAAAGGGGATAACATACATTGCATCCGGAAAGTATTCATAGCACTTAACTTTTTCTATATTTTTTTATGTTACAGCTTTATTCCAAAATGGATTAAATTAATTCATTTCCTCAAAATTCTACACACAATACCCCATAATGACAATGTGAAAAAAGATTTTTTTTAATTGTTGCAAATTTATTAAAAATAAAAAACCTGAAAAATCACATGTGCATAAGTATTCACGGTCTTTGCTCAATACTTTGTTGATACACCTTTGGCAGCAATTACAGCCTCAAGTCTTTTTGAATATGATTCCACAAGCTTGGCACACCTGTCTTTAGCAATTTTTGCCTACTCTTTGAAGTATCTCTCAAGCTAAGGTTGGATGGGAAGTGACTATGTACAGCAATTTTCAGATCTCTCCAGAGATGTTCAATAAAATTTAGGTAATTTAACCTTAATATTAACATTTGCCTCAATAAATGCCTAATTTGCTGCATATTACAATTGTTAATGTAGTTGTTATAGTGGTCAAGTACATAAGTATAGGATAGGATTAAGAGATGTAGAGTATGGTCATTCCATGGTATGGAATAAGGCATTTGTATAAAATGTACAAGTACAGTACTAATAAATACTCATTATGCAATCTAAGAAGAAACAAGTTCAAAGTGAGAATTGATCCCAATACCAAAGTGGTAGCAAAAAAAAGGTTTTTTTTTATTATGAAAGGAAAACAAACCTTCAGAGAAAGCTTCCGGGATGCTGAAATCTTGGACTTTGGCTGAGAGAGAGAAAGAGAGAGAGAGAGAAAGAGAGAGATATGTTAGTACGAGATACTGGTATAATATTACCATAATGTTGCCCTGCAAATGACCAAGACATACTTTGTTGTCCACTTTTGGATTTCCAGGCCTTCGTATCTGCCAAATAAAAAAGATAAATCATAATAAAAAATAATGTAAATACTAAAAGCAATATCCACTGCTTTTTTAGAAATATGGAAAACAGTATGAAATTTAATGCTTACCGGACTGTCGGTATCATTTTGTTAAGAACCAAAAATGGAAACAGCCATCAGTAAGGCATATATTTTATTATGTTGAATAATGACTAAAGTTATGTTAAGCATCTGTTTAGTAAATAATACATTTAAAGTGGTTTGCTCAATTGATGTACATTGCCCCAAATTATCAATGCATCTTTTTAATTATTATAACAAAGGAAAAGCTCAGTAGTAACTCGGGGAATTTAAATATTCACAAAAAAGGAAAACAATGTGAAACTGCTATGTGCATTATAAATGGAAAAAAAGCATTTACTTACTCGCCCATTGTGACAATGTCAGATGAAACCTACAAAATAACAAAATTAAATAAATATTCTCAAGACAAAGTCAGTAGTTTAACCTATTGTAAGCATGGATGCTGTACCTGTGTTTTGTCTGGTTGATGGTCATGGACAGGAGGCAGAACAACAGGGTGAGACAAAGGATTTTATAGCCCAGCCACCACTGGCTGGCATATATAGTGTCTGTTGCCAAAAATGCCTTGGCAGTGTTCTAGAGATGAAATATCAGCAGCCGCAAAGCTGTGACAATACAACAATACACAAAAACATTCAGTCACTTTTCTTTGGACTGTAACCGAGTTTATATACACAAACATAAACACAAATTTGACACCATCAATATTTATCATCCTCATGCTGATAACCTCTTACAATATTTTTGTGATGGGCTGTAAGCAAAACAAATTATAGTTCTGTTTTTTGAAGTTGAGCAGTTGGGGAAAAGCAATGCTAAATGGAAATTATCAAATCTAACACTAAATTATAGTGCATACAGAAAAAGTACATTATCTATTTAATTTAATACTATAATCGTGGTATAATAAATACAAAGTGAGTTCAGTCAAACTTACAGAGTTTTTTTTTCCTTTGGTACTTTTCATATTAGTACTAAAATATTGGGAACCCTTTATTTAGATGTTCCATTTGAGTATTAGTAGACTGTCTGCTTAATATCTGTTAATACTGCTCCTTCAACAGACATTTAACTGACTATGCGAAACTTTGCAAGTACATGTCAACTTACACTAACCCCAACCTAACAGTCTACTTATGAGAATTATTGCATGTAGATGTGATGTAACTTAAATTCAACAAACGGACCATTAAAATAAAGTGTGACCAAAATATTTAATCCCAGAGTTCTGAATCTTGGGTACTGATTTAAATTGTTTATAGTTTTTCTAATAAAAAAAATCTGTTCAATCCTTCTCCTGATTCTTACATGAAAAGGTATTTTTCCTTAACTAATATAAAAAAGATTTTAAACAATTTTAGTGAAACAAAAGGGATAGTTCATCCAAAATGTAAACTTGTCTGATTTTCCTTCTGTTGAACACAAATGAAGATATTTTGAAAAAAAGCTGGAAACCTGTAACCATTGACTTCCATCATATTTGTTTTTTCTACTATGGAAAAGTTTTCAGCTTTCTTCAAAATATCAGCAGATATTTTGCTCAGCAGAATAAAGAAACTCATAAAGTTTTGGAACCACTTAAAAGCAGTGAAGAGGTTTTCAGGAAGAAATTTTTCCCTTTAACAGTCATATAGATACTTTCAGTTCATAGTTTTTTTTTTTTTGTATGATCTGCTAACAACACTGATGTATCTTATGAAAATTAATCATGCATTTACTACAAGCAAAAACCAAACCCCATGTTCTCACCTTCTAAAAGATTAGATAATTAGCTTGCAAAAAGCTATGCAACATCAGTAACAAGCCTGTTTTTGTGCATTTCTAAACTTCTTCACTGCAACTGGTCAACTTAAAGGTCAAATCCCTATAATAAATAAGCAAAAAAAATCAACTGTGCTAACTAACACTTGACATTATTTCAATGTGTATGAATAAATACTTGATGTAGATTTCAATATGGTTTATTATTACACCTTAAACGTACACATTCACTAAAGATGACTAAACAAAGGAAAGAAAACAATGGAAGGAAGCAGACAAATGACCTTGCTGACATGCTGCCATAATCCATGACAGGTGCTTAAGCTATTTATTCTGAAACATGATCCTAGCACAGTCATGAAGAACTTGCTCATCACTGATATTATAGTATCCTCTCAGTGGCCACTGATGGCTTAATGCATCACTGACTGCTTTTAAATGGACATCTTTAATCTAATTATTTGCCTTAGTCTGAATAAGACAATATTACGATTAAGGTGTGTGTTTGCATGAGTTGCTTTTTGAATGTTCCTGTTTTACATGTTATAGTACATAGTTCAATTAAATCATTACGTAACCATTCAACGATAGTTTCCTTGAGCGTTTCATGCCACAACAGCTTATTGCGTTCAAGAGTTTGTGTTCGTCAAGGTCAACTACAGTTCATTTCTCACTTATGCATGCAAACAGACAATGACAGATACAAATTCTCAAGAAACATTTTTGCATTTTCATGTAGAATGAAGATTTTTTGTTTGTTTGTTTTGCATAAACTCTCATCCACCTTTTTCTACTTCCAGCTAAAATCCACTGGGTTTCAAATGATGGTTTGCGCTTATAGTTTGGGGAACTTCCATTAAAATTAACTGAAACAAATCACTTCAGATTAATGCTCTTGCCTCACAGAAAGAAGGTCGCTTGTTCTCCCCGTGTTCACGTGGGTTTCCTCCGGGTGCTCCGGTTTCCCCCACAAGTCCAAAGACATGCGCTATAGGTGATTTGGGTAGGCTAAATTGTCCGTAGTGTATGTGTGTGAATGGAAGTGTGTGGGTGTTTCCCAGTGATGGATTGCACCTGGAAGGGCATCCCTGGCGCAAAACAAATGCTGAATAAGTTGGTGGTTCATTCCGCTGTGGTGACCCCAGATTAACAAAGGGACTAAGCTGACAAGAAAATGAATGAATGAAAGAAATCACTTCAGATAATAAGGTTGCTTATGTTTATGTTAATCTTTATACATCATAAAACTAAGTGAGAGGTACATTTGTACATTTTATCATCATCAAAATAATATTACTCTGTGTTTTATTTTAAGTTCACTGTATTTTGTTCCTGCAGATTATTTTTCTCTTTTATTACTTACACAATAATATTAAATTAAAATATGTTTTATTAACAAAGTTCAGGCGGACCACAAGTAGATAGTCAATCAATTTGGCACAGGTGTAAACCATAGCTACCCTTTAGGTAACATTTTAAATTAGAATAATAGTTTGTTGTTAACAAGTAACTATGCAGGTAGTAATAGACAATTTAGATTATAAGTAAATTAACAGAGCATATGTCACGGAACGTTGAAGAGACGAAAACAAGAGGTAGGATCTAAGTGCATTTAATGAAGAATATTTGTGCAGGTAACAGAAAAAGAACGGGACATCCAAAAATCAAAGTATCAAAAGAACAATAATAAACAAAACAAGAAACTTAGGTAAGGTACGGGAACACAACACATGACCAATATACCATACAAAAACAAACGACTCATTAACAACAAACGGGTGCAGGGTGTATAAATAGTTCAAACAATCAATAGTGACAGGGTTCAGCTGTGTGTGTGATCAGAGGAAGTGAAACCTGGTGTACGTGTAGCGGAATGAAGGGACTTGTAGTTCATGACTGAATTGTAGTTCACCAGCGATCTTTGCAGTCCTCGATCGCTGGTGAACATGACAGTACCCCCCTCCTAAGGAGCGGATTCCAGATGCTACAAGACAATTCCGGAGGGAGGTGAAACGGAGGCGGAACAGGGGGAGGGATGGAGGGTCTGAAAGTTGTAATTATAATAAAACTGGAACATAACACTGTGAAGTAGGAGTTGCAGAAACCCTGGAGCATGGATCTGCGGGGGACCTGGAGCATGGAACTCCGGTAGATCTGGAGCATGGAGCTGCGGAGGACCTGGGGCATGGAACTCAGGTAGATCTGAAGCCTGGGGCTGCGGAGGACCTGGAGCATGGAACTCGGGTAGATCTGGAGCATGGAGCTGTTGAGGGCCTGGAACATGGAACTCGGGTAGGTCTGGAGCATGGAGCTGTGGAGGGCCTGGAGCATGGAACTCGGGTAGATCTGGAGCCTGGGGCTGCGGAGGACCTGGAGCATGGAACTCGGGTAGGTCTGGAGCATTGAGCTGCGGAGGACCTGGAGCATGGAAATCGGGTAGGTCTGGAGCATGGAGCTGCGGAGGGCCTGGAGCATGGAGCTGTGGAGGACCTGAAGCAGGTATTTCAAACCATCCCAGTGGGTCAGGGGGCTCAGAATCAGGAAACAATGGTAGTTCAATTAGACCCAATGACTCAGGAGGCTTAGATTCAGGGAATATTGGCATTTCAAACCACCCCAGTGGGTCAGGAGGCTTAGGTTCAGGCAGCACTGAAAAGTCACCCAATTCTGACAGTTCTTTGTGGGGTTCAGACAGCTGCTCCAGCAGCACTAGGGAGTCACATGCCTTTAACAGGTTTTTGTGGAACTTACGTGACAGCTCCAGCCTATTGTGGGACTCAGACGACTGCTCTAACAGCACTGTGGAATCACACGGCTCTGGCAACCTTTTGTGGGGCTCAAGAGGTGGTTCCAGCCTTTCGTGGGACTCAGACGACTGCTCCAGCAGCACTGGGAAGTCACACGGCTCTGACAGCTTTTTGTGGGGCTCCAGTGGTAGCTCCAGCCTTTCGTGGGACTCAGATGACTGCTCCGGCAGTCCTGGGAAGTCACATGGCTCTGGCAGCTTTTCATGGGACCTAAGTGAAATCTCTAGTGGCACTGGGATGTCACACAACACTGGCAGCTCTTTGTGGGACTCAAGCTGTGGCACTGGCCTTTCGTGGGACTCAGACGACTGCTCCGGCAGCCCTGGGAAGTCACACGGCTCTGACAGCTTTTCGTGGGGCTCGAGTGGTGGCACTGGCCTTTCGTGGGACTCAGAGGATTGCTCTGGCAGCACTGGAGAGTCACATAGCTCTGGCAGCGTAGGAGGTTCACACGACTCTGACAGCTTTTCATGGAACTCAGATGGCGGCTCTGGCGACACTGGGGAGTCACACAATTCTAGCAGTCTTTCAAGGGGTTCAGAAAAAACTAGTCGTGAACTTGACTGTCGGGGATAGGCGTGGAGTTTAAGTTTGGCTTTCCTCCTCTTACCCATAGATTGAACAGCAGATCCCGTAACCAAAAATTTCTGCTGTTCACCTCTCAACCCTTTCTCCTGGGGGTTTTCCTCCTCCACAAAAGAGACCGAGAAGGGAGAGCCCGACAACAACAGTGCAAATTCCATATATAAATATAAACCCCAGTCCTCATTAAATGCTGGCATGTTAGAGCGAACTGGGTCTGAGAGTCCTCTTTGAAAAAACATCAAACACAGATCGTTGAAGCTGCATTTCGGAGCCAACTGCAAAAACTCCTTCACATAACGCTCGATAGAGCGATTACATTGACAAAGTCTGACAATTTTTTCATCTGCTGGATCCATGTTGACTGAGTCGTTCTGTCACGGAATGTTGAAGAGACGAAAACAAGAAGTAGGATCCAAGTGCATTTAATGAAGAATATTTGTGCAGGTAACAGAAAAAGAACGGGACATCCAAAAATCAAAGTATCAAAAGAACAATAATAAACAAAACAAGAAACTTAGGTAAGGTACGGGAACACAACACATGACCAACATACCATACAAAAACAAACGACTCATTAACAACAAACGGGTGCAGGGTGTATAAATAGTCCAAACAATCAATAGTGACAGGATTCAGCTGTGTGTGTGTGATCAGTGGAAGTGAAACCTGGTGTATGTGTAGCGGAATGAAAGGACTTGTAGTTCATGACTGAATTGTAGTTCACCAGCAATCTCTGCAGTCCTCAATCGCTGGTGAACATGACAGCATAAAAACAGCTGTTCTGAATATTAACAACATACCTAGTACCATAACACTGGAAAGTCCAACAGGCAGTTCATTCATTCATTCATTCATTTTCTTGTCGGTTTTGTCCCTTGCGGGGTCGCCACAGTGGAATGAACCACCAACTTATCCAGCACGATTTTACGCAGCGGATGCCCTTCCAGCCGCATTCCATCTCTGGGAATTTCCACACACACACATTCACACTCAGACACTACGGACAATTTAGCTTACCCAATTCACCTGTACTGCATGTCTTTGGACTGTGGGGGAAACCGGAGCACCCGGAGGAAACCCACGCGAACGCAGGGAGAACATGCAAACTCCACACAGAAACGCCAACTGACCCAGCCCAGCCGAGGTTCGAAGCTGCAACCCAGCGACGTTCTTGCTGTGAGGCAACAGCACTACCTACTGCGCCACTGCGTTGCCAACAGGCAGTTTTGCTATTCAATTTTTTTTTCAGTAAAAGTATACCCACACTGGAGCTCGACAGCTGGAGCTGGAAGTTAAAGAGTCTTCAGCTAGAGAAGCTGTATCAGATTTGATAGTACTGATTACAGATGGTGCCAAATGCATAGCATTCTAAAACCTTCGAACTAAAAGGAGAAATGTTGCTGGGCCTTTCTAAACCATAACCTTAAAAGGCTGAGTAAATTTGGAATGTCTTTTCTCTGTGATTCCAGGCTTTCCTAATTCACACAAAAGTCCCTACTTGGAACTTAGGAGGTTGCACACTGCATTTCCTATTCATATACTCTTTCATTTTGTTTTGTGATTGTTGGATGGTTTGTTTTAAATTATGTTTTATCATTTGGTGGGGCCACAAGGAAGTCCAATCACATGCAGTTTTGTCTAAATTTGACAGCCATGCAAAAGATCAGAAGGTTAGGCATGTAAAAACTCAAAACACAAAAGCTGTTTATTCTGTGCCTTCAATGTTAGTGGTCTTTGAACACTCTATTGAAGCGTTAAATCTCACCATTCCCTTGGGGATAATAAACAGAGCTACAACAATGTTTAATGTCTGCAAGAAATGGCTTAAACTCTGCCAAAACAAATTGTCATAACATCAGGTGTGAATGCAATCGCTGGCCATTTACTGTAGTAATCAATGAGTGTCAAAGCAAAGCAGCATCCTTGAGGGTCATTATTCAATGGTCCAACAACATCATTCACCAGTTTTTCCCATGCAGTAGTTGGAATAGGCACAGGGTAGAGTGGAACTACAAGGGTATGAGCAGTTTTATCATGCTGAAAACAGGTGGAACAAGATTTGATGGCATTTTCCATATGGTAATCCATGCCAGGCTACCAATAGAAGTCTTTGTGCACACCATCCTTTGATGAGTGTGATGTGCCAACTGAATGAACTTTGGTTGTAATGCTGCAGGAATGATCACACAATCCGTGCCCTGAATCACTTACCTATCATGTACAGATAGCGCATTCCTAAGATGGTAATAAAGAGGCATAGCTGAGCTTTTCAATACAAGCCTTAACTTGTTGAAGGATTGGACAGTCATTGCACATGGTCTTATGCTTCTCTACAGTAGCAGCTGCAAACTCAGGAGAAAGTACTGCCACCATCTAAGTCTTTTGCTCTGGTCTGTGCTCAGTGGCAGGGAGAGGAAGTCTGGACAAACAATCAGCTGTCACATTGTTTCAGCCAGGCTTGCATTTAATGCTGTAATTAAAGCACAATAGGCGTGCAGATCATCGGGCAAGTCTCATGCCTGTGTGTCCCAGACACTTTGTGGAGAGCAATGTAGACATTGGGCTGTGGTTAGTGCAAAGAGTAAAATGTCAGCCCCAGAGGTAAGTATGCCACTTTCTGTCACCCGAACAAATGTCAAGGCCTCTTTTTCTGTTGTAGAATAATTCCTTTCACACTCCGACAATGTCCTAGATGCAAAAGCAACTTTTTTCAGTAGTGCCATGACACTGGGTAAGCACAGCACCAATGCCATAATCTGAAGCATCAAATCAAATTTTCCTGAGCTTCATCTGCACAACAAAACCCAGTAGGTTTCAGGAGAAGTGCACAAAAAAGCTCCACCAATGTAGCAAAATAGAAAATGAATCTGGAATACCAGCTAGCAAGTCCAAGAAAAGAAAGCAAAGACTAAGTGTCATGAAGAGGAGGTGCTTGCTGTATGGCTAGGATGTGGACTGAATTTGGATGCAAGCCCAAAGCATAAATGACATGGCCAAGGAATGGTAACTCAGTTTTCCTGAAGCAACACTTTTCTTCATTGAGCTTTAACCCGGGGTTTTGCAGCCTTTGTAGAACAGACTGGAGCCATCTGTCATGTTCATCTGGGTTGTTACCATAGACAATGATGTCATCTAAGATAATCCCTACTATCCTAATGCAAGTTGATGTGGTGGCAAGCATTCTAGAGGTCTATTGTTGAAAACACCTCTGTGTTTCCACAAAACTCTGTGAAAACTCATATCCACATAACTCTGTGAAAACTTCCCCAATGTGAGGCAGTGGGTGGCTATCAGTAATCACAGCTTTGTTTGGCTCTTATAAATCAACACAAAGTGGAATTTATCCAGATTTATTTTGAATGACCACCAATGGTGAGACCCAGGGAGATGAGTCCACTATTTCAAGTTCAGTGTCTTTAGTTCTTGTGACACTGAATCTCTCACCACAAATGGCAGTCTATGCAATTTTTATTCAACTGGTGGCACATGAAAACACACATTTATGTACAAAACCAGTAGGCAAACCCATCGACTTAGTGGAGTTTCCAGCAGCTTGGCTGTTCTCTGGAGAAGATGTAACCGATCCATTCATTATTTCAAGCTGCAAAGCATTAAAGAGATCCATACCAAGTAATGGTGTTCTGCCTGGTGCAGCTTCTTCACATTGGATGTCCAGCATTCTTCAGCCTCCGGTGCCTAGACAGCAGGTCTGCACAGAAAGTTTGGCCAGAGGAGAAATGGTCATGCCCAACTGAGCCTGGTTTCTTTCGAGGTTTTATTTCCTTCACGTTCTTCAATTGGTGAAGTTTGTTCCTCACCACTGTCACCACTGGCTTACTTGGTTTTGGAACTTGTGGAGCTGTACATCAATGGATTTGCTTTTCAGTATTTGGACTTTCAGCAGTGAAAATTAAACCACACTGAAATGAACTAAACTGAACTTCAACTCTGAAAACTACTGACACAGTTCCAATCTACTAGAACTTCTGTGTTAAGCTGCTGTGACACAATCTACATTGTAAAAGCACTATAGAAACAAAGATGAATTGAATTGAAAAGTGTTAGGGCACTAAGCAGTTGCTAAGACAAGGCTGTTGCTATTTGGTTGCAAGGCAATTGCTTGGGTTCTTAGAAGGTTGCTAGAGTACACTGGGTTGTCACTAGGCAAGCCTCAAGCTACAACCCCAAATTAGAAAAAATTGGGACAGTATGGAAAAAGCAAATAAAAAAGTGATTTACCTTGACTTGTATTTCATTGCAGGCGACGCGGTGGGTAGCACAATTGCCTCACAGCAAGAAGGTTGCTGGTTCGAGCCTTGGCTGGGTCAGTTGGCGTTTCTGTGTGGAGTTTGCATGTTCTTCCTGTGTTCGCATGGGTTTCCTCCGGGTGCTCCGGTTTCCTCCACAAGTCCAAAGACATGTGGTATAGGTGAATTGGGTAGGCTAAAAAATTGTCTGTAGTGTATGTGTGTGAATGAGTGTGTGTGGACGCAACCCAGTGATGGGTTGCGGCTGGAAGGGCATCTGCTGCGTAAAAAACATGTGCTGGATAAGTTGGCGGTTCATTCCGCTGTGGCGACCCCAGATTAATAAAGGGACTAAGCCGAAAAGAAAATGAATTAATTAATGAATGTATTTCATTGCAGACAGTACAACAAACATCATTTAATGTGTTTGTGATTTTTATTGCTTTTTTAATAAACAAAATATTCCAATTTTGGTTCTTGCAAGACATTTTAAAAAAGGTTAGATCAGTAAAGCATTCACCACTTTGCAATGTTGCTATTTCTTTTTACAACACTTAAAAGATGTTCAGGAACTGAAGACACAAGTGATAAAGTGTTCAGGTGTAATTTTGTCCCATTCTTCCTGCAAACAAGTCTTAAGGTGGGCTTCTGGACACTGTTAACATAGGTACGCTTCCTTTTGGCACAGTGCAGAGGGTTCACCACAAGATGTAAACCATTGTAAGCCTCAAAAACAGGAAGGCCAGATTAGAGTTCTAAAAAAGCCTTCACAGTGCTGGAACAACATCCTGGACATAAGAGATTAAGCTCAACTTGTACCAGAGTGATGGGAAGAGAAGAGTATGGAGAAGGAAAGGAACTGCTCATAATCCTAAGCAGTGAGGCATGGTGGTAGTAGTGACATGGCGTGGCCATGTATGGCTGTCAATGATATTGGTTCTCATGTATTTATTGATGATGTGACTGCTGACAAAAGCAGCAGGATGGATTCATTGAATTAAGGTGTTTCAGGCAATATTTTCTGTTGTGGATACAAAATAATGTAAACTTGACTGAGTGCTTAATTTCCCCTTTAATTAATGGTTAATTTGTTAATGGTTAACTAAACATTTTAAAGGTCCCGAATTATGCATTAGCTAGACTTAGTTAAACTTGTAAATCATGATTAACTTGTTTACAATTATTGTCACCTTGGAATTATAAGGTTCTATCTGCGTTCTGAATGATTTTGAGATATTGAGCTTCAAAGTTTTTGCTTTCCATAGCAAGCAGTATGTGTGTAACATTTGTTTTTTAAATAAAAGTCTTAAAATGTAAACAACTTACAAAAAAACATCCCATATTGTAAATAAGTTGTCATTTAATAAGAATATGTCAATAACTCAATTTTGACAAAAATGTCAGATAGAACCTTATAATTCTAAGGTGACGATATGCATCAGTTAAGCATGAGCAAACACATAATTCATGATTAACTGAACATATAGTTAGGGATGTAACGATTCACCTGACTCACGATTCGGTACGATTAACAATACTAGTCTCATGATTCACGATTTAGTCTCATTTTTTTTAACAAATTATTTGAAACAAATTCAAGGTGAAAAGCCCTTTCATTTTTGTCTTAAATGCAGCACGTTTATTTATTTATTTATTTTTTTTGCAAAATAATATATTTTCTGCCATAAATAAATTGTTATTTTCAAAATTTTTATTAAATAAAAAAGTTTAATAAAAAAAGAATTATACAAAAGAAAGTAGATTCATTAATATAAACAAACTAAAACTATGAGTGTGCTGGGATTTTACAATTTAAAAAAGAAATATCAGCATGTCTATGTTTTATGGCATAAGCCGAGCTCTTTGCACATTTACAATGCTGAAAAAACTCTTTTACTGAGGACTGAGATGCCTGATGTGGAGAGGAAAGCCTTTCGTAAACCAGAGAGCAGTGTGTACAGAGGTGGTTAATAAGCCCTCTGATCCAGGGGACTGGCCATTGGCATAAAAAAAACTGATTATAAAAATACTAATTATATAGTAGGATAGAGACAGGAGTTGAAGTGGAAATGGGGGAGGGGGACATGCTGTGACCCAAGGAACATACTTTTTCTTAAATACAAAACATGGAAAAATATTTAACTGGGATGAAAAGAAAGGTGAAGAGAGATGGAGATAATGAAAGAAACATAAGTCTCACGATGTAATGTGAAGTGACGCTGACAACAGGGAGTGAGAATCCAAACGCAGCGTTTATTATAGAGAGATGGTCAGGCAAGCAACGGTCACAATCAGGAGCAAACAGATATGTAGGTAAATCCAGAGTTGTAGTCAAATACACAGGCGATAGTCGGTACAGGCAGGCAGCAGGCAACGTAAGCAAACAAAAACTGTTCAACAATACTCAGCAACAATGTGTGTGTGTGTGTACTGTCTATATAGTCCTTGTAATCAGTCTTTCAGCAGCCTCAGCTGGGAGTGTTTGCAATCAGACAGAATCTAGGCCAGGTGTGTGAGTGGTGCATGACTGGAACTTGTAGTTCATTTGCTGGCAGATTTGTAGTTCGCCAGTGATATGCATGGGCTACATCGCTGGTGAATGTGACAAACGAAAACTATGATGCGGAAATATGACAAAGCGTATGAAGCAATTGGATTCACTGTGACTACGGTGAGAGACGAGGAAAGACCGGTATGTTTACAGTGTCTAAAAACGCTGGCAGCAGACAGCATAAAGCCAAACAAATTAAGGCGTCACGTAGAGATGTTATACCCCAATCACGCAAATAAGCCGCTTGAGTTTTTTCAGCGAAAACATGCCGAATATTGTCAACAATCGTCCCCCTTTGTGAATGCTACTTCAGTAAACCAGCGAGCACTGTTAGCATATAAGGTGGCGTACCAAATTGCTCAGAGCAAAAAAACTCACACCATAGCAGAGGAGCTAATACTGCCAGCAGGATTAGAGATCGTCTCTGTTATCCTGGATGACGCAAGTGCTGCAAAAATAAAAACTATCTCTCTGTCCAATGACACTGTTGCCAGACATTGCTAACAATCTTAAAGAACAGCTGGTACATAAACTTAAAGACAAACGTTTTGCCTTATACTTTGATGAAGCAACTGACAGCAACAAAGACTGTTTGTTTATCGCTTACGTACTTTTTTACATGACAAACTCCCTGTGTGAGGATCTACTTTTTAAAAATATGTCTGAGAGACAGCCACAGCTGAAGAGCTATTCAAAATATTGGACTGCTTCCTGACTGAGAATGGGCTAAGGTGTGAGAACTGCGTTGGTGTTTGCAGTAATGGTGCACAGACCATGGCAGGGATGGGAAAAAGAGAAAAGGACAAGGCACATTTCCCCTGAATTAAGTGAGGTTACAACTGACATTGTATGTGTAGTCAATTTTATAAAGACCAGACCACTGAAAACAAGAGTCTTCTCTGCTATCTTTGAGGAGTTGGGAGCTGAACATAAAGCTGTGCTGTTTTACAATGAAGCAAGGTGGCTATCACGAGGAAAAGTCTTGTCCCAAGTTTTTGAGCTTAGAGAGCAGATTGTTTTTGGAACAGGAGCACAAGCACGACCACGCAGAAAACGTTTGTGAAGAGAAATTCCTGGCAAAACTGATCTACCTGGGTGACATGTTTGGAAAGCTAAGTAAACTAAATCTACAGCTTCAAGGGAAAGATAAACACCTCCCTCAGGTCACAGATAAGATCAGCTCTTTCACTCGAAAGGTTGCAGTGTGGAACAGGCGACTTGATAAAGGAAATACTGATTCATTCGAGAACCTACATAAATTTTGTTACCACTACTGACTATGATGCCACCTCAGTGATTCCATGTATTAAGGAGCATGTTTCATCACTGATGGGATTCTTTAAAAAAGTACTTCCCTTAAAACAGTTCCCAGTATGACCTGGTGAGAGATTCTTTCAATGCACCAGCACCAACTGGTTTCAGCTCTGCAGAGGAGGACCAGTTCATTGATATGACATCTGACTCCACATTGAGATTGAGGTTCACATCACAGACACTGTGTGAAATCTGGCTGATTGTAGAGAGGGAGCATCCACTCATGGGCAGAGGGTCATGGGCATTATTCTTCCTTTTGCAACATCTTATCTTTGTGAGATTGAGTGGTACGGTACGGTATGGTTCGGTTCAGTGCGCTTTTATGATTGTCTACTGTCAAAAGGTACCTAAAAGAGAATTATACCGTACTACTTTTTGTGTACCCTTTGCAAAGGGAACCTAGCACAACAAAAAGGTACCAAAAGGCAGAGCTAGACACACAACTGAACGCTATTGGTTTACAGATAAGATCAGCTCTTATCTCTATACATCACTCGCTTGTGCAACAAGCCAGAATAAAAAAAAAGGAACCGCCATGTTTTAAATACATATCCGAGACATTACACTATAATAATATACACATATAATAACGAGCCATGGTCGACCCGAGCTCAAACAAACTTTGTTGTCCTCTTGATGAACAGCCACAAAGCCAAGAAAAAAAGCAGAAGCTGCCCTGTGCCACTGTAGTTTTTTATAAAAAAAACTCGCCTGCGCTTGTCGTGCGTCTATATTTGAAATAACAAACTTCTTGAGCTGATAATAATAACATGCATGTGATTATTGAAGTGCTTCTGACATCCACTCCTGCCAGAAACTAACAAACGTGAGACTGACTTATGAAAAAACATAGGAGAAGCCAGTAAAAACAAAGGAGGAAATTATTGTTTCAGCAACCTAAAACATGAACAAACTGCCATGTTTAACTATTATCATCACCTTTTGGACTATTATAAGCTCGGAATGATGGGATTACTCTCTAACAGAGGTTACATGTGCTGGTGAAGATTAAAGATACAGATGAGAGGTTTGCACTGACTGGGCTATATGTTGCGTGTTGTTTTTGAACCCAAATAAGGACTAAATGTATGCTGTGTGTAGTTTTACTGTAATTGGTAACAAATCAGAGACTGTAGCAGTCTGTATGTGTTCATATATGTTGCATTTAATTATTTATTTTATGTAATCGCAGATTACAGTAGGCTATTTTTTATCATTGATCTGCAGTTATAATCAAATCATGTTTATAAAAAGGTTAGTAATGAACATTTATACACAAGTATTTATGTGTAAAAAAAGCATCTGTTTTGTGAGAAGTGCTTCTCATATGAAATGTGAACGGCCAATACAGCTTTACTTTGACATTTTCTCAAGCGAGAATTACATTGACAAACTTTCTGTCGTACACCACACCCACCAAAAAAGTACCATTGGTACACTTTTAGCAGTGGAAACGCAAGCCTGATAAAGGTGGCCCGTACTGTACCGTACTGTGCCACTCAGTGGAAACTGGCCATTAGTACAGGTCCAAGCTAAACATTGAGCAGGAGCTGAGAGTTGCAGTATAATGCCTCAAACCCTACTTCAGAAAGCTGTGCACTGCAAAACATGCTAATTGTAGCCATTCATCCTGACTTCCTCGAATCAGCACAAATAGTTTTATTCATTTTTGTTTTGTAAGTCAAAGTGTTTATATTGTGCTCCTGAGTTAAAATTTTGCTGATCAATGTTAATTTATTATTATTTATTGATTACTGTATATTTTATTTTATTCTTCAGTATCAAATGGTCAAAAAATCTTTAAAGTTTAAATAAGGATTGATTTTTTTTCAGGCAAATTGATGCACTTTAAGTCTTTTCTGTTGCAGACTACAAAACAATATTAATAAAGTTATGCTTTGTTGTAAGTTGATCTATATTTATTTCTTTTTTCTTTTGTTTTCTTTAATGTTAATAAGGATGTTGTGCAGGGGTGTTCTTATAACAATTTTTTTAGACAAATAATACTATTTACAGTTGTAGCAGAGAATTGGGGTCGAGAAATGTTTACTTCTTCCCAGTGGGAGCATCACAGAAGATAATTGAAAAGCACTGGTGTAAGTTAATTGAACAACAAGCTAGTAAGTATTTTTAATTACTGCTGGTTTGCAATTATATATGGCTAAAATAGTGTAATAAACTGTATAACCTCATGTCCTAAAAGTAAAGTTATGTCCACATTTATACAATATAGGCTCATTCTAAACACAACCTATATACGTTTCTGGAGATCACGAATTATGTGGCCAGAAGTACATATGGCTGCATTTTATTTTTAAAACGAATGCTACGGGGCAGTATGATGCGGTTCCTTTTAGCGCTTACCAGCTGACCGCTTTCCTCCGTACCTCCGGTAGTGGCCTCTGGTGGATTTATGCAAGAACAGCAGGCATGAATGGCACTCCTGAGAGAAATTTGAGTAGTCAAAAGCGTACACAGCGGCCTCTGGTGGATTTACGAAGACAAGAACTGCAAAAATATGTAGCTCCTGGGACATATTTGGCGGTCTCCAGAAATGTATTGAGAGGTATATTTTCAGAATGAGCCTGGGTTGCGTTGATAATGGCACTTGAGTGATTTTCCAGTTTATTGACTAGAATTAGCTAGCAGCTAATTAAGGCTAAAATGTAATTAATACAGTGATAATAAAGGAAATTTGACCCCCTATTCTAAAGTAAAAGTGATAACCACATTATTACTTTAAGTGCTCATTAATTTGGTACTTATTGGGAATTATTTAAGCTTGACTAAAACAAGCTAATTAAAGCAAACATCATTAAATGAGTTGTGACACTGACACTGCTCACAGTTCAAACTAAAGTGTGACAGGTAGTATTGAAGAAGTGTTAATGAGTTAATGAGAAAATTGGTAGATTAAATAATAATTATACAAATAAAATATTTTTCATATGTTCTTAAAACAGAATTAGAATTAGAATTTTATAATTAGAAATTTAAAAAACAATCATTTGTTTAATCTTCCCATTTTAACCAATGAATGTATTTTAATGTGGCAATTTCTTACACTGTGACTTTTTGACATTTGGAACATTTATATGTGACAGAATGTGACTTTATCTCCAACATTAATAATATATAAATCACGACTTATACAACACAATGTGGGTTTACATCATGTAATTATGACTTTATATCTCCTAAACTGTAATTTTACACAGCTTGTTCAGAATGTATACCTCATGCTATGCATATAATATAAAATGTATTTATATCTTGCAATTAATTGTGTGTGTGTGTGTGTGTGTGTGTGTGTGTGTGTGTGTGTGTGTGTGCGTGCGTGCGTGCGTGCGTGCGTGCGTGCTTGCGTGCATCTGTCTGTCTGTCTGTCTGTCTGTCTGTCTGTCTGTCTGTGTATGCATCAGAACTTTTAGATTTGCTAAGGCATTAAGAATGTATTACATCACTGACCATCTGCAAACACATGCCAGCTGGTCATACATTTTGTAAGTTTAAACCATTTTTTTTTCTTTCTTATGGTGTGAAATACCATGCTTTATATAAAGGCCCACGTTTCTTATCATGCCATGTATTAGCCAACCCCTCCCTCTGCTGGCAAAGAATGTTAAGTACAAATGTGCAGTTTACAATAAAGAAAAACTATGGGATACCCAGCAACACAACATGCTTGAATTGATCTTCAGTTCCCAATATGATGGATAATGCAAATAAAAAAGGAAGTAAAATTCTAATATCTATACGTCCTTTCCTGTCATTCACACCTAAACTTAGTTTATATATATATATATATATATTATATATATATATATATATATATATATATATATATATATATATATATATATATATATATATAATTAAATAATAATAATTATTATTAATGCCTAAATGTGTATAATGAATTTTAGTCGTTTATTCATTTTCCTAAACCAAAAAACTAAAATCGAGCCAAAATCTAGTTTTAGCGTTTTTTTTTTTTTTTTTTTTTTTTTTTTGTGAGCAAACACAAATTCTTTATAAAAACACATTTCCTTTATTCTGTTAAAAATTGAAAAACAACTGAGCAAAATGTGGTCGGGGTCAGTGTATCTGTTGGTCATTGGATTTTCATTTTAGAAACAGATATTGAAAAAGAAAAACGAGCCGTTTTTTGATTTTTGTTTTAAATTAAAAACAAAAATTTAAACACAATGCGTTTTTTGATTTTCATTTGTGAATTTTAAAACGAAAATCAAAAAACATCTCGTTTTTTGTTTTTTATGGTGAAAAACGGAAAAGCAAAATTCAAAAATTATTTGATTTTCATTTTTTATTTAGAATGACAAAAAATAAAATCACCAGAAAACAAAAATTAATAAAGACTTGTTTTTTTTTAATTCTGAAAAAAGATAGGTCAACTCATTTATGGTGACGCAGTGCTGCCACACACAGGCTAGCCTACTATAGGCTATTATTTTTTTCCCACTTAATAATGTTACAAAAGGTATTTTCTTGTGATAACAGAATTTTGTTAAGACATATTTTTCTTCATTGAAGCCGGTTATATGGAACAACATGATTGACGATTTATGCATTATTTGCATTGCTGAACAGTTTTCTAAAAATAAAGTTTATTGTTAAAATCACTTCCACTTAAGGAGTGACAGCAACATTGGACATTCGTTTGGAATCATTGCTCATCTCTCCGTGTTATAGTTATAAACATGTATATAAATTATGTATATACATTATATACATATAATTATAAGAATTATTAGCCCCGCTTTGATTTTTTTTTCTCTTTTAAATATTTCCCAAATGAAACAGAGCAAGAAATTTTTACAGTATGTCTGATAATATTTTTTTCTTCTGGAGAAAGTCTTATATGTTTTATTTCGGCTAGAATACAAGCAGTTTTTAATTTTCTAAACACCAATTTAAGGTCAAAATTATTAGCCCCTACCATTACCATAACCTGCCTAGTTAACCTAATTAACCTAGTTAAGCCTTTAAATGTCACTTTAAGCTGTATAGAAGTGTCTTGAAAAATATCTAGTCAAATATTATTTACTGTCATCATGACAAAGATAAAATAAATCAGTTATTAGAAATGAGTTTTTAAAACTATCATGTTTAGAAATATGTTGAAAAAATAAACAGGGGGGCTAATAAT
Source organism: Danio kyathit (assembly GCA_903798195.1). Classification (NCBI taxonomy): domain Eukaryota; kingdom Metazoa; phylum Chordata; class Actinopteri; order Cypriniformes; family Danionidae; genus Danio; species Danio kyathit. The sequence continues at coordinate 31,553,706 of LR812522.1, read as the reverse complement.
TCTGACTTCAACTGTATATATAATAGCAGTAGGCTATTTTTTAATAATTTTAATTTATGTATTAAAAATGTGCTGCTATATTTGCACATGGCTATATGAAATTATGCTATATATATATATATATATATATATATATATATATATATATATATATATATATATATATATATATATATATATATATATATATATATAGCCTAATCAAAATCAATCAAATAATAGAAAATAAAATGATAACTAGTTATCGTTGCCTACAACAGTAATAACAGCGACAACAAATGGCACCACAATAGGTAGTGCTGTCGCCTCACAGCAAGAAGGTCGCTGGTTCGAGCCTCAGCTGGCTTTTCTGTGTGGAGTTTGCATGTTCTCCCTGCGTTCGCATGGGTTTCCTTCGGGTGCTCCAGTTTCCCCCACAGTCCAAAGACATGCAGTACAGGTGAATTGGGTAAGCTAAATTGTCCGTAGTGTATGAGTGTGAATGAGTGTGTATGGATGTTTTCCAAAGATGGGTTGGAGCTGGAAGGGCATCCGCTGCGTAAAATATGTGCTGGATAAGTTGAAAGAAAATGAATGAATGAATGTAAGTCTGCTAACTGATCAAATGACAGAATTGGTAAACTTAGTTTATATACGAAATTAAATAATAATAATTAAAAGCCTGGATGCTGGTCTGCAGAGGGCTCTTATTTTGAGGGCTAGGTCACAAGCTCAGATTTGGTTGAGCAATCAGAGGAAAATTGGCGTTTTTAGCACCGCCTACATGTGTATAATGAATTTTAAAGTCATTTATCCGTTTTCCTACCCTAAATTAAAAAATGAAAATCAAGCCAAAATCTCGTTTTTTTTTTTTGTTTTTTGTAAACAAACAAAAAAAGTAAAACGTCCGTTTTCATAGTTTCTCTTTTTTTGTTTGAAAACGGACTATGGAATGGATGGAAATACCCTGATCGTATATATATATATATATATATATATATATATATATATATATATATATATATATATATATATATATATATATATATATATATATATATATATATATATATATATATATATATATATATATATATATATACTCAAACCACCTGTGTTTCGTGACCATGGGAGGACCAGCCCTGAAGAGTGGTTGGCTGCAATTAATGGTTACAGAGCACAGTTGGGTATGACAGATATGCAAATTCTTAATAAAATCCGTCATTTAGAACTGATGAAGAGTCACGTGTATTCATGTACTGTTATTCATGTCATTTGCCAGGAGTGACAGTTTGGTCATGCCCGAAGTGTAAATTAGCCAGGAACACCAGAAACTGTCGAGACAGGGGTCTCATTGAGTCTGCATTGGGGACTGAGGTCACAGGTTTTGGTGGCAGAACAGCATATGGAGGTGTTTAGGGATTGCCTGACTCGGGAAACTTGAGTTTTTTTGGCAAAAAAAGTAGGTCTCATGTTTATAAACAGACAATTCTTAATTTAGGTCATATAGATAATGTGTTGTCAACTTCCCTTTGGAATACTCCTTTGCATTTATCTGTTAAGAATGGCCTCTTTAGACACAGATGTTTCCCCCTCTCAGATTGGCAGATGCAGAAACATGCGAACCTTTGGGTAGTACTTGGCTGACATTTTTGTTTCAGTGGCTTTTTTTTTTCTTTTACAGGATTGTCGTTCTGCCCACTCTAGCTGTCCCAATGATTTTGGGAATGAATTTCATGCTTCGAGCCTCAGGTTGCATCCATGTTCCTAGCAGAACAATTAAACTTGGAAACATGGTTATGGCTGGTATGGGGGGGGGGGGGGGGGGGTGATTGGGATGTTCAAGACAGTGTTTTCAAGGGGCCACTGCTAGCTAGCCCGCAGGCCTCACAGACAAAGGTGGAGTCGTTATCCGGTTTCTGTTTTGTCTGAGGGGCAAGGACTGCAGCTAAAGGAGTTACTGACTAGTTTTGATGTTTTGTTCGACAACTAATTGGGACATACTACATTGGCTGAGATTTCAGTTGACAGGCTCTGCAAAACCTGTAAATTTATCCCCCTATGTCTCACCAGCAAAAGAAAATTAAGGAGCAGATAACTGCAATGCTGTATGAGGGTATCACTGAGCCTGCATATGGTCCATGGGCATCACCTATAGTTGTGCTAAAGTTATTAGGTAAATGGAGATTCTGTATGGACTATCATGCACTGAATAGCATCACTGTTGGGGATAGTCATCTGATGCCTCGCATTGATGATATGTTAGATTTTTTTGTAGAGGGGAAAATTTATCAGCACAATTGATAAACTTGCTATTGGCAAGTGGGGATTATGGAGAGTTCTCCTCATAAGACAGCCTTCACTTCCCATTGTGGCCTTTTTCAGTTAGGGTCATACCGTTGGGCTCATAAACCCAGTTTTGGCTGGGCTAATATATACATGTTGTGCTGTATACCTAGAAGATATTATTGTTGTGTACCCAACATTTAAGCAGGACATGGAGAATCTTTGTGAGGTGTTTGCCCACTTAAAATCAGCTGGACTTACTGTGAAGTTGGTGTCAGTGTGAGATGAATTTGTGTTCTTGGGATACAAGGTGACAAAGTATGGGCAGTGTTTGAGTTTGCCACCCCAATGAGTGTTAAATAAGTGAGCCAAGCTATTATCTTAGTTTGAAAAAAGCATGGACAACCTGAAAGTTTAAGGGTTGATACACAGTGCAGGACAGATTGTTGTATTGCAAGAACGTGAATGTCTAGTAGGCTTGGGCGATAATACGGTAATATGGTATACTGCAGGATCTAAAAATAGCAACGGTATCAGTTTCAATACCGTTATACCGTCATAAAAAAAATGCACTTATATAGGAGACAAGTATTAAATCTTAAATATTATTTATTTAATGCCTAAAAATGCGTATGCGTGATTGTCATCACGGGACAATGTGGAGGAGAGAGAGAGAGGTGAGGTAAGATGGTGAGTCACGCACCAAGTGACCTGGTCTCGAAAAAGAACACAACCTCTGCAGTTTGGCAGTATTTCGGGTTTCGACCGAACGAGAAGGGAGACGTGGTACGAACTAGAGGTCTGCATTCCCGCTGCTGTACCGCGGGAGCCGTGGGACCGACCAGATTTCTTGCAGTGCGGGAATAAATTTCCAAATAAAGCACAGGAGCGGTCGGTATCTCTGGTGTAATTTGAACGGGAGCGAACGGTCTAACAATATCATGTGTCTGTGTATGTGTGTAAATGAGAGAGAGAGTGTGGTGCTGTGTGTCTATGTGTTTGTGTGTTTATACAGACAGCTTGTTATAGGCTGTCTGGACTCTGTATCATCTAGCTGGGTGGTTTTTGGTTTTGCTCTTCTGTTCACGAACCAGCCTGATCTCACGAGGAAACGTAAGTATTTTACGTTTTGTCAGTTTAGTGGCTAATTCGTACGAATTCGTACTAGTTCAGTCGTATGAAAATGTATGATTTTAAAAAGGAGGCGTGGCACCTAACCCCACCCCTAACCCCAACCGTCATTGGGTGATGAGCAAATCGTACCAATTTGTACGAATTAGATTGTACGAATTCATACGAATTAGCCACTAAATCAAAAAGTTACGAATTGCCGTGAGATTGCGTTGCACGAACACATCACAAACTTCACAATCATTAAACTTAAAGACTTAAAGAGTTTTTTGGCCCAAAATGAGGGGTGATGTGCACACTTATGTTTCTTCCTGCACAATTTGTCAGCTCACCCAACCCTCCCAACAGAAACCTGTGGGTTTGTTGACCCCTGTGCATGACACTGAACACTGGGAGTATGTCAGGGTGGATTTTGTTGGCCACTTGCCCCATACTGCCTCTGAAAACCAGTACATTTTGTTTTTTGTTGATTATTACTTTAGTAAGTGGGTAGAGACTAGTGCTGTAAGGGATGCCAGTGCACAAACTACTGCAAACAGATTTGTGGTCTCTTAAACATCTTATTTCTGAAAGGGGGCCCTATTTGTGAATGCATTGTTTAATAAAGTTATTGAGTTTATGGGGTCTGATCATAGGCTGACAATAGCTTATCAACCCCAAATAAATGTAACTGAATGAGTCATCAGAACTTTGAAAACTGCGATCAGAGCCTATGTGGGTGATAAGCATACATCTTGACACATATGACATATATTTTGAGGACCGCACCCCATGACAGCACAGGATTTAGTCCTTCAAGAATGCTTTATGGGTATGAATTGGCAACTCCACTAGATCATCTTATAAAACCTCCTACTGATTATTTGAATGACTCTGCTTAGTCATTCCGATGTTCTCCAAAGTACATTGTCAATGACTTATGATCACACGAGGACAGCCCTGACGGCTAGTCATGTGAAACAAAGCACCATTATGATTTGCGACTACCAGTCAGTTATGCTCCTGGGGATATGAAAACACACCCTAGGTCTGATGCTACAGCAAACTTTGCAGCTAAGTTGGCACCACTATGAAGGCCCTTATTAAATAGCACAGCGACTATCTGAGGTGAATTACAGACTGGCTAGTGCTGATGGCTCTTACCAAATAGTGCAGGATGCCACTGGGAGAATGATCTCTCTCTCTCTCTTTTTTTTATTTTTTTTTTTTTATTTAAACCAACAGCTAAAATTAATACAGTGGATTTTGGGCTAAATATCAAGAAGTCATTTGTTGCATCAATATTTACTTGTAAGTTTCCACAATTTTTTCAAAAAGGAGTTTTTTACAGTGTAACACTACTACTATTGTTATTGAACTTGTCTTCAACAAGTCAAAACATTTGTTATTCTGATCAGCTGACATTTTCTGGGATAAATGCTATAAATAACAATATTTTGCAATTGAAATTAGAAAGAAATGTTACCAGACCTTTATAGAATTAAACAATTATCAACTATTTACCTAAACTCATAACTAATAATAATTCTCATTAGATTATAGACTGTTAGGTTGGGGTTAGGATTAAGGTTAGTGTGAGTTGACATTTACTTAAAGTTTCTTATAGTCAGTTAAATGTCTGTTAAAGAAGCAGTATCAACAAATATTAAATAGACAGTCTACTAATACTCAAAGGATCATCAAAATAAAGTGTTACCAATGATCATTATTTATTCAATGCCTGAATGCCTGACAAAAGCTGTTTAAGCATATAAATTACGGTACATATACATTTATTAAATTCTGTGTATTGATACAGTAAGAAAAGCTTTATCCCTTGTTTAAATCAATAAAAAGACAGTTTGTCACATTGCCTGGAATTATTAATTCAATATTTTTATTATTAAAATGTAAGATTTTAAGAATTAAAAATAAAAGTGAAGCTAGAGAATATAGTGTTTTACAGTGGCTTACTGAAATCACAGAATTAATCATTACTTAGTAATCAGTTAAACTGTGCAATCATTTCAACTGTTATATGTGCTTTTTATGAGTTTCATGTGCTTGTTCTTGGACAGAAAGACAGCTAGATGTTCTGAGAGAAATTTTGTAATAACATTTTTTTACATGGTTTTGTGTTTATTTTTTACATGTATTTATGATTTATTTAAACTATATATAATAGTAGTATTAACTAATTTAAACTGCCAAGTTTGTTACCTGAAAAATAGATTAAAATAGTAAAAAAACAGTCGGAGGCCAGTCATACAAGCCATATGAAGTAGAAATTAGTTGATTGGTAGAAATGTAGCATATTTATTATAATACACAAACATACTACTTAAAAAAAAAGTTAATAATATTATTATTATTAATAATAATAATAATAATAATAGCCGTACTAATTAAAATGATTTCTATTAATTATTCAATAGCATTTGTGATATTTATTTGAATAATTTAATTAAATAATAATAAAAACAAGATCAACAACAACAATATAATGACTACTGTTATAATGAAAATATTAGGTACTTGACAGTTCAACAGCAGTATAGTGGGGCTTCTTTTATTCTTTTTATAGAAACAATAATAATAATATAACAACAATAACAATAATGATGATGATCAGGGCTTGACATAAATACCTGCTAAATGTGGATAGATTTCAGCTGTGGCCGGTTAAACAACCACACCCACTGGCCACTTTGGACGGTTGAAATCTTTTTTCAAATTGTAGTTTTCTTAAAAGCAAAGTTCGACAATAAGGATGCCCATCGAGAAGCAGCACGAGTGATAAACAACTGTGCATGCGCAAGGAGAGACTCTCACTGATGAGGGTTTCAGTGTCGCACGCATCACATCAGCTGTGAGTGTTTAAATGCTTGTGCGCTCCCGTTTCCTTGTGCGAACCAACCGTGCCTGGAAACGCAACTGATGCAAGTGGTAGGTAGGCCTACCCTTTGAAATGGACTGGACAAAAAGCGCTGCTCACGATGCTAACCTTTTAAGAGTTTGAGTTTCTTTTTAAGTTTGAGATAGAAAGAAAATTCTTTGCTTTATATAAGATTATTAATATGCCTAACATTAGCCGTGTGCAGGTGGTCATCCTTTCATTACCGCACACAGTATGTTTTTCACCTGCTTTCTTTTACAGTTATTTTTTTATTTATGGTTTAATTATCATCCTTTACAATAGCATTGCTTTAATAGGAGATTAACTTGTATGTATAGTGAACTGGTGGTCTGGAACCTTTATCCAGGACAGACTAATGTGCATAGTTCTAGATACATGACTATAACTATTTTTAAAATGTCAATTGTTTTATATATATTTTTTTATATATATAGTTTTGTTGAATAAAAGGTGTATGTATAGTCAAATTTATGCAAATGTATTTTTCGTAACAACAAAATTGTGGCTAGTGAAAATGGCAATTGGCTAGTATTGTTGAAAAACTACTAGCCAGTGGCCGGTGATCAAAGCCCTGATAATGATTATGATACATAACATTTGAAATTAAAATTACTAAATAATTATCTGAATCATAAAGAGTTTTATTGCCAGGTATGTGTACACATATGAGGAATTTGGTTTCATGACCGAAGTTTCCAAAGTATAAGGTAATAAAGGAATTTTATAAAGAAGCAAATAGAAAATACAAATATAGCTACAAATTGACAAATGTTTACAGGTAAATTACTAAATACATTACCACCACCACTACTACTGTTGTTAGTTACTTTTATTATTATTATTATATGTAAAAAAATATTTACAAATGTTAAATCTATGTAGGGTGTCACTGTGGTGCAGTGCACGATCGCCAAGCAAGAAGGTCGCTGGTTCGTGCCTCAGCTGGGTCAGTTGGCATTTCTGTGTAGAGTTTGCTTTTTCTCCCTGTGTTCACGTGGGTTTCCTCCAGGTGCTCCGGTTTCCCCCACAAGTCCAAAGACATGTGCTTTAGGTGAATTGGGTAAGCTAACTTGTCTGTAGTGTATGTGTGTGAATGAGAGAGTATGGTTGTTTCCCAGTGATGGGTTGCAGCTGGAAGGGCATCTGCTGCGTAAAACATATGCTGGATAAGTAAGCGGTTCATTACACTGTGGCAACCTCAGATTAATAAAGGGACTAAGCTGAAAAGAAAATGAATGAATGAATAATTAAAATGATTTCTATTAATTATTCAATAGCATTGGTGATATTCATTCATTCATTTTCTTTTCGGCTTAGTCTCTTTATTATTCTGGGGTCGCCACAGCGGAATGAACCACTTATCCAGCATATGTTTTACGCAGCGGATGCCCTTCCAGCTGCATCCCATCACTGGGAAATTGGTGATATTTATTTGAATAATTTCATAATAATAATAATAATAACAACAAGAGCAACAACAACAATTTAATGACTACTGTTATAATAAAAAAAATAAGTTCTATAGCATTATAGTAGGTTTTCTTTTTTTTTTTATAGTAACAATAATAATAATATTATAACAACAACAATAATGATGATGATGATGATGATGATGATGATACATTACATTCATTGAAATTAAAATTACTAAATTATTATCTGAATCATAAAGAGCTTTATTACCAGGAATTTGTTTTCATGACCGAAGCTTCCAAAGTACAGCAGAATGTCAGTGATAGCACAAAAACACAAATAATAAAGGAATTTTATTAAAAAAAAGCAAATAGAAACTACACTGTAAAAAATGCAGGGTTCCACATAAATCATTCATGTTGACCCAACACAAATCGATTAAGTTAACTTAACACTTTTAACAAATTTATGTGGATTGAACATAAAAAAATTTGTCCCAATGAAATCTTAAGAATTGTGTTGTTTCAGCTCATTTTAATTAAGTAGTTTGAACAAGCAAAAAAAATATATTAATATATTTTTTGAGTGTACAAATTTACAAATGTTTACAGGTATATTACTATATACATTACTACCACTACTACTGTTGTTAGTTATTATTATTATTATTATTATTATTATTATTATGTGTAAAAACAAATATTTACAAATGTTAAATACGTTTATAAATGTTCAGTTATTTTATTTAAAAACCCAGCCGCTCTTATGCGACCTGATTAACCAGTAGAGGGCAGCATCATAACAAAGACTGAGGCCAATGATGCGTACAGAAGCGCTCACAAACTGAGCTTTGTCTCTCACTTATTCGCCAGATTACATCCGAGAGGCCAGATTGAGAGGGAAGGCCTTACAAAATTCATTTGCATTGCTGGAAGACACAGAAAACCGTGATGAGGTGATAAAGCCAAGAATATGAAGCCAGACAGTAGCGCAGATTTAGGGGAGCTGAAGACGTGCGTTAAGAGTGATGGAGCTACAAGATCTTTGGATCCCCTATAAAAACCCCTAAGATTTCTCCCGTAGGGCCAGACAGTTTATATGTAGGATTCCCGCAATATTAATTACAGTAACAAACTCAGCCATTTGCAGAACAGGGAATGGGAGGAGGATTTGATGCACGCGTGAAAATCGGATGCCGCACCGCTGCGCGATGGAAATAGCAGGATAACGGGATCCAAGAGGCTTTTTTCTACTGATGGAAGTGGCACCAAAATAAACAGGCCAGTTGCGAGCACGTGTTTTTTTTAACTAGTCGGTTTGTGCCTTTTTTTCGTGCGATCAGATCGGCGTGATGGTGTCTTTGAGATGCCACAGGAGCAAGTATATTTGGGCCACTCTGGGGGTGCTGGCGTTGTTGTGGCTCTACATCTTCCCCGTGTACAGGATACCCAGCGACAAGGAAATGGTGGAGGAGGTTCTGCGGCAGGGACAAACATGGAGCAGGAACCAGACCGCAGTGGAACTGTACAGGTATTTCAATGCGCAGGCATTTGCCAGACGCTTATCCAGGTGCATATTTCATCAGCGCTTGCTTTCTTATACTGTCGAAGCCACAACAACCATGGTATTTTGTACTGTTTGAGTTTTTAAAAATCATGTTCATTCATTCGTGTATTTAATCACTGATGATTCTGTGACGTGGTATCAAATAGTAGTTTATTATATCCAGTTGTATTGAGCAAACTCTAATAATCTGTAACTTAATCTCGCCCTCGCGAGTGTTGCAGAGTACAGACATATCCCAAAACCGATTAATGAGACACGCATGCGCACAGGCTCGTTAGAAACGCTATCTGGCCATGCTATGAACTCAAGAATGGCTGTTTGCTATTTAATTATAAACACATTTAATCACGTAACTTCCAGTTACTCTAACGCAAAGTAATACCATTGTAATATATATATATATATATATATATATATATATATATATATATATATATATATATATATATATATATATATATATATATATATAATAAATTGTTTGAGTTTTTTTTTTTAAATAATGTGATTTTCCGGAAGCTTTATTCTTTGCATTGAATAAAAATGTGCTTATGTTCGCATTCACTTCGAGATGACATTTTTAAAAGCTCATTATCTTTAATTTCTTATGCTTTTTTCTTTCTTTTTTTGCCAGGAAGCTGCTGACAGATTGCTGTAACCCAAAGAGGATGTTTGCGGTTACTAAGGAGAATTCACCATTAGGCAAAGTCTTGTGGTATGATGGCGAATTCTACCACTATCACACAGTTACCAATGAGACCTACCCCATCTTTGTACAGGTACTGCCTTTCATAGGAATAAGTGGCTATGGCCGAACAATAAATAATTATACAGATTATACAAAGGCAAGACACTGCATGCAAAGCATGTTTTATTTTCTTTGGTTTCATGCCCCAATTAATTGTGAGATTTTGTGCTTCCGTTATTTTTTTCTGCTTAATGGAAAGCAAACACAAAACACTTTTAAGAGTTTATATTAATGCACTTTATCTATTTAAGTCAATTATGTAGATTTTTAAATCAGTTGTAGTTTTTTTCTTCTCTTGTACTGAGCCATAAATACTGCTTCCAACAGTATTTTGAGATGTAAATGTAATATGGCATGTTTTAAAAGATTTAACACTACAAGTTATTCTGCTGAATGACAACTGACGGGTTATTATTACTTTCTGTTTGATTAATTAAAAAATGTAAAAAAAAAAAAAAACTGACAGAAGCCTTTTGGTGTATGGCAGAATAAGTCCTCAAAGTGTGAGTGCTGAATTCAATTTACTTTTTGTGCCTGTTGTAACTTGAAAGGTCAAATTTAGGTTCAATTTATTTATCTCGCTGAGTATTCATGTAAAGAGTCAGCCATGTCTAAAGTAAAAGAAATTCAGAGACATTATCTGAATTTAAGGGTTTAAAGAGACAGCAGCCTAATGCACTGTTTATGACAGAATAAAGGATTGAAAGGAAAAAAATTGTGCTCTTGGCAAAATATCATTGATAAAGTTCATCCAGAAAGTATTCATAGCGCTTCACTTTTTACACATTTTTTATGTTACAGCCTTATTCCAAAATGGAATAAATTCAGTTATTTCCTCAAAATTCTACACACAATACCCCATAATGACAATGTGAAATTGCTGCAAATGTATTAAAAAAACCTGAAAAATCACATGTACATGAAGATTCACAGCCTTTGCTGTGAAGCTCTAAATTGAGCTCAGGTACATTCTGTTTCCACTGATCATTCTTGAGATGTTTCAGCAGCTTAATTGGAGTTCACCTGTGGTACAATCAGTTGATTGAAAAAGCATACACCTGTCTATATGAGGTCCCAGGGTTGACAGTGCATGTCAAATCACAAACTAAGCATGAAGACAAAGAAATTGTCTGTAGACCTCAGAGACAGGATTGTCTCGAGGCACAAGACTGGGGAAGGTTACAGAAAATTTCTGCTGCTCTGAAAGTTCCAATGAGCACAGTGGCCTCCGTCATCCGTAAGTGGAAGATGTTTGGAACCACCAGGACTCTTCCTAGAGCTGGCCGGCCATCTAAGCTGAATGATCGGGGGAGAAGGGCCTTAGTCAGGGAGGTGATAAATAACATTGTTCTTCTGTGGAGAGAGGAGAATCTTACAGAAGAACAACCATCTGTGCTAGAATCCACCAATCAGGCCTGTATGGTAGATTGGCCAGACGGAAGCCACTTCCCTCCTGGAATTTGCCAAAAGGCATCTGAAGGACTCTCAGACCATTAGAAACAAAAGTCTCTGGTTTGATGAGACTAAAATTAAACTCTTTAAAGTAAATGCCAGGCGTTACATTTGGAGAAAACCAGGCACCGCTCATCACTAGGCTAATACCATACCTACAGAGAAGCATGGTGGTGGTAGCCACTAGTTGGAAGATTAGTCAGGATAATGGGAAAGATGAATGCAACAATGTACAGAGACATCCTGAATGAAAACCTGCTTCAGAGTGCTCTTGACCTGAGACTGGGGCGATGGTTCATCTTCCAGCAGGACAATGACCCAAAGCACACCACCAAAATATCAATGGAGTGGCTTTACAACAACTCGGTGAATGTTCTTGAGTGGCCTAGCCAAAGCCCGGACCTAAAACGTATTGAACATCTCTGTAGAGATCTGAAAATGGCTGTACACTGTCGCTTCCCATCCATCCTGATAGAGCTTGAGAGGTACAGCAAAGAGGAATGGGCAAAAATTCCCAAAGACAGGCGTGCCAAGCTTGTGGCATTATATTCAAAAACACTTGAGGTTGTAATTGCTGCCAAAGGTGGATCAACAAAGTATTGAGCAAAGGCTGTGAATACTTTTGTACATGTGTATTAATTTTTAATAAATTTGCTACCATTTAAAAAAATCTTTTTTCACATTGTCATTATGGGGTATTGTGAAAAATATTTTGAGGAAATAAATTAATTTTATCCATTGGAATAAGACTGTAACATAAAAAAATGTGGAAAAAGTGAAGCACTATGAATACTTTCCGGATGCACCGTAGCTTTATTAACATATATAAAATACAGAATATGTGTGTATCTACTGTGTGTATCTACACACACAAACACAGTACATACAGTACTGTCTTTAATGCCACTAGTATTTTGCTGTGTCAGTAGGAAATATCAGTTTACATTTTTAAACATTATTTTGTCATTAATTGTAATAATACACTGCGTTTTTGTAAACACAAGGACAGGCTTTGAACAGCCAGTACTCCGCACAGAGATCTGATCTCACCATCACTAAAAATTGAAATGCAGATTGTTTATATAAAATAGTTAAAGTCCTGTGTAGGTTTTTACACTAACCTGAATGCACACACATAAATATATATTAAGTTGTTTGCTGAAAAAAATGGAATAAATAAAATAAATAAGAGCGTGGAAGTGTGAAGAGAAGCAGTTGGTCCTGATTTTTTTCTCTTTTTTTTCCACCCCCACTCTCCATGAGGCTCAGCACAGCACACTGTTTTCTAAAAATAAACAGGCATGGGAGAGACACCCGCATGGGTCCTGATTGTCCTGTACTGGGCACCATGCCGCCTTTCAGTCGCAGTGTTCCTCCTACACTGTCTCGTTACCCACGCTCATTGCTGATGGACACACAGACGTGTGCATAACTCCCACACTCCCACCTCACTCATTTGATTGTCGACTAAGAGCTAAATGCTCACAGATTTATTATATAAACATTAATTTAGTATAGAAGCAGTGGGTGGAGTTAAACAGGCAGTGATGTAGAAGTAAGCGTTGACCTTCGGTGGAGACAGAGTTTAAAAACTATTGCGTAATAAAGTGCCATATTCCACAATCTGTGCTTTTACCTGACAAAAGATTTTGGTAACACTTTAGAATAATGGTTCTTTAGTTACTGTATTCACTAACATTGACTAAGTACAGTATGAATTGTGTAAAACATTTATTAATCATAGTTCAAGGAAATAAATTAATGCATTATTAAAATCCCAAATCATGCTCTCAGTTAATGCACTGTGAATTAACATGAACTAACGGAATTTAACTTAAACTAACATTAGCTAAAGTTTATGAAGATTAATAAATATAGTTATAAATGTATTACTAATTTGTTCATGTTAGTAAATACACAAACTAACATTAACTAATGAACTATTAGTTTAAATTATCAAAATTCCACACAGGGTATTCGCAGGGTCTTAAAAAGTTTTGAAATGTCTTAAATTTCAAAAACAAAATTTTAGGCCTTAAAAAGTCTTAAATTGACTGAAATATTGTCTTGTAAGTCTAAAATCATTTTAAAAGAATCTTAATTTTCCTTTGTTTATGTAAAGCTACCCAATCGATCCAACACACGTCCAATCACCAACAAATACATCTGAATGAAATGTTTAGAACAGTCTGCTGTGCATACATTTAGTTTTTATTATGTTGTTAGTTATGTTTAATAGTTATGTTGCAAAAATATATGTATATAACTAGGGTTCGCTTGTTTTGACACATTATTTAAAATATGTGTCTAAGAAATAACTAATTAGACTTATTTTTTGATAGGGCAAGTACATTTTATTTTCCTTAATGGACCTTGAATGTGAATATGAAATTTAATTCATAGTCTTAAAAAGTCTTAAATTTGACTTTGTTGGGGTTCATACGGTCATGGAAAACCTGGAAAAGTCATGGAATTTTGACAAGGCATTTTCCAGGCCTGGAAAAGTTTTGGAAAAACAGAAAAACGCACAAAGTTTTGGAAAAGTCATGGAAAACAGATATCTGTATACTTGAATATAGGTTAGTTGTCTTTACTTCTTTTCTGTCCTTGGCCAATCACATACTCTCACATTATTAGTGCGGTGTAAGCATTATCTATATCAATTTTACATAGATATAAATTTAAACTGAATAGATTGTTGCGTGTTTTACGATATGCTGTAATAAATTTGAACATGCATTGTTTTTCTTTTATCACACAAATGTAGACATTGCATGAAACATTAGGTCATGAAAATGGACTTGAAAGGCTTGGAAAAATCATGGAAAAGTCATGGAATTTTTGTAGTAAAAATGTGTATGAACCCTGCTTTGTGAAACCAGCAGAGAGCTGTTTCAGAACTCAAAACTTTCTTGCTATCTTGAACAATTACCCCTTTATGTCTAAAAGCTAAAAACATTTGTAATTTCTCAGTTCATGACCCCTTTAAAAAGATTTACATTTAGACACATAGTTATCAAGGACATTCACTCTCAATCCCAGCATTTAAGTTCAGAAGGACAGGCATATGGCATACTCACTGTAATCAAATTTGATAATCATGATTTCTTTGCAGAAATCCCTGTCATGCATTTTTTGTTGGTGCTGATTTTTTGAATGGCTACCAGATGTTATTTGATGCACCTTTTTTAGATTTGTTGCACTGTAATGCTTTTTGTGGTAGGAATCCCAGAATGACTGAAGCAACAGTAACTGTTCTTCAAACTAGGTGCCAGACATATGAATGAAACTGTAGCTTTAGAAAAGCCACATAGAATGGGGGGAAGAATATAGGTTACACTATGTTATAATATTCCTTGTGACTACATAACTAAAACAAGACGTATGACAACAGCTGCCGCTATGGGGTGTATGCAGAAGGACTTTTCATTTTTCAGTAACCTGGGTCAAGCGATTCCGGTGAACTGTATGCAGTTACAAAATGGACTTAAGGCCTGTTTTCTTTAAAAATCAACGATCTCCACTGCCTGATAAATATACAATATAATGTCGATCTCAGAATGTGCAAGAAGCACTTCATGAAATTAAATTTTTCCATCTTTATGTCTTTAAAATATGAAAATTTATTTTACCTCAGTTTTTTCAATGGAGTTTTTGCTCTAGCCTGCAGATCCTGATGGTCTTTCATCTCGTTTTACACTTGATCAACTGATTTGACAGATTTTTGATTTAACTGATTGTATTTTAATTACATCATAACATCGATGCTATAAAAGCAACCGTATAAAATTGAAAAAAAGTCACATTAACTGTTCCTTGGAAGTTAATTGGTATGGGAAGAAACACGAGCTGTGCATATACCCCATTATATAGTTTATCAACTCTAAACACTTCAGCCAGTGGCCTTTTATGGATGATTTTGAAAAAGGCTGTGTTGTAACAGCGAAATTCCAAACTTGTTAATCTTTAACCTTACAATCTTTTTGTGCAGGTTTTATATAAAAAAAAACTACTGGTTTTATATAGACCATTTCAATGTGGTCATATCATTGGCCCATGAACATTTCCTGCTTGTTATTAAACTATTTCATAACTGTAACAAGAGGCAGTTCAATCATAACTTAATGTTAAAACAGCTATCATAACATTATTAATCAATATGTGGCTCTTTTTGGATTCTCAGAAGCTATAGAAAATAAAATTTTAAACAGGAAATAATTTGGGACCATTGTTTTTGTTTATACCCTTTAAAATGGTTTATAAAAGAAAGGTAAAAGGAAATATACACCCGGCTGCTCTTGGCTTGTAACCATGCAGAAAACTCAAGAAATACACTCGTATGAATCAGGTCACCTTGGTAGTGGTGTATCAAGACCCTGTTTGAACACTTGTCTTGTTTTGTAGGGAACCAAGGAAAATACTCCAACTACAGCAAAAGAAGAATGTCTGATAGTGAGCAATTAATTATATATAGGTGAAAATGGGGGCCTGTGATGTAATTGGATCACAAGGGAGTCATATAAAGGGTGTTGTAATCTATTTGGTTTTACTCAGAGGTTCACCACTCTTTGAAACACCTGAATATTAAAGCAACCTTGATTTGAATATGTATTCATCAAAAGAAACAAATGGAAATTTACTGTTTGTGTCTATGTCATGCCCACTTGTGTAAAACCCACTGTTTTGTGTTGCTAGGATACACCATTGCAGCTTCCTCTGAAGAGGTGTTCTGTTGTGGGCAATGGAGGGGTGCTGAAACACAGTGGCTGTGGAAATGAAATTGACCGAGCTGACTTTATCATGAGGTGAGAATTTTTTTTTTATTTCACGTTGGTGATCAGTGAAGAGTTGGTCAGCTAGGATTACAAGGATCTTGATATGAGATGGATGTGACATCTCTATTCAGGCAGATATGTCTGAAATGCAAGAAGCTGAGATTTTTGGGGGTTCTCAGGTTAGACCTAGGCCAGGGGTGGGCAACTGTGGGTAAATCCTGGAGGGCCACTGTCTTGCTAAGTTCAGCTCCATTGTTAATCAAACACACCTAATATATAGCCTTTGTCTTTAGGATTGACTGATTTGAGATGGAACTAAAGTCTGAATTACAGTAGCCTCCCAGGACCAGAGTTGACTACCTCATATCATCTCCCTCTGTGCCCTTTTGATCAAGCTTAAGACCCAAATGTACTTTTCTCTGTTCTTGCAGCTTTCGAATTATACTCACTTGCAGATAATGAAAATTGAAATACAAGGACAATGTTCAGCACGGCTTTTAGGGGGCTTTCACACCTAGACTTTTGTTTCGGAGCCTGGCGCATTTCCCCAGTTAGCATGGTTCATTTGGCATATGTGAATCCAACAATCGCGCTCAGATCCACGCCAAAACAATCAGTTCGAGAACGCCTGAATGAGGTGGTCTTGGCTCAATTGAAACTCTGGAGCGGATCGAGTGTAGTGAGAAAGCAAAATGATCCGAACCAGGCTATATCACAGAGTATTATGGATATGTAATAGGCATATACGGCTATATGAAGAGAGAATTATGAGTTGGGCGGGATGTCATCCATACCGGTAAATGTGCGTTTTATGTCAAATACGAAAGTAAAAGTATGTTAACTATTAACGAGAGCTGTTTATCCGTTAGGTAAATTGACCAAACAGCAGTGTTGGTTTATCTGTTATTTCTCTCTATAATGTAAAGCCTGTAATGCATAAGCCAACTGCTATGTATGAGAAAGTCTTACCTCTGATTTACATTTGGTGACGATGTCTGTGGGTGTCACCATTCAAAATGAAAGCACAGCTTTTCGCTTATGATGTCTTATTGCTTATCGTCAAAAATTAAAATAAGGCATGACAGCTAAGCGGGACTTTGCAAAATAAGCCATGAAACTCTGATCAATGTGAGGAGAGTTTACTCACACGTGGCTTGTTTAAGCTCTTTTGGTCCGTTTAGAAACTTTGCCATGTGAAAGCGAACCACACCAAGAGCAAAGTGCAACATTGTAACACTTTTAATCCATGTTTCGGAACAAAAGAATCAATCCACAGGTGTGGAAGCACCCTAAGTGAAGATTTGGATGTCAAGAAAGGGAGGGCCTAGAACTGAAACTTGAGGAACCCCATGATAAACTCAACCAGCCCTTGTGTCCAGAGAACCCTGAAGGATCTGCCCATGAAATAAGACTGAAACCACAGAACCAAGTCAGAGTGTATGAACATGATTATATGAGATTTGCATTGTTTAATGCGTGAAGACAATGAGAACAGATTATCAGAAATATACACTTGTCATCCATTGTGTTACTGGCAGCCAGCAGATGGTCTCAGTCAATTGTTTTAATGCCTGTATGATATTATTGACTAGATTTTGCTGTTACAGAAAAGCATAGTTCAGACTAAGGCTGTGCGTTTAATTGAAATCGAATCACAATCACGATTTAAAACGTTACGATTAGCTAATCGCAAGAGGCTGCGATATTAAATATGTACTATTTAATTTCCCCCGCCCAGAGCAAATGCGTGCATGGCGTCTGTGTGTGACAGTCTTACTAGCCAATTGAGTGCGCACACTACTCAGAATTGCGCAACCGAACTATGTGAAACCCCCTTAAAAAAAGCCAAACAAACAGGAAAGTGCGGACGAGTGGGATGACGGCGTCTGCTGCTTCAAAAACATTAATAGACGAATTAATATCAAAGAAAAACAGGACATCAGTAATATGGGAATATTTTGGTTTTAAAGTAACAAAAAAATTAAGTTTAATGTTTTGAGAACTTCATGTGTATTTTACATGCATTCACGGGTCATGATGTAGATATGTGCATAATCTGTAGTGACTGACTGTAATGTAATGTACTATAAAAATATGTGTCATTTATTTTTCATAGGACAGTTATATATAGATGCATTAGTTGCAGACGTTTAAAGCAGTTTACTGATTTAAATGCTTCTTATTGGATATTACGTAATTCAATGTTACTATATCATGACTTTACGGAGAGCTTATAGGACCTACTAACTATGGTTTGCTTCAAGAACATGTTATCAAATTTAGTTGCAAAGCCCCTAGTGTGGACTTTACCTTACAATTTAAGAAAGAACTTACGAAAAGCTAAGAAAAGCCATAACGCACTACCTCTCTAAAGACACGGTGCCTTTTAGTGCAGTGACCAAAGAGGAATTTAAAAAAACGAATCTACAGTAAATGCAGAACAGGAGATATACACTTCCGTCTCAAACCTATTTTAGCCATTTTGGAGTACCACAGCTGTACATTTAACGACATGATATTTTGTGTAGCATCTGGGATAATTATTTTGTTTTAGACAATATGAGCTACAGAAAGTCTCTTATTAGCCATGCTAGTTTGCTGAGTGTTCTGTATTTTTATATTTATAATTTTTTGTTTATATAATAAGCTACACTATCTGCCTAATTTGAGTTCAACTTGTTTACAGAAAAGTAAGGTCATTTTATTTGTGCTTACTGTTTGCTCTAGAGGAAAAAATAGTAAGTTAATATCTTTTCAGTTCCTTTTTTTTACTAACACTCATTTTAGCAGTAAGAAGCTACGATGCAGATTATTGTGCTGAAGCTTGACTACAAAATTGAATTGCAAATCAAATCGAAATTGCAATATCTGTCAAAAAAAATCACAATTAGATATTTTCTTCAAATCGCACAGCCCTAGTTCACCCTAAATGCCTCGGGACACAAAAAGCAGGAGTGAGTCCGTAATATTTTTGACTGCTGTCGGCAAATAGTGTTGACTATTTTGTTTTGAGCAGTGGAGTAACCTGAGCCTACTTATTATGGAGAGAAAGATGCAAGTCATGAGAGTTGTGATGATGACAGGAGCGAGAGCACTAGAGTCCTTTGTAGAAGAACGGAATGGATCTGGTCTAAGGGATGGGGGAAGGGAAAATAAGAATAATTGAATTCCTACAGGCGGTGGCTGGTTGTGTGTGTGTGGTATAGAAAAATGGTCTCTGATTGATTCTGTGAGGTGTAATAGTAGTAATACTGAGGGAAGGGACAGAGATTTATAATTTAGTGGTAGAGCTAGGGGTATAACAGTATATACCTCAGTTTTGAAGTTATGTTTTCAGGAACCAGTAGTAAAAAAGAATAAATGATAGTGTTAATGCTTTTTCTGCTGCCCTTTAAATTCAGCGCTCTATTCAAAGATTAGTCATGGCACATTGCAAAGCTCAAAACAGCATTTATTCATAGATATTTACATTAGATGTCGCCTGCAATATTGGTGTCTATTGGAAGGAATGTGTCAATAGAGCCGCCATTTTAGTACAGGGTAGCGCTCCTTTGAAATGGATGTGGGACCAAGGTGTAGTGGAGGACTGGCCATCCGGAGCTCGAGATATGTAAACATTTATACATATATCTATGATCGGGAGTTTTCCCGGTGGTCAGTATGCAAATATTTTTTTTTAAATTACGAAAATTATAATTTACATCACTTTTCTACATCGAGGGATAAGTGACTACAGGGGCATTGCCGACTAAGAGTGTGTGTTTGTGTGTATGAAAATGCATTATCCTCCCTCCCTGTTAAATTTGATCTAATCCGTGTCCTGAACACACCCCTCTCCACCTTTCACTTCTCATGCTAACGGAGGGAGCGATTCATTTGTTAATGAATCTCCGTTATGAACGACTCGTTCACTTAGCCGACAATAATATAAGTTTCTGGCACCACAGCATCTTGTTGTCATATTTCATTTACATTGTTTGCTGATTTTATTCAACCAAACTAGCATAAGCCTAGAATTTAGTGTGAGTTGGTGCTGCTTTCCTTATGATCAGTGCACTAAGTGACTGTATTATTATCAATAGCGCTACTTGATAAGCATAAAAGTTCTTAACATATAAAAACATAAAAAAACAAAATCTTACCTATGAAATGTTCTGCTTTGGTGCTTTGTTTTCTTGTTTGCTCGTTGCTACATCCGTACACAGCGATAGAGTCCAGCATCTTGGCTTTAGTCTTGACTAGTGCGGTTGAATGACATTAGTCCTGGGAGCACTGTACAAATGTGGCGGCGCTATTGAGGCATGCTCAGGGTCCGTATGTGATATCTAGTGAATATATCTATGGCATTTATTAGTCCAGATGAAGTTGGGATGAATTTGAAACCTGACAATTTGATTACTTTTAAAAGCTTCTTGCAGTTATTGCAAAAACTCTAAAATACACAAGACGTGTAACTCATAGTTTTGAATTGGGAAAAGTGTAACAGTCAATATGACGAATGAAGCCCCGCCTTATAGTAAAGGAGCCAATCAGCAATCGCAATAGACTGAGGATTCTCAGGGGGAGGGGCTTGGACCAGACATGAATTGTTGCACATTTTGTGAGACTCAAACGTTTAGAAATTAAATAAAAGGGACAGCTGTTGTTTAATTCTATTGTTGTTTCCTAATATAAAATTCAATCATAAGCTTTACAAGCAATTTCAGAGAATTTGATGTTTCCCCATTCAAACAGAATGCCTGAGCATACTTCCTGAGAGGCGTTTCAAAGATGGCCGCCAAGTGAAATGACTTGCCTTAAAGGGACTTTGGTTATTGGACAAATGGTGTGCTATATAGCATTTTGTGAATATTCAATTATGTGTTCTGTAGAAAAACTCTATTTAGTGTACCACATACTAAACTTAAAAGCCCTATACCATTTTGTTTCTTGCAGGAATATGTGTATCGTTACACTCCCTACTAAAGTCTAATACCCGTTGGAGTTGGTCCTCTAAAACACAGTTATGTTCCTGGAGGGCCACAGCACTGCACAGTTTAGCTTTCACCCTAATCAAACTAATTGAATCCTTCAGGCTTGTTTTTAACCTCCAGGTAAGTGTATTGTAGCAGGGTTGGAAATAAACTGTGCAGGGCTGCGGAGTTTGACACCACTGTTCTAAAAGGAAGTTGTTCAAATGGAACAAATAAAACCCAGAACTTTTGTTATTCTTTTTGATGCGTCGTTAACAACAATGCTATCTCATTAACAGTCATCTGACAGTCCTCACTCTTTTTTTTCTAGATGTAACCTTCCTCCTCTGTCTAAAGATTATACTGATGATGTTGGTACCAGAACACATCTGGTGAGCGCAAATCCAAGTATTATTGAAAAGAGGTAGGTATCTTTTCACTTTTTTTTTTTGTTGGGGGTTCATATGATAGATTTACTCATCCGCTTTATTTAAATCACAATACCAAGATTTACCAAGTTACCAAGTTTTTATGTGTACATTTGCATGACACAGCATTCAACTTTGACTTTAAATGCGTTTTAATCATTCTCTCACAGATCAGTGCTTTAGGATTCAGAATGCATGTTTTAGTGCTTTGTTTTGTAATCCTACCATTTAAAATCCAAAATTAAAGGTGCAGTAGGTGACTATTTTCAGTATCATAAGGTACCTTTTACAGCATCGATAATGTAGATTTTTATTTTGTTTAACAACAAAACAGAAGAATATTCTCTGCTATTCTGCCTAGCCTTCTTTACTGAGGTGAAGTTTTTATATTCACTTTGTTTCATTTTTGAACAATGACAACCTGTGACGTGGTCGCTTTACCATGCTACTTTGCTTGCTAACCACATAACTAAAAACGTGCTAGATATAATACAGTTTTTCATTCAGAATTGTTGTATTATAAAGTACTATAAAGTTTTCTAACTGATGAATGACATGATCTTGTGGGTCTCTGTCATCTTTAATGCACGCGTTCGTGATTTTAGGAGGCATGGGTCTGGACGACAGGGGAGGGAATTGTATTCGAAAGATATTATGCTAACCGGTTAGCATTTAGGCAGCTACTGCACCTTTAAGCTGTACAGTTATTAATATTAGTTTAATAGTTAATAGTTTTTTATTAGGTTATTTGAGTATAGATTCTTTAGACAATTCTAATGAAATCCGTTAATTTACCTTTTCAGTCTATTCTGCCCCTTAATGTTTTCTTTAGCATTAAGAGCCTTATAATCAGAAGTTCTTAGTAATTTGTCTAGTAAAAGGTGTTATTGAATTAGAGGGCAGTGGCTCTGAAATTGTTCTTTTGACGAACACTGCCATCTTGTGTTCACATTGTGAAATGTAGGAAGTAACTGTGAATAGGAGAACAGAGTAGCCATTTTGTACAAGCTCTTGCAGTGGAAAGACCTACGTGCTGTGTCTCTGCTTACTGTTTGGTATTCTGCCCTTGATAAAGCATGATCTGTAAGTTTAATGTATATTCATTTGCTTATGTATATATTAGAGCTTTGTTTAGCAATATTACAACCTTTGTGTTACGGCGAGGTAGATTTGTTAGTAAAGTAAATGGAGCTACCTGTCTTCCCATGCGCTAGCCTATAGCATGCTAGTATGTAGTTTAGAAGCATATTATGTTTACTATTAGTTGATGTTAGCACTTTGATGTGATTGTTGACAAGGAGGAATATATTCATATTCATGTATGTACAAGGACCATGGATGTAAAATTCATGTCATTATTGTTTCTGTTACAGTTTTACAAAGAAAATAAGGAAGAAATATTACAAGTGGTACATCAGTAAAGCTTTGAAGAATGCTACACTGTCTCACGAGTGCTTACTGAAGCCATTTATGTTTAGCTCGCTGCATAGGCTAAATTAGTACATTTGGCTGAGGGCAGAAGAGTAAAAAGATCGTCTAAACATCAAGTGCATCGTCGCAATCCTGAGAAACGTTGCTTTAGCAGACATGTCCAAACATGGAGACAGCACACGTCTTTCGCAACTGGAAGTCAGATCTGAGTGCAAATCATCCACGTCACGTCGGTCAAGTAGCTCAGCAGCCAGCCTCGCTGCAGCACAAGCACGAGCCAACGCTGAAGCTGCCCGCGCCAGAGCAGAGTATGCCAAACGACAAATAGACATGGAAGTTGAAAAAGCTCGTATGGAGGCTAAACTTAACGCCCTCAAACAAGAGGGAGAAGCTGAGGCTGCACTCGCTGCAGCAAGGGTCCTGGAAGCTGCAGTTTCAGACCAGCCAGGGTTTGTGGAACCACCAAACCTACCTGCTATGGCCACATCTGTCAGTCGCACTGAAGAGTATGTAAATAGCCACTTCCACAGTAATACTAATATGAAACCAGAAAAAATAGACAAAGAAGAGGATGACACTCACATCAGCCACAATGTAGAACCAAGCCAGCCACCCACTGCTCCATATTCATGTGAATACCCCAACAGATCTCCACCCGCTTGTCAGTCCAGGTTTTCACCACCTCACTTGCCCCTAAGAACATCTGACATATCGCACCTTGCTGCTCTCCTCTCACGTCGTGATCTTTTGACAGCAGGGCTCACAGTGTTTGATAACAAACCAGAGACTTATTTAGCCTGGAAATCTATGTTTCACAATGCCACTGAAGATTTGGATCTAAAATGTAGTGAAGAACTTGACTTAATCATTAAATGGCTCAGCGGTGAATCCCTTCAGCATGCTCTGAGAGTTAGAGCCGTACACATTAATGACCCAGTCACTGGTCTTCAACGTTTATGGCAAAGGCTAGACAGAAATTATGGCTCATCAGAAGTCATCGAAGCTTCTTTGTTTAAACGTTTGGAGAGTTTTCCTAGAGTGTCTCCCAAAGACAACCACCTCTTACAGGAGTTAGCTGATCTGCTTTTAGAAATCGAAGCAGCCAAAAATGAAGGTTATCTTCCTGGCCTCAGCTTTCTTGACACTTCAAGGGGAATAAACCCAATAGTGGAAAAGCTCCCACATAGCATGCAAGAGGCATGGGTCAACCAAGGGTCAAAATATAAGAAAGACAACAATGTTCACTATCCACCTTTCTCCTTCTTAGTTCAGTTTGTTAATGGCCATGCTGAAATGAAAATGGATCCCAGCTTCTCTCTGCAAAACTGCTACAGTGCACATATGAAAGTGGAACGGCCACCAGTAAGACAATCACGGTTCAGAGCCCCAGTGACAGCAAACAAAACGCAGATTGGCGCATCCTATAATAAGTTACAGTCTCAGCCACTTGAACCAGATAAACAGTGCCCTGTTCACAAAAAGCCACATTCACTTGCCAAATGTAGAGGGTTTAGAATGAAAACACTAGATGAGAGGAAGGGTCTTCTGAAACAGCTCTCCATCTGCTTCAAGTGTCTTTTGTCTACTGATCACAGAGCCAAAGACTGCAAGGAAGTCATTTGCTGTTCGGAATGCAACAGCGACATGCACAGTACTGCCATGCATCCAGGTCCACCCCCATGGACAGTTGCATACTCTGAAACATTAACAGAGGCACAAGGCGGGGAGCCAGAACCCCTAAGCTCCAAAGTGTCCACGTCCAATTGTACTGAAGTATGCGGGCAAGGACTGCAAGGAAAGTCTTGTTCGAAAATTTGCCTTGTCAGTGTATATCACAGGTCAGAACCTAGTAAGAAAAGTAAAATGTATGCCATTTTAGACGACCAAAGTAATGTCTCACTGGCTCGTTCCCCCTTTTTTGATATGTTTGATCAGCATGGTGAAGTCCTTCCATATACACTGAAAACATGCTCTGGCACAGTAGACAAAATTGGGCGTAGAGCTCATGGCTTTGTCATTGAGGATATTAACGGGAAGGTGTCCATGCCACTGCCTACTCTCACTGAATGCAATCAGATTCCAGACAACAGGAGCGAAATACCTACACCGGGAGCAGCAGCTGTTCATCCTCATTTGTCTCGTATAGCAGGAGAAATACCACCTCTCAATCCATCAGCAGATATTCTCCTTCTCCTGGGTCGAGATGTCATTCGAGCTCACAAGGTCCGGCGCCAAGTGAACGGCCCCCATGATGCACCTTACGCTCAACAGCTCGATCTTGGGTGGGTCATTGTTGGAGATGTTTGTCTCTCAGGAGCTCACAGGCCTACAGTGAACTCTTACAAGACAAATATACTAGATAATGGTCGCCCCAGTTTCCTCTCACCCTGTGAAAATAGATTTTACACTAAACTGAAGTTCACAACAGATAGCCCTTATGTCCAGAGCACACAAGTCAAAGATGAGCTTGGGAAATGCATATTTAAACAAACAACAGAGGATGAAAATATAGCACTGTCTGCAGACGATGAGGCTTTTCTGAACATTATGCGAAATGAGTTCGCTAAAAACGAATCTAATGACTGGGTAGCCCCACTTCCTTTCCGTTCTCCAAGACCACGCTTACCCAACAACAGAGAGCAGACTTACAATCGCCTCATGTCATTAAGAAAGACACTGAAAAGAAAACCTGAGATGGAGGACCACTATCTGGAGTTTATGGAAAAGCTCTTCGTAAAAAGACATGCAGAAAAAGCTCCTCCCATCAAACCCCATCAAGAATGTTGGTATCTTCCACACTTCGGCATTTACCATCCACAAAAGCCTGGCAAAATAAGAGTCGTTTTTGACTCAAGTGCCGAGTGTGAAAATGTCTCTCTCAATCAGGTGTTGCTTAAAGGCCCTGATTTAAATAGCAGTCTTGTAGGTGTGCTTTTGCGCTTCAGGAGTGACCTATATGCTGTTATGGCTGATGTGGAGCAAATGTTTCACAACTTTAGAGTCAAAGAAGACCATCGCAGTTACCTGCGCTTCCTGTGGTTCCATGACCACAACTTGGATGGACAAGTGGAAGAATTCCGCATGACTGTTCATGTGTTTGGAAATTGCCCATCACCATCAGTTGCCATTTACGGACTCAAGAGAACTGCTCAAGAAGGAGAAGAGGAATATGGCAGTGATGTGAGGGAATTTATAGAGCGCCATTTTTATGTAGATGACGGGCTAAAATCATTCACCTCTGAGACTCAAGCTATCGATGTGCTACGTAGAACGCAAAAAATGCTGGCTCAGTCGAACATTCGCCTACACAAGATTTCATCGAATAGTCCTGTCGTTACCAGTGCTTTTCCACATGAAGATCTAGCCACAGGGCTACAGGGACTTGATCTCGGACAACATCCACCACCCATGCAACACAGTCTGGGCTTAGGTTGGGACCTGTCCACGGATCAGTTCTCATTTCAAGTTGAGATCAGTGACAAGCCTTTCACCAAACGAGGAGTGTTATCTGTTATTAATAGTTTATATGACCCCCTTGGCTTTGCTGTGCCGGTCAGCATTGAAGGTCGCTCCATTTTGAGAGAAATTTCTTCTGACATCAGCGAATGGGATTCCCCACTACCAAAGGAGAAACAAGAGAGGTGGCAAAAATGGAAAGACTCTCTAAAACACCTACAACATCTTAAGATTCCTCGAATGTACACATGCATTCCATTGTCCGAAGCACAAAGAAAGGAAGTGCATATTTTCTGTGATGCTTCCACTAAAGCTGTTGGGGCTGTTGCCTATCTGAAGCTCATCGACATAAATGGGAAGAGTGAAGTGGGTTTTCTTTTTGGCAAAGCTAGGCTTGCACCAAAGCCAGATATCACCATTCCTAGGCTGGAACTTTGTGCCGCTGTGCTGGCCGTAGAAGTGGCAGAACTGATCCAGGGAGAGCTTGACACTATTATGGATGAGGTAAACTTTTACACAGATTCAAAAGTGGTGCTGGGCTATATCTTCAATGAGAAGAGACGCTTCTATGTGTATGTCCATAACCGTGTGGAACGCATTAAACGTTCTACCCAGACCCATCAATGGCATTATGTGCCCTCACATCTTAACCCAGCTGATCATGCCACAAGAGCACTGCATGCGAAGCATCTACCCCTTTCTACATGGCTCAGCGGACCTGCATTCCTCACCGACTCAGGGCAAAGTTCGGCACAGGACAAGCCTTTTGATCTTATTAGCCCCGAAACTGATGCTGAACTTCGCCCGGAGATTGTATCATGTGCCATCTCCCTGTCAGAACACAGGCTCGGAACTGCAAGATTTGAAAGATTCTCCAGTTGGACTTGTTTGATAAAGGCTGTGGCTAGGTTGCAACACATTGCTAAGTCTTTCAAAGAAAACTCAGAAGATGCATGTCACGGATGGCACAAGTGTAACAAGTACCTTACTGAAGAACAACTTCAGGTAGCAGGAGATACCATTATCTGTGCAATTCAAAGAGAGGTGTTTGCAGATGAAATCAGGGGTATGGAAAAGGACAATCCCATGCACAAACAAAGCCCTCTCTACAAGTTAAGTCCATTTATAGACAGTAACAAACTTCTCCGAGTCGGAGGTCGGCTTACGAGGGCTCAACTGACAACAAATGAAAAACATCCTGTAATTATTCCCAGCAAACACCACGTAACTCAGCTCATAATTAGACACTTTCATGCACAAGTACGCCACCAGGGCAGACACTTCACTGAAGGTGCGATCAGAGCTGCAGGGTTTTGGATAGTTGGTGGGAAGAGAGCAGTTAGTGCTGTAATTTTTCACTGTGTCACATGTCGAAGACTAAGAGGCAAACGGCAAGAGCAAATTATGTCAGATCTACCAGAAGACAGGACGAACACAGATCCTCCTTTCACATGTGTAGGCCTAGATGTTTTTGGCCCATGGACTGTCACAACAAGAAGAACGCGAGGAGGCCAAGCGGAGTCAAAAAGATGGGCAGTCATCTTCGTATGTATGAGCACTCGTGCCATACACATTGAAGTGATCGAATCTATGGACACTTCATCGTTCATTAATTCCCTGAGACGATTCTTTGCCCTACGTGGTGCTGCTAAGTTGCTTAGATCCGACTGTGGCACAAATTTTGTGAGTGCTTGCCGAGAACTTCAAATAAGTAAAAAGGGGTGTCACAATGAAAAAATCAACAACTACCTGGAAGATAGTGGCTGTCAGTGGCTGTTTAATCCACCACACGCTTCACATATGGCAGGATCTTGGGAGCGCATGATTGGTGTCAGTCGGCGAATTCTGGATGCAATGCTGCTGCATCATGGAAATGCTAAGCTTACACATGAGGTATTAGTGACGTTCATGGCTGAAGTCACTGCAATTGTTAATGCACGGCCGCTTACAGCAGTTTCCACTGATCCTGAGCATCCTGAGATCCTCACACCTGCTATGTTGCTCACACAAAAGGTTGGAGTGCCTCCACTTCCACCAGGCCAGTTTGACAATCATGACCTCTTCAGAGCGCAATGGAGACGTGTTCAGTTTCTTGCGAATGTATTCTGGGGACGGTGGAAGAGAGAATACCTCAGTGGATTACAACATCGTCGCAAGTGGATGACACCAAAACCAAATCTACAAATCGGAGATGTTGTCCTTCTCAAGGAAGGACAGGAAAAAAGAAACGACTGGCCTCTTGGACTCATTACAAAAACTTTTCCAAGCAAGGATGACATGGTCAGGAAAATTGAAGTCAAAGTCATTCGCAATGGGGAAAAGAGACTATACTTGAGGCCCATCAGTGAAGTCATCCTTCTGGTCTCTGGGGACTGCACCTAAAAATCATCACATATCCTTTGAAACAATAGTATATTTAAGTTGGTGTGACTTCTTACAGATGTCAGACGGGGAGTATTCTGCCCCTTAATGTTTTCTTTAGCATTAAGAGCCTTATAATCAGAAGTTCTTAGTAATTTGTCTAGTAAAAGGTGTTATTGAATTAGAGGGCAGTGGCTCTGAAATTGTTCTTTTGACGAACACTGCCATCTTGTGTTCACATTGTGAAATGTAGGAAGTAACTGTGAATAGGAGAACAGAGTAGCCATTTTGTACAAGCTCTTGCAGTGGAAAGACCTACGTGCTGTGTCTCTGCTTACTGTTTGGTATTCTGCCCTTGATAAAGCATGATCTGTAAGTTTAATGTATATTCATTTGCTTATGTATATATTAGAGCTTTGTTTAGCAATATTACAACCTTTGTGTTACGGCGAGGTAGATTTGTTAGTAAAGTAAATGGAGCTACCTGTCTTCCCATGCGCTAGCCTATAGCATGCTAGTATGTAGTTTAGAAGCATATTATGTTTACTATTAGTTGATGTTAGCACTTTGATGTGATTGTTGACAAGGAGGAATATATTCATATTCATGTATGTACAAGGACCATGGATGTAAAATTCATGTCATTATTGTTTCTGTTACAGTTTTACAAAGAAAATAAGGAAGAAATATTACAAGTGGTACATCAGTAAAGCTTTGAAGAATGCTACACTGTCTCACGAGTGCTTACTGAAGCCATTTATGTTTAGCTCGCTGCATAGGCTAAATTAGTACATTTGGCTGAGGGCAGAAGACAGTCTGTGAGTCAAACATAATAACATAAAATAAATCTTATTGTTTTGTTTTTGTTTATTACTTTGTTCTCCTGCAATACTCTAGTTTCTCTCTAACTCCTGTACCATGTTTGTGTGGACTATTTTTTCCATTCCAACTTTTCTATGTCTTTTTCAAATTGGTTCACATCATATATTCTGTTGTATACCTTCTGTTTGAAACAGCTGGGAACTGTTTGTGGTTTCTGGGGTTGTTAGCTGTGTTAATTATGACAGCGTATTTTGATTTAAATTTATATGGAGTCAATCTAGGGCCATATATACTTGCAAAATAAAAGAAATTTTTGAAAACAAAAAATAAAGTATTGAGCAAAAAAAAATTATAAATTCAAATCTCCAAAAATTAAGTTTTGAGAAATAAAAATTAATTTTGCTAACAAAAATAAAGAACTGCAAAGGGAAAATTAAGCAGTGCAAAAAAAACTAAAAGATTTGCAATAAAAAACTACACATATTTACAAAACATTTTTATATCCTTGCCTTTACAAAGCTCGTTTAGATTTTCTGTTTAGTCAACCGTGAGTTACCGATGCTGTTTTCACTTTGCACTTCACATTTTGCGCGTTTTACTTTGTGGCCCTGATTTGACAAGGGGGCTACTATCAACTAGCTATCAATTAGACATAAGTTCCCTTGACTCAGCCAATTGTAATAAAACAATTGCCACAAAAGTAAAAAGTAAAAGTAAAATGCCACAAAATAAAATGCGCAGAAATGTGAAGTGCAAAGTGAAAACAGCATCGCAAACTCACGGTGGACTAAAAAGCAAATGTTTTTAATAAGTAAAAAATATTTTGCAAATATATAGTTTTTTATTGCAAATACTTTCTTTTTTTTTTGCAGTTCTTTTTTTTGCTTGCAAATTTCATTTCTCAAAAATTTAATTTTGCTTTGCGATTTTTGGAGATTTGCATTTATTTATTTATTTTTTGCTCAATACTTTATTTTTTGTTTGCAAAACTTTCTTTTATTTTGCAAGTATATATGGCGCTGGATTGACTCCATAGTTTTAGTCTTAGTCTTTTGATCATATTTTAGTCTTCTGAATCATTTTTATTTTTGTCTAGTTTTAGTCAACTAAATTTCAGATTTTAGCCGACTAAATCTACTTTAGATTTTAGTTGACTAAAATATATTTGGTTTACTTGTAATTTAATTAAAATATTGCATTATTATTATTATTGGCGACGCGGTGGCGCAGTAGGTAGTGCTGTCGCCTCACACCAAGAAGGTCGCTGGCTCGAGCCTCGGCTGGGTCAGTTGGCATTTCTGTGTGGAGTTTGCATGTTCTCCCCGCTTTCGCGTGGGTTTCTTACTGGTGCTCCGGTTTCCCTCACAAGTCCAAACCCATGCTGTACAGGTCAATTGGGTAAGCTAAAATTGTCCATAGTGTATGTTTGTGAATGAGAGTGTATGGGTCTTTCCCAGTGATGGGTTGCAGCTGGAAGGGCATCCTCTGCGTAAAACATATGCTGGATAAGTTGGCAGTTCATTCCGC
Organism: Danio kyathit; assembly: GCA_903798195.1. Lineage (NCBI taxonomy): Eukaryota > Metazoa > Chordata > Actinopteri > Cypriniformes > Danionidae > Danio > Danio kyathit. The sequence goes on along the minus strand of LR812522.1, from coordinate 31,522,483 downwards.
TGTGGCGACCCCAGATTAATAAAGGGACTAAGCCGAAAAGAAAATGAATGAATTATTATTATTATTATTATTATTATTATTATTATTATTATTATTATTATTATTATTATTATTATTATTTCCTTTATTTTGTCAGGAGATCACAATGAGACAGTACTGTCTCTTCTTCCAGTAAGACCTTGTCAAGATGGCAGCACACAAAATCACAGAAAGCAATACCACAAAATTAAAAAAATCACAATTCATAAAAAAAAATCAGATCATCAAAAACAATTACAGGTATCATTTAAGACATTATACAGAAGATGTTTAAAGGTACTCAGAGTCAGAAGTGTGTCAAGATTAAGCAGATTTTGCAGATCATTTCAAGCACTGGGAGGATAAAAGGAAAAAGCATATATCCCAAGTTTTGACAATAGCCTTGGGACTGTTAACCGGATACAGGAACCAAATCTAGTGAATCTAGCTCTACCAAATCTAGTAAATAAATGTACATTTATTTATACAAAATATTATAACTTAAAATTAATTAAAACTCAGTAATTGAAATATGGAATATAGCTTTTCTCATAGAAGACCAAAAATTAAATATGCATTGTTTATTTATACAGGTATCATAAGTAATATGTCAGATTCAGCAATCAACCCACATAGCCTATTGAAAATGCAGGATTTTGCAATTATGTAGCAAACTCTTTATTTCAACATGGTAAACTACTAGTCTTTTTAACCTGACTGTTGAACAATTTCAAGACATTATCTTTGAAAGGACTTAAAATAGTTTACGTCCACTTTGCAATGTCAGTCTATAGCAGGCTTTACAGTATATACAGTACATCATGGTCAGCTGTATAGCACTGATTAATAAGGAGAGTAATGACATATGTCTGGCAAATGATAATGTGTTGTCTTGTAAAATGTGCACGCAGTTCCATAGCTCTGTTTACTTGCATAGAAGAATTGAAAAGGATTATCATTATCGTGGATGCAACACCCTGATACAAGCACATTATAGCACTAATAATAAATTATTACATCGCTAAAAGACACACTGTAGGAACTTAAGAAGCAGTTTTTCTTCTTGTGGTTTATTGTAAATGGCTGCTGTCATGGCAATCGCCACAGATGCAGACAGCCATGTGAACCTAGTGCGAACTAGATCGGGGTTAGATAAACTGTAGCTGCAACTAAAATGAAGCATGAGGAAATGAAAATCCTCATGAAAATTAATACCATGATTATGATGATTTAAGACTTACTGAATCAAATTAAGGACAGCAACAAAAAATATATAATAAGTCAATAAGGTCAGCGAGAGGCTATACTATTTCAGTTAAGCAAAAGTACACACTCGTGTAAATAATTAAATATAGAGTTTACCTTTGTTACAATTTCGTGATGAATTCCTTACATGCTGATGTCACTTTAGATTTTTTGTTTTTATCAGCTATTTCCTCCCCATGCTGTTTACACATGGTCTTTTTTGTCTTGACATAAGAATCTTCTGTTCTTTTTATCTCAGCTGTTGCCATTTTATTATAGTTTAATCAGACAGACAGACAGAAGATACATGTAATCCTGCATCTACTGTAAATCAGTTACTTCACGCATAACACACTAATTCTGATTAAATCATTTAAAAAAATGTCTCTCACTCACATTTTAGTCTTGTTTTTATTAGTCAACAAAGGTCAGTTTTTTTTTATTATAGTTGTCGTCATCATCACTTTTTATTTAGTTTTAGTCTTGTTTTCCTTGGTAGAAACTTGTTCGGCATGAAAATTCTGACAATTTTTTTGTGAACCAAATTGTTAGCTTGCAACAGAACCAGGGAAACCTTGACAGAATAGTCAGAAAAGAACACGCTACACTCAGGACAGACATGTCTTACTCCTGAGGGATGGATATTGACCTTAAGTGGATTATTACTTTATCGCCTGCATTAGCCCTCAGGAGTTTTCTCACGTGAGATCTCTTAAAAAATGATGTAATATGCTTGTGCTCTGAAATGTGATGATTTGTTGACTCAGCTTGACTTAGTCAAGACTCAAGTCTTCTTATTGCATCGACTAAGTTAAGTTGTATTGAATTAATTCTCTTAAGTTTTTTCATCCTAAAATGTTTAGTTGACAAGAGTTAAATTAACCTAATTACCTACTACGTTGCTGGTGATCCTAACAATTATCAAGTAGGAGCACTTTGAAATACAATAACTTACATTTGCAAGTTAATTTAGCAGATTTTTTTAATAGGAAACCGAACAGACAATGAAATACGCACTTTTACTAATTTAACTTATTTAAAATGAGCTGAAACAACACAATTCTTGATATTTCATTGGGACAACTTAATTTTTTTTATGCTCAATCCACATAAATGTGTTAAAAGTGCAAGTTAACTAAATTGTGTGGAACCCTGCATTTTTTTCAGTGCATTACACATTTTGTTAAAGAATTTTACCCTCAATTTAGCAATTACACACAATGTACTTACAATAGAATTGTCTTTACAAAGTAATTTTCCTTATAAAGTAATTTCCCTTACAAAACAAATGTCCTTACAAATTTAGTCAAATAATCTCAAGAGGAGAAAAAAAATTACAGCAAAACAAACACAGGCTCTTGGAAAAACAATGACAGCAGATCATTATATAAAGATAAAGATTATAAAATCTGATCTTAGCATGCACTGCAGATATCTGCTTCAATGTTCATAAATAGTTTCTGAATCAGCAAAAGTGTATATGAGGTGTTTTAGGTAGTTTATGTTGAGAGTGTAAAACATTCCCATGTTCGCATACACATTTCTAGCTCTCAATTACAAGGGCCGCATCACTAGAATCGCATCATTCTGTCACTTTTTTTACCGCTGTGATGATTCCAGGAGTCATCCATCTGCTCAGCTCTTTTTCAGAATCTGTGTGCTGTATGAAAAATGAATTCATTCATTTTCTTTTCGGCTTAGTCCCTTTATTAATCAAGGGTCGCTAAAATGATCCACCAACTTATCCAGCACATATGCACTGGAAGCCCTTCCAGCTGCAACACATCACTGGGAAACACCCATACACTCTCATTCACACACATACACTACAGACAATGTAGCTTACCCAATTCACCTACAGCGCATGTCTTTAGACTTGTGGGGGAAACCGGAGCACCCGGAGGTAACCCACGCGAACATGGGGTGAACATGCAAACTCCACACAGAAATGCCAACTGACCGAGCCGAGGCTCAAACCAGTGACCTTCTTGCTGTGAGGCGACAAAATAACAAACATAAAAATATTTCACACACACAACACCAAAGCTGAAAGACGTAAACAATATGAGTACACCAAATCTTATTCACCTATACAGCTTGGGGGATGTACTTCAGCTTGTACAGTAGTGTCTTTTGACAATTCGTTGATTGGTTGTAGTGAAATGGCAGAACTTGGAGCTCCAGTTAATTTATCAATGGCAAATACCCTGCACAGCTTGAAATAATTCTATGAAGAAGAGAAAAAAAGAACAGAGTAATCACCAAATCTTTGAAATATAAATTTACAGAACATTTTATAAATTAATTGTCTACTGTTTGCATATTACATATTTGATAAAATCTCACCTGCTGTTAGTCAGTCAGGCCTCTGGGAATGAGCTACAACCTTTAGAAATAGAAAACAATTATTTATGTGAATTATTGTAAATATTTGGTCTTAAAGACTGGTAAACTCTCACCTTTAGTACGTCTGTCTGCCGTCTGGGAATATTCTATGACCTTTAAAATGAGAAAAGCGTATTTTAATAAATAACTGTGAATATTTTTTTTTCTAAAATATTGTCTACTGTCTATAAATGGGAGATGGAAAAAATCTATAAAAAGGAGATGATAATGAAATCTTACCTGTCGTCGTAAGTTAGTCAGGGAACTAGAAAAGTACTATTTAAAAAAACATTGCGATATTGCATTGAAACTTTACCAAGTTTTGTGACTGTGGCCAAACTCCACATTATTAGCAAAGTTCAATATACAGTTGATTTTTTTTCCCCCCAAATTCTGATTAATGGAGAGATTTTTTCTAAACATTTTTAAACATAATAGTTTTAATAACTCATCTCTAATAAACTAATTTATTTTATCTTTGCCATGATGACAGTAAATAATATTTGACTAGCTATTTTTCAAGACACTTCTATACAGCTTAAAGTGACATTTAAAGGCTTAACTAGGTTAATTAGGTTAACTAGACCGGTTAGGGTAATTAGGCAGGTTATTGTATAACGATGGTTTGTTCTGTAAACTACTGGAAAAAAAATAGCTTATAAAGGGCTAATAATTTTGACCGTAAAATGGTTTTAAAAAAAATAAAAACTGCTTTTATTCTAGCCGAAATTAAACAAATAAGACTTTCTCCAGAAGAAAAAAATATTATCAGACATGCTGTGAAAATTTCCTTGCTCTGTTAATCGTCATTTGGAAAATATTTAAGAAGGAAGAAAAAAATTCAAAGGGGGGCTAATAATTTTGACTTTAACTGCATGTAGTATTAGACATGATGTCTAGCAAAACATAAACAAAGTTAGCCAAAACTGATTGACAATAAAGGTTTGTCATTTGAAAAAAGTTATACATCTTTAAAGGAAATCACTCTTTAACAGAAAGAATACTTTTCAGAGCTGAGAAATAATTAATAAAAATGTATAAATAAGCAATAAAAAAAACTAAAAAAGACCTGTTTAATCGCACTGGTCACATATATGATGTGTATTTTTTCTTATTTCTAAAACCCCTTAAAAGCGTTGTTGTTTACTGGGCATGAAATCAGATAAATTTACATTAGGTTTGGGTTGATAGACGATGCCATCGTCCATCGCTGATGGTCGACAGACATTTTGATGCTGATCCGGCATCGCAATCCTTCACCCTGCCCCCGTCGCAGCAGCAACCTGCATGCGAAACATACATATGGCCCCATTTACACTAACACGTCTTAGTTTTAAAATGGCATATTAGAACAAAAACAATCTATGTCCACACTGGCGTTTCATCTAGCATTTCTGAAAAACCCTCCTTCCACACTATACCACTGAAAACGTACATAACGTGACACGCACACTCTGTCATGCGCTGCAGCATCTGAGCTCCAGCAGTCAACAGGTACTTTTTAGCACAAAACCCCAGAGAGCAGTGCACGACGGACAGTTTATCAAGGATGTACCGCTGGATCGCTTCTCACTATAGTTGTTAAACTTGATATTTAACTAATCTTGTCTCTATCTAACGACTCTGCGTCTTTTGAATATATCAGATAACGTCACAGCGCCAGTACACTGCTTCAGTCTTTCGCTTTCATGCTTGTACTTAGTAATTTAAGCGAAAGCCTCAGATACTGTTGGTTGGCTCCTGTTGGTTGTGCACCTTTTTACCAACCAAGTTTGTTGACGCCATTATAACGACACAGATGACTCTGCCTGTTCATGCCAGAGTCCTGCGGAAAAAGTGATTGACAGGTGGTAATTTTTTGCATAGCTTACTCTATCTGTATTTATTTATGATTTTGTTATGGGTAAAACAAAGACCATGCGGGTCAGGTAGTTGAAACGGTAGGCTACAAATAATTAAGTCCTTATGAATTAATTATTCATAAATAATTAAATCACCGCCTACGACGACGATGCCATCGTCCATCGCAATGTTTTACGTTAGACATCATACGATGCCAAATTGGTTGACATCACCCAACCCTAATTTACACACTTCATGCTTGCACATCTAGAAGAGGTTTAAATTTCTTTATAATCACTTTCTTTGTGACCAGTAGTATAATGCAATGTTTCAATTGAAAACAACTGAATTTGCTGTTTCCCACCAGTTACTAGTGTGATCAAGGATACAATTTGACACAATGATATTAAGTTTGGGTAAAATGCATGTACTCAATTAGCAAGAAAGTTGGAAGTTACTGTTGACTAACCATTGATTGCTCTTTTTGTCAGCTTTCAGAACCTACTTTGGTCCCGCAAATCTTTCGTAGAGAGCATGAAGGCCTATGGTTCCAGCTACATTTACATACCAGCGTTCTCCATGAAGCCTGGCACTGACCCATCGTTACGAGCATACCACACACTCGCAGACTCCTCCTCCAATCAGACTGTCCTCTTTGCTAACCCAGATTTTCTTAAAAATGTTGGCATATTCTGGAAAAACCATGGCGTCCATGGCAAACGATTATCCACAGGGTTATTCCTAGTGAGTCTCGCCCTTGGCTTATGTGAAGAGGTAACGGCTTATGGATTTTGGCCATTTTCAGTGGGTCTGGATGAGCAACCTGTCAGCCACCACTATTATGACAACATTCTCCCATCCTCGAGATTTCATGCCATGCCTGAGGAGTTTCTCCAACTCTGGCATTTGCACAAAAGCGGTACATTGCGTATGCGGGTTGGCAGTTGTGCAAAAGAGGGGATGAAATTAAAGAGGGAAAAATAAATGGAGTAACCCCAACAACAAAAATAGCCATTCTGCGACTGGCATGAGAATGCTATAGGTTGTGAGGTGATACACAACCCCCAAAGTTGGGTTTTGGTGTCTAGTTCTTTTTGTGTCTATATGCTTGAACCACAACTGCTACCAACACACCCTTTCTTCTTTTTGCCAAGGGACTGTTGTAAAGACTTGCATGTGTTCCCAACCTCATGTATGCACTCAGTTGAAGCTTGTTTTGTCCTTGTATTGAAGATGTGGGGGCTCAGGTGTCATGTGACAAATTTAAACTGCAGTTGATTGAAGGAGGGGCTGCTTTAAATCATGTCTTAAAAACTTTAAATGGGAAATCAAAGCAATTTAGCTTTGGTCATTTTGAATATTTGTTATGTTTTTGGTTTGTTTAATCTTGAGATGGGCATTGAATGTAAACACTGTACAAGAAGGAAAAAAAAAGGCCTGTTTTTTTTTATTTGATGCTGGTTTAAAGTGAACCTTCATGTATTATTGTTTGCTTTTTTATTTTTAACGTTCAATGAATTGGAGCATGTACTAAAACACCTTGTGGGTCTGGATCTGTCATGAAACATATTCCAGACATGACTTTGTCCATGTTAGAAGTGGGACAGTCTGAGAGACTGAGAGAGCGCATTTAATTTTAAGGCATACATTTCATAGAAACGAGTGAATAGTTTGCGTGCCAATGGAAAATGTGTGATATCTTCTGGGAGACTTCGTATTTGTGTTATTGGTATGTGTTTGAAAATGAGTGGTTTGTGGGAATGAGCCCTTCTGATGTTTTTGAAGAGGCACCAATCTTAAAGTAAACATTTTTTGCCTAGTTAAGGTGCTGGACACCTTGTCCGCGACATGTAAATACTCAATCATCAAATTTGTTACTGTTTCCACAAGAATCATGATTTCTCTGAATGTAATGGCAGCCGTTTTGATAGTCTGCCAAGTAACTTGGTTCTTTGACTTGTTCTGTGTTTGTTTATTGTTATTTTTTAATTCAACTGCAGACAGGGAACTTGGTTGAAATCGTGTGGGTGCTAGCTGTACACATGCACTGTAGTATAGATGTAATAAACCATTACTAAGTTTTAATTGGTACGGTTGGTAGGAAAGATGCACTATAATGAGGATTAATGTCAGTAATTAAAGGGATAGTTCACCCAAAAATTAATATGAAGTGCATTGACATTTTTTTTTTTTTTTTTGCTAGAATGTTTTCAGTAAAAATAGTTGTAAAAGCTGTTTTGTGCATTAATGTAAAAATTGGCAAGACCTACTGTTGATGGTTGACAAAAAACTTAACCAGGTCACATTTCACCTCAGTTAAACATTAACATTGTTATAATTGCACAAATTACAAGAAATAATGCTGGATAAATGTTAAATGCTTTTTTTGTTTTGTTCTTTTATTTTTCTTTATACATTTTGGGGTGAACTATGACCCGGGTGATCTTAACTGTAAATGTGTGGACTCATTTGATTATCTTCAGAAAATACTATTACCATATTTTCACACTTTAAGCCAATGAGTGCCTTTATCAGTATTAAAAAAGGCTAAGGACAACTTTATCATGAACCAGTTTTTTTTATCCCCAAAACGCCAACGTAACCTCAAAGAATGAAGTATTTTCAAACCAACACTGATGTGCAACACTACAGAAAGACTTTAATTTATTTTGATTTATGATTTAAAATAAAATCCTTGATGGGAGTTTTAAAATAGCATGTGGTTGTAGAAGGACCAATGTACATTAGTCATTTTTGTAACATTGCTTTTAACATTTAACATTGCAAGATGTGGCCAGAAGACCACATCTTTAGCGTACATAAAGATCATTATTATTATTATTATTATTGCACTTTTTTGTGCTGTTCAGTATTGTGGATGAGTGAGGTTGTAATTTGTGTAAGTAGGCATGCACGACTGTGATATATAATTGTTTTTTAAACAGATTTTTGAATGAGAAACTCATTAACTATTATGTATTTTATGTTTTGCCCTTTGAGCCATATGAGGGTGCGTGCCCTACTGAAACTGAGCTTACCTCAATTGTACTAGTCACTGTTAAAATCATTGACAAAGCTCACAGAAGCTTGGATCTTAGGTATTTAAGTATGTTTTAGTCCACTCTGCTGCAAATGTGTCCTATCATTTCAATCTTTTAGGCTCAAGCAGTTGGTTGATGGTGTTAGTACTTGAGCATGTCAAAATCCTCTAACAGGAACGAGTTTGAGCATTTTTTAAAAATTGTTAAAAAAGCATTAAAAAATTGTCAGGAATAAACGAAACACTGCTTTTAAACAATAAAGACATCCTGTCAAGTCTTTTTTTGAAACATGTGTGAATTGTATTTGAAATAAAGACATAGTTCACATCTGGTTATTTGCCTAGCATGTTCCAAACCCGGGGTGCGTTTCCGAAAACCATCGTTAGCCAACTAAGGTCGCAAGTTGTGTCGTTACAAACATAGTTAGTTCATTTGGCGTTTCCCAAATCCGTTGTTCCAACGAACATTCACAAACTGTGTCGCAAACTTCTATGCTTGCAACTACACCTCTGGCGCTGTAGTTAGAAACATAGTTCCTGGCTGTGTGCTATTCCCAGTTATCCCCCCTATGCCCTATTCGTTTAGAACATTCTAACATTTAAACTTGTTTTCTTTTCTTTTTTAAAGCATTAAAGTAACCTCTCTTAGGTGTAATTTGTTTTCAAAGCATTTTTAAAGTTCAGTTTTAGTGATCTTCATGTTTACAATTGCGCTCCCTTCGCAGTGCACTTTGAAAACATTGATGCCATTTTGAACAAAGCCGTGGCTGATGATGAAAGCTATAAGCTATATTATTTAAAAGCGGAATATACGTTTATGTCCACAAAGCTTGTGAAAACAAAAAACATAGCATATTTTAATCGTTTAAATTTATTGTAGGTTATTTATTAAGAACATTAGATGTTAGAACATTTCTGCAGTGGTTTGAATGTCAAATTGTAAAAGAAAACATTTAAAAAAAATAAACAATATCTTAAAAATAATAATAATCGTCAACATTAATATTATTACTATTAAAGTATGATTTTTTTAAATTCCTAATAAATAGCCTCATTATTTATTTCTATGATTTATCTATGATATTAGAATATGTGTTAGCTTTTGTAAATGATTTTATGTTAATTTAGAATAGAATATGTAATGTTCTCAATATTTGCAAAGGAAACATGGGCCCTATATGTGCCATTTACATATATTTCAATTAATATGGTAAACGAGTGCATGTTTTTACCAAAACAAATATTGGAATTTTTTTTTAAATGCATGTATGTGTAAAACAATATAATTTGCACAAAGAAATGATGGGGTTCTTCTCTAAAGAAGTTGTTACCACCCCGTTTAGAGCATCATTATGGGCGTTTTACGTTATAACTAACATGGTTCAAACGATGGATCTGCGACAGAGAAACCAAGGGTTTTGGGAAACACTCGTCACTACATTCGTTCTCTTTGGGAAACGCACCCCTGTATATGTAAGTTTATTTTTTGTGTTGACAAATTATTGATGTTTACTATTAACTTCTACAGTATAGTAGAGGAGAAAATACTATGGAGCTCAATGGTGACTATCAACTGGAAGTGGTAGTCAGTGGTATCCAATCATTCGGTAAGTGACGTAATTATTTAAAGTGGATTGTTGCATTGTCAGTTCATGTATGTATATGTCAGCAAAAGTTTGATTTTCATAGTTCTTTTTACTTCACAAATGTTTAATATCTATACATTGTCAGAGTATTTGAAATATGCTTATTCTAGTAAACCTTTACTTTTCTTTACTACATTACAAAACATATATTGTACTTTTACTCCACTACATTTCCTAAGTCTATCTGGTTAAAAAGTAGTTTTGAAGAGGGGAATTTTTAACCTGTGATAGTGGTGTTTAATTCATGAATAAGCTGAAATAATTATTTTTATTAACATGAAATGACACATTTTTAAAATATTTTAACTGCAGCTTAACATTTAAGTTTTAGTATACTGAAAGTGCTTCAGTCCAGTTTTTACAGATACTGGACAGTTGAATCCAGTTTACTGTAATGTAAATGTCACTGCTGAAAGCCAAAACACTGAACGATGCACAGCTCCACAAGTACCAAAGCCATTGGTGAGGAACAAACTTTACCAACTGACAAAAGTGAAGGGAAAAAAACAGACTCTCTGGTCAAACTTCTTGTGTAGAGCTGCAGTCTAGGTGCCAGAGATTTGAGAATGATGGACTTCCATCATGGAGAAGCTGCAGGTCTGAGTAGATCACCGTCAGGTTTTCAGACTAGCCCACAGGATCAATGCAGAGACTTGTCTTTCACTGCGGTCTTTGCATGAATCAGTCGACGCTTACCACACATCCATAACCGCCACAGCATCTGCTCAGGATACGGGCTGGGTCCAGGACTATGGATACCTTGGGATAAGGAGAAACAGTCTAACATGAGCGCATATTTTGTTTAAAATATAATGTCTTTTTGGGAAGTGTACACAGCTCTGGTTGCTCTAATTAATGCAGCCTAACAATCCTTAAGACTATAGGTGTCAAGCTCAGTTTCTAGAGGGCCGCAGCCCTGCACAGTTTAGTTCCAACACTGCTTCCGTTTACTTACCTGTAGGTTTAAAACAAACCTAAATGACTCAATTAGATTGTTCAAGTGCGTTTATTTAGGGTTAAAGCTAAACTGTGCAGAGCTGAGGCCCTTCGTTTTTGGCCGGGAAAAGTTATTGAACTTCAGGCCACCTGAGTGATTAGCAAGTGAAGGACCAGGGGAGGGGGTGAACTTGACGATTGTAGCATCAGTAGGTGAAGAGCAGGGTTTTTTTTAAGAAGGAAATTGCGGCATGACTAGAGCTTTACTTATATATTTATGTTTCAGTTCTCAGAATTGCATCCTGTCATGCAATTTGTGTGGGCTCTGTGCAAAAAGGTGCACATGCACATTTACTTATCTTGTATTTAAAAATAGCTGCACTGGCAAAATTTTATGAGACTTCTCAAGTAAAATTTCCTGCATGTAAGACAAGTAGCCCTACTCAAATTGCATTATTGACATCTGCAGAATATTTAATAATAGTAATATTAAAATTTTTCAAAGTGCACATTTTAGCAGGCCAAAGAATTTAGGCATTGCATTATGGCTTCAAATCTAAAGAAAGGTCTACGTTTTTTTAATGAATTTTCAAAATGCACTTTTTTCCTTGGCAAATTACTGTAAGGAGTAATTTTGAGTTTTATCTTAGGCTACGTTTACATAACAATATAGCCAAAATTGGAATTTTTTTTCCCTTATGTTTTAAAAAAAGTTTCATTTTTTTATGACAATGTTTTTTAAACAATTTACGAACATTTATTTTCAACCTAAAACCCTGTTACATATGCAAGGCCAGTATTTGGCACTGTCACCTTGTTAGTAAACTACCTGCAAGGAAGTAATATAAGAACAGTAGAGTTTGCCGTGTGTGTAAGATGCATCTCCACTGTTGTTTGTAATATGAAAAAAATTCACACTTTAGCGTTATAAAACACTTGAGCAACAGCAACACTACCATGTAGTCTGCCCTTGTTGTGTATTTGTTTATGTTTGCCTTTTACACCTCCCTCAATACATACTATGTATGCACATGATGTCATATTTTTTAAAGAATCGTGGTTTGGGATATTCACAAGTACATGACAAAGGTGTCATTTTCAAAAGGTTCCACTTTGTAACCCGTATTCATATTTATGCACTGTCTGTCCCAAAAATGTCATTGTTGGGTTAACAAACAGGCTAAATGCATAATAAGTTAACATTTTGGACTGAAAATGCATGAACAGCTCCTTAGTAACTTCCTTTTAGCACTTATTATTTCAGGTTAGACTCCTGCTTTATTAAAGAAAAGATTATGAACCAGGCAGAGCCTGTCTATAACTACTACCAGGACCCTCAACCTGAAAACAAATACTGATCAGTTACTTAATGAAGAGAATTTGAGCCTTGAGCTGTGGTTTCAGTAGTCAAGTCTCTGCAATGTTTTGTGAAAAGGTCTAGTTGCCGATAAGTAGAAAATGATTAAGTACAGGTCAAATAGAAGTCACTTCCAAACTAAGCAGCTTTTATTGCATTCATATTCCATAAATCCATCTCCATAATACAATCATGACTGCCATATTAAGTGTGTTCTGTTTTTTAAAGTCTCCTGCACTACTTGCTCATTTCCAAGCTGGAGGGTTAACCTTTTGACGGGATTCTGCATGAGCCCTTCAGAATGAAATTCTTGCAAAACCTGACACAGAATTTTCAAACATGTAGATTCCTGTTGAAATGAACAACTGTAAATGTGACTGCACCTTTATTAAAGTCTTTGCAAAGTTTATAGTGTTTGCAAACACTTATTTGTTTCTAATTTGTGCAACAAAAGAGAATAATTGAAACTTGTGCGCTGGGGGCCTCATCAGACCCTAAATATGTTCATGATGTGTGAGTAGAAGAGACACTTCCTCTTGCTTGCTCTATCATGCACTGCAAAAAAAAAAATGCTTTTCTTACTTAGATTTTTGGTCTTGTGTATAGTCCAAATGTCTAAAAATTCTTATATCATGAAGCATTTTCTAGGCAAGCAAAACATTCCTTGTTTTCAGAAATAATATGCCAAAATTAAGTGATTTTTCTTTAAAACCAGCAAAATAAATGCCAATGTGTTAAGCAAAATATTCTTGGTTTTTTTGACATAAGATTATTTTTCTTACCCCATTGGCAAATTATTTTGCTCATTTTAACTAAAAACCCATTTCATTTTGGCATATCATTTCTGAAAACAAGACTATATGGTTTGCTTGTCTAGAAAATTCTTCTTGATTTAAGAATTTTTAGATATTTGGAAACAAGACAACAAATCTACGCATTTTTTGCAGTGTGGCATGGGTCAGTTCAACATGCCCAGTCCTTTGAGGCCTGGAGGTGATGACAGACTTTGTGCTCTACTTACCCTCTTAGCAGTAGCTGAGAAGATGTCTTGATGTTTTTTTGTGCTCTTATTTAATTGCACAATCCAGGATATGTATGAGGAAAGTATACTGAATGTCATTTAAATGGTGTTGTGGCAAAAACACTAACACTGTTTGTATACTCCAATAGAATGAACCAAATAGTTGACAATTTGAAAGTCTTGTCTACTTGAACCATTTCAGGCTATGGAGATTCAAATAATCTGCTGATAAGTTAAATCATGTGACTTTGGGTATGTCTCAATCAGTTCCCTAGCTCCCGAGGTTGTACACAATTATGTACACAATTTTTATTTTTATTTATTTTTTTCAAATATCATACTTTTCATTATGTTTGTTTGATTTGGTTCATGTAACCCCTAATTTGCACATTCTTTAAGAGAATTAAGTGAACATTTCAGTACATTGGTAGAATTTTGCAATTGAGACAGCTCTTCAAATGGCTAACTCCCTGATTAGTGGAGTGACTAGTGAACAAAGGAGCTGATTGAGACACTGCCTTTGACTTGGAAGCTTTCAGAAATATGTTTTCCTCCAGGAACAGGGTTGAAAAATACTGGCCTTCATTATAAATTTGTCATTTCATTTAGATAAATCCTACTATGTTTTTTTATAGTTATTGACAAATAAGAGGGTCCACTGCGCATTCTGTTATGACCCTCTGGCACATATAATATTTTCATATACATATCTGACACTCACTGGATATTTTCTACTTTTCAGATCATTCCTCAATTCCCTCAAATGGCATCAGGAACCATGTCATGTCCAAAGTTGCTTAAATCACCTTTCTTCCCAAATCTGATAATTACTTTTTCTTCAGCAAATCATCCTGACCATGTTTTACATGCCAAAATGCATTGAAATGTTGCCATGTGATTGGCTTATTAGGTTTTTATTATTTGTGTTGGCCATGAAACGGAACATTAGATTGCCTTTTTTCCACTATCATGACACATTCACTTTAAATAGACCTAAAATGAGAAACAAACATAGGGCAGGGCATGATTTTGTTCTTTGGGAACCAATTAGATTGTTGATGGGCGTTGCTAACAAAATAAAGAAAGATTGACCAATGGACAAATTCAGAGTATAAATAAACACCCACAGAATCTCCACCCTAAAGGAATTTCATGTGACCAGGATGTGAAAAAAGTAGTTTTGATGGGTAGGGAATGTCATGATATTTGATTAAAGTTTATGAGGGCAAATGAATTTATACAAAATAATTAAATGCACAGATACACCGTTTATAACAAGAATTACTATTTACATATAAAAATAAGAAGAGTAAATTTTGATTAATTTTGATTCATTTTTCAACAAGCAGTTGAAAAGTTGTACATATAAAGTGACCATTAAGAGTGTTCATGACATCAGAGGTAATAGTTTACTGTTATTGTTTACTCGCACAAACTTGATTTTTGAAGTATTTATTTATTTATTTATTTGCTAAAATGCTATTTACTCTTAGTCATCTGAATTGTTTTAGCACACTAAAATAAGATTCATTAATAATTTCTCTAAAATATCTAAGCTTATTATTGAAGAAAACCTGTTCAAATTTTTAAAAAAGTATTACGTTTTGTACATATAATACAGACCAATTTAAATGTAATGTAACATTAGAGGGCACCTATTTTACCCCTTTTACAAGATGCAAGTAAAGCTTGTGGTGTTTCCAGAATGTGTCTGTCAAGTTTCAGCTCAAAATACCCGTCAGATTTAAATTTTTCAATGCATAAGATGCACATTTTTGTGTCAGGGGACAGTGTAGCTGTTTTTGTTGCCAGTGGCTTTAAATGCAAATGAGCTGGTTCTTTCCACCCACTGTTCCCACATGCGTGTCTACTATCAGCAGTCAGGGATAGAGACAGACATGGATGAAGCTAATGGCCCGTTTCCACTGAGTGGTACAGTACAGTTTGGTTCGGTACGCTTTTTGTTTCCACTGTCAAAGGGTACCTAAAAGCGAACCGAACCGTACCACTATTTGGTTACCCTTTGCAAAGGGTACCTAGCATAAAAAAGGGTAGCAAAAGGCGGAGCTAGATGCGCAGCTGAACACTATTGGTTTACAGAGATCCGTCACTCACAGAAGCAGGAGAATGAAAACAAAGGAAGTGCCATTTTTAAAAACACGCCCGAGACATTACACCGTAATAATATATACATAATAACAAGCCATGGTCGACCCGAGCTCAAACAAACCTTGAAGAAAAGCCAAGAAGCACAAAATCTGCTGTGTCTTGTTGTTTTATGAGCCCGTCTAAAAGTGCGAACGGTTTCACTTTCTCCAGAGAGCTCGCCACGCGTCTATATTTGAAATAATGAACTTCTTGAGCTCATATTAATAACATGCTTGTGATCATTGAAGCGCTTCTGATATCCAATCCTTTCAGAAAGGGATAAACGCAAGAGTGAAGTGCGAAAAAACAAAGGAGAAGCCGGAAAAAACAGAGCAGCAAATGATGCTTTCTGCAACATAAAACATGAACAAACTGCCATGTTTAACTAAAATCATCATCTTTTGGACTATTATGAACTCGGAGTGACGGAATTACTTTCTAACAAGAGGCTACATGTGCTAGTGAAGATTAAAGACACATGTGAAAGGTTTGCACTGACTGTGGACTATATTTTGTGTTTTTGAACTCAAATAAGGACTAAATGTATGCTGTGTGTAGTTTTTCTGTAATTGATAACATATCGGAGACTGTAAGGGTCTGTATGTGTTCATATATGTTACATTTATTTATTTATTTGATATAATTGCAGAGGTTACAGTAGGCTATTTTTCACTATCATTGCGTCTGCAGTTATAATCAAATCATGTTCACAGAAAGGTCAGTAAGGAACATTTATACACAAGTATTTATGTGTATAAAGCATCTGTTTTGTAAGAAGTGCTTCGACCTGTACGGCTTTACTGTGACATTTCCTCGACTAAAAATGACGTTGTCTGAAACTTTCTGTCGTACACCATGCCCACCAAAAGGGTACCTTTTTGCCAGTGGAAACGCAAGCCTGATAAAGTTGACCTGTACCAACCTGTACCGTACTGTACCTCTCAGTGGAAATGGGCCATTAAATACAGCTCATTAGTCAAAAATACCAGATAAGTTTATTTAATGTATTCAATAAAGTCAAGCCTTTGAAACGATGAGTCACACACAAATGCCGTTTGCAGTACACACACACACAAACATAGCAATTTTACTGTGATTACAAACATCTCTAGTTCTTGAGATGCAACTGATCTGAAAGTTTTAATGGATATTTTAATCTCACTTTCTTTGCAAAGAATGTCATGTGGACATGTGTATACATGTTATTATGGAGACTGTCAATCAATTCATTGGGCGAAGAAAACCGCAATGGGCCTCAAAATCACTGGAATTTGGACCCAATTTAACATCAGGAAATTTAAAAAATAGAGACTTGTTGTGTTTATATCACTTCAATATTCTGCCCAAACAACTTACAAAAGTTGATTTTCATCACAGGTGAATGCAAATGCATTCTTTTATTTAGCATTATTCATTTCTTCAAGCATTATTTATTTCTTCAAGCATTTTCATAAATATAATTAAATCTTATTAAATGCAATACTAAAGAGATCCAGACAAAAGCAAAATTATTTTTTCTCTCTTTTTTTTTTGCTGTTTGTTTAGCATTATGGTTTATTAAGCTTAATGATAAAATTATTATTTCAAGGCTGAATACATAGATATAATATACTCTAGTTATTTACATTCACTTAGGATAAACCAGCTGAGTTTATGTGAATGCTATATCTAAATCATTATGTGAAGGCATTTTGACAATGTTGTATACTGTTTATCTGTCAGTTCAGGCATGAAAAGTGTATAAAATCAGAAAACTGTACAGAGTTTAGTTTCTGCTTTAGAAATGGCCTCTGTTTGCTTTTTCTTTTGTCCCACATGGTGATTTTTTTATGGTGAGTTGTATTAGTCATGCAGAAAATTTTGCTTACTTGTGTTCTGCCTTTCACAGAGTCACAATTAAAATATGTGTGCCTTTCATTCTGACAGGATGACCTCCCAAATCATGCCTCCTCAATACTTTCGTCTTACATTTATTTATTTATAACAATACATTTTAATCCTAATATTTGGGTATTAATTAAAATAAATCATAAGTCATAAGTCATAAATTAATTTCAGTCTGAACATTTTAAGTCACCAAAATTATTAATCACCTAAATGAACACAGTTTCCCATTATATCAACAAACCTATACCGAACTGGATCATGGATCATAGCTGTGTGTTTTGCACATCCTGTCTCATGATAGATTGCAAAAGGTCACAACTCATGATAATGCAGTTGTGTCAGCAGTAACTCCCTACTAATATAACCTCCAAACTGAACTGTAAATCAACTCCTATGTCTTTCTGAGTTATTTTAAAAGGCACATGTACATGGTATGGTCGCAGTACACAGAGGAGGTTCTAACTCCTAATAATGCAAACATCCTTTTTGGCCTGTCTATTAAAAATTATCCCTTGGATCCGAACAGAGGCTGTTCTGTTTAACAAGAACATGGAAATTGTAAGAACAGTACATCAAAAAAAAACAATGTAGTACTCTGATGGTAAAGATGCCAGATGTCTGTTTTGGAATGCGGGAAGCTGAATAGTCCTTTTATAATTCATAAAAGATTCTAAAAAGGATATTTTCACATTAGAAATTTTGTAAAGTCTATTTAAGTAAGTATGCAAGTAATCTTTTATTTAAATAAGAGCATACTGAACTTCAAGGCTACACGCTGTTTGGTAATACATAAAAGATAAAGAGCAAAATATTTCAGTCATGTGGGTAAAATTTTCTGAACTTATTGTGTGCCTTAGATCAGCAGTTCCCAACAGGGGGGTGGCAGCCCACAGGGGGGCCTCAGCTAGCTCTGTGGGGGGTTGCGTCGTTTTCTTAACATTTTTTAGCAGAGGACAGTTAGGAGAACGATCATGTTGCCTTAGTTCATTTTATGCCGTGGCTGACCAAAAAAATGGACAAAATTTGTAATTCGTCCTCCACAATAAAGACAGAGTCTCACTGATTCAACTACAGCAGCTAATACTAATGACCTAAGCATACTGGACCCAGGTGAGGAAGCTCCAAACATTTCGGGTCGCAGCAGCTAGCAATACTGAAAAACATGGAAACTGGAAAGATTCTAGAGATATTTACCTGAACTATGGGTTGATTCCATTTTCTCAAAGCAAAGAGTTCCTGACCCAGCAACAGCACATTATCTGCACCAAAATTTTTGCTAACGAATGCATGAGGCCATCCAAATAATACAATTTGCAGACGACTCATCACCAATACCACAACAAGCCCAGAGCGTTTTTTAAACGCAAGGCAAAATAATTGACACACACCCAAAATGAGATGACGTCCCACCTACTGGCAAGAAACTTTTTTAAAATTGGCACCTAATTGGCAACTATTATAGGGCCAATTTAAAAGCCAAAGGCTTACGTTTTTCAGTTACAAATGGCCTACTGATGTTTTGCTTTTATATTTTACATTAGGCTATTATTTGCGCATAAACACATCTAGATATAGTAATAAACACTGTTTGTTTGAAAACAACATTTTTGTCTTCCTTACTGCAAACTTATATGAGCGATAGTATTATTAAATGTTGCCTTACAATATTTTCTTGAGGAAAAGGGGGTCTCAGGCAAAAAGAAAAGTTGGGAACCACTGCCTTAGATGGAAAACTGGTAGTGAACTAAAATATTTATTTAGAGTTGCTCTCCACTGACATCCACTACAGTGTTTCAGAATACAATGGAAATCAAAATTACAGGACAAATTTATAAATGTTATTTTGATGGTTCTTATTGCACATTTTATGCCAACTACATGCCAATTACTTCTCATTTGAGTATTAGCAGTCTGTCTGCTTAATATCTCTTGATACTGCTCCTTTAACAGACATTTAACTGACTATAGGAAACTTTGCAATTATATGTCAACTTACACTAACCCTAACCCCAACCTAACAGTCTACTTATAATCTATTGCGAATTAGTTGCCATGTAGATGCAATGTAACTTAAATTCAACAAAATGTGTTAAAGGGACCATCAAAATAAAGTGATAACAACATTTCTGAAGGTTAAGCAGTCAAAATAAGTTTGAAGTGCAGAGCCGCTTGCTTTAAACAACTTCAGCATATCTAACACATAGTCATCACATCTCTCACTAAGATCAGTCTCCCACAAAATATGACAAGTCTCTCACAGAACATAACTATCTCTTGCAGACATCACTAGGTCTCAGTTATCACTAGTTCCCCTTCGGGAGGGGAACTTCAATGCTATGTGGAAACTTCCACTATGGGGATTTCATTCAGAAAGCCAATCATCTGAAAGAGTATGTAAACGGGCCAATGAAATGCCAATGAGTTGGCAGCTTCAGCTTGCGCACCTGATGCTCGTTGCAATTAATTTGCTATAAGAGCCCAGTGCAAGCAAAGCCAAAGCATAATTTTCACTTCAGAGATTTCAACAGCCTTCTGAGAGAGTCGATGAGGGTTCCTCCAGCTGAGTTCCAGACAGAGAGTGAACGAGAGCGATCTCCCGGTCCAGAGTGTGTGACACGCAGCGGCAGACGGTCAAGCTGGGTTTCTCCCTTGCCTGGCGTCCTGTGGGTCCGGTCCTCCAGAGCGGTATGTATTGTTGCGAATTTCCTAAAAGAGCAACACGGTCGTGCAGCGTGTCTTTTTCAAGACGTCGCTCCGACTGTGCGTTTCTGGATGCGGTGGTTTCCTGTCCTCGGATGATGGGCACGAGCACTGTGTTTCATGTCTGGGGGTCCAGCATGTTAATGCGGTGCTCGCAGGCAGTGCATGCCATCACTCGGTGGCATGTCTGTTGCGCAGTTAAGATCGCGGTTAGCTCTTGCAAAAGGGCCACCCACCCCAGGGCCGATCTTGAAACAGACATGATAACCGTGCTTTCCCGGGCTGATTCGGTCGTGGGTCTGGAGATGGTTTATCCCCCAGCCCCGCGGTCGGACCGACTAGATGGGTGTATGTGGAGGATTAAAAGGCAAGACCTTCTAGCCTCCCATCCCTTTCTTCCCGGAAGTGCACAGTGAGCTCACGCAGTCTTGAGGGCACCTTTCTCTGCAGCCAGGGAGTATGAGCCGATTCCCCAGATTGAGAGTGCCATCACGGGCCTGCGTGGTGCCTCCTTCTGCTGGAATCAGCCTCATCTCCCGTCCAAGGCGTGTTGGTTTTCTGCCTCCCGAGCCAGAGCCCACACAGCCGCGGGCCAGGCTGCTTCCACCCTGCACGCCAGGGTCCATGCGCGCGCGCTGGCCCAGCTGCACGAGGGTGGTTCTGACCCAGGCTTGTTACAAGCCCCACCACCGCACCCGACTGAGCTCCACGGACCTCAAGTCCACTGCGTGTGCCCCGGGAAAGACGATGGCCACGTTAGTGGTCCAGGAGCGCCACCTCGGGCTAAACCTGGCAAAAATATGCGCAGAGTCGACAAACTTCACTTTCTTGACTCCCCTATATACCAGTCTGTCCTGTTCGGCGACACCGTTGGTGGATTCACCCAGGAATTCACGGCGGTGCAGTCGGATACGATGGACCATCCATTGGCGGGGATGTAAGACCGCTCCCCCCCGCCGAACCATCCACATCCACTGCTTGTCGCTAAGAGCGCCCGTCTATGAGTAATGCTCCGCCCCCGCCTGCGCCTCCGGCCAGCGGCAGCGCCGAGCACCTCACAGGCAACCAGCGCTCCCCGTCCCAGGGTGTCGTTAAGTCCGGTTAACGGACCGCGAAGCACTCCTGAGATGGGCCATCCGGAGAAGAGGGAACCTGCTCTCTCCCCGGTGGGGGGCCGGGCTCCTCAGAGAGAGCATTTTTCCCTTCCTTGGATGTGACAGCTCGAATACTGCCAGTCTGGGACGCGATGAAAAGCCTTCCAGCTCGCAGGATCGGCGCACTTTGCCAGTGGCTCACGAGGTCTGGGAGGACGGTCTCCTTTCTCCCACACCTCCAGCCCTCCTCTCCGGAGTCTGGGTGTAAGGTGAGTGAATCTCTCGCCTCCAGCTCTTCTGCGGGACCCCAGCGCTCCCCGGATCAGCGCTCCCACTCCGCGCTGCCCCACTGCTGGCACGTCAGCGATCGTAGCGATGCAGTCATTAGCGAGAGCTCTGCCTGCCTGGTTAGCGCGGGCCAGCCCTTTGCGGTGGCTCATACGCACGATCAGACTCGGCTACGCGATCAATTCGCAAACGGCCTCCCAAGTTCATGGGGGGGTTTCTCACCATGGTCAGCCCTGTGCCCACCCCTGTCTTGCGAGAGAAGATTGCTGTCCTCCTGGCGAAGGATGCAATCTAACCGATCCGTCCAGCCGAGATGGAGAGCGGGTTTACAGCCTGTACTTCATTGTACCTAAAAGAGCGGTGGGCTATGGCCAATCCTAGATCTGCGCATTTTGAACCGCTGTCTGCACAAGCTGCCGTTCAAAATGCTGATGCAGAAGCGCGTCCTCCGGTGCGTTCGTCCTCGGGATTGGTCTGCAGCAATAGACCTGAAGGACGCGTACTTCATGTCTCCATACTCCACGCCACTGTCAGTTTCTGCGGTCTGCGTTAAGGTCGAGCCTGACAGTACAAGTCCTCCCCTTCGGGTTCTCTCTGTCTCCGCGGGTCTTCCAGCTCGCGGCGGGTGCCCTAGCGCCCCTTCGGCTCATACTCAATTATCTCGGTGACTGGCTGATTTTAGCCCTCTCTCGGGAGCAATTAATTATGCACAGAGACAAGGTGTTCCAGCAGCTCCACCTGTTGGGGTTTCAGGTCAACCGAGAAAAGAGCAAACTCGCCCCCGTGCAGAGGGTCTCTTTTCTCGGGTTGGAGCTGGACTCGGTCACCATGACAGCGCGCCTCTCCGGAGAGCGCGCTCAGCTAATGCTGAACTGTCTGAGAGAGTTTGACAGCCAAATAGTGGTTCCACTGAAACTTTCAGAGGCTCCTGGGGCATATGGCATCCGCAGCCGCTGTCACGCCGCTCTGATTACTCCATATGAGACCACTTTAGCACTGGCTTCACGATCGAGTCCCCAGACGCGCATGGCACGCGGGCACACACCGAGTGACTGTCACTACGCTGTGTCGCCGCGCCCTCAGCCCCTGGAACGATCCCTCATTCCTACAGGCCTGAGTGCCTCTAGGACAGGTGTCCAGAAAGATTGTCGTTTTGACAGATGCTTCCAGCACGGGCTGGGGGGCCGTGTGTTGCGGGCATGCAACCGTGGGCCTGTGGAAAGGAAGCCAGTTGCATTGGCATATCAATCGCCTAGAGCTGTTGGCAGTGTTTCTCGCTCTCCCCCGTTTTTACCGGTGCTGGAGCGACAACACGTGCTGGTCAGGACGGACAGTATGGCGGCAGTGGCGTATATCAACCACATGGGGGTATCCGCTCTCGCTGCATGTCTCAGCTCGCTCGCCGTCTGCTCCCCCGGAGTCATACGCGGCGCAATCGCTGCATTCCAGTCTTCCCCACCGAGCTCAACCGTGCAGCCCTTTCGCTCTCATGGCAGTTTAAAGGGTAAATGGAGACTCCACCCCTGACTGGCCAGCTGTTATGGGCTGCGCCTTTCTCTCTCTAATTCAGAGATTCATGCGCTCTCGCTTGAGTTCCCCACTTGGCGAACCCTGCAAAGTCCACTGGCTACACAGCTGGCCCCGGGGCGTGCGTAATACGCATTTCTCCAGTGAGCCTACTCGCACAGATATTGTGTAAAGTAAGGGAGGTCGGGGAACCGCTCTCGTATTGCGCCTCTCTGGCCCAATCGGACCTGCTTTCTACTCTCCTCGTGATGGTCCCTTTCTGGCACATCCCCTGGACACAGGGGACAGGCACCATTTGGCACCCGCACCCAGATCTATGCCTCACGTACGGTTCATAGATGGAGCACGGAGGACTTAGGTGACCTACCGATTAGGTGGTTAACACTGTCACTCAGGCTGAGCACCCTATACGAGGCATGCTCACGTCCTGAAGTGGAGTCTATTCGCTGTGTGGTTACAGTACCTTTTTCCCCGAGAAGGAAACCCCGAACATGCCAGATCAGAGTGATGCTATCCTCCTTCAGTTGACTGGAGCTAAGGCTGTCCCCTCCGCTCTGAGGGGTTGGCATTACGATCATCCCTGCTCTAAGGATGCGGCGATGGCGGCGTGCTGGGAAGTATCGTCTCATCATCCAGTTCCCAGAGGCGCGAGACTGGATATTAATTATTCCTGTTTCCCTCTCATACCCACTTGGAGATCTCTCTTAGGAGAGGTCTGCTCGATCACTCGACTCAGTATCTTAAGTTTCAAAGAACACGTTGGAAGACCGCGCCTCTGATGACGCAGGTGCGCTCACGCTCTCTTTTTTGCCTGGCAAACCTCTCATCGGGGGCGAAGGTAAGGTTCAATCATTATGGCATTTTCCATACATTTCCCCATAGTGGAAGTTTCCACATAGCATTGAAGTTCCCCTCCCGAAGGGGAACGCTCCGGTTACTAAGGTAACCCTCGTTCCCCGAGGGGAGGAACGGAAATGCTATGTTCCTTCACCATAATGATTGCCCCTTAGCTGTTGAGGTGAAAGTCTCTTCCGCTAAAAAAATGATGCTTTGGCTTTGCTTGCACTGGGCTCTTATAGCAAATTAATTGCAACGAGCATCAGGTGCGCAAGCTGAAGCTGCCAACTCATTGGCATTTAATTGGCCCGTTTACATACTCTTTCAAATGATTGGCTTTCTGAATGAAATCCCCATAGTGGAAGTTTCCACATAGCATTTCCGTTCCCCCCCTCGGGGAACGAGGGTTACCTTAGTAACCGGAGCATTCTCAGTCATCACTAATCTCTCACATCGCATTACTGGTTTCTCACAGACATACAGTCTCTAAAAATATACATTTAAATCATCAGAGAGTAGCAGTATAAAAATGCTGTGACAAGTCTTATTTTTTCCTCTCCCCAAGCATATGGAAACGAGAGAATGTGTCCTACGGGTTGTTTGTCAAGCTCACAAAGTGTGTGAAACACACTCAGAATTGCACAATGGGTAACACTTTATTTTGATGGTCCATTTGAGTATTAGTAGACTGTCTGCTTAATATCTGTTGATACTACTCCTTCAACAGACATTTAACTGACTATAAGAAACTTTGCAAGTACATGTACAACCTAACAGTCTACTTACAAACTAATGATAATTAGTTGCAATGTAACTTAAATTACTTCAAAATAAAGTGTCACCACACAATGTTTTCCAAGTATGGAGTGCTTACAAGAAGGTGCGTGGTGCATAGGGAGAGGAATTAGATGTTCTTCTCTAGCCAAAGGTTTTGGATAAGAATGATTAGCATCTGTTGTGGAGAAGGTGCAGGTCCAAGTAGGTCACCAGGCGGGTTGCAAGTTTGCAGGATTCTTTTCTAAAAACATAGTGTGTTGATAAGAAAGTGTCTGGTGCATACAAAGACATTTGTGCTACAGGTGGTTTGTCAAGCCCACTCATCTGTGTGGAGCATAGCCAGAATTGCACAATGTTTTTATTTTAGATAATGTCATGCCCCCAAATTTTTGGGAGCAGATTAGGGATGGCCCTTTCCTATTAAACTGTCACTGTGAAAGCAAGATAAAAGCAAGCAAGGTCCATAAAGACATGGATGAGGAAGTTGTGGTATAGTGTGGAGAAACTGGCCTCCAGAGTCCTGACCACAACCTGATGAAACTCCTTTGGAATGAATTTGAGCAGGGACTGTGAGCCAGGCCCTCTTATCCAACAGCAGTCTCTGACCTCACAAATGTGCTTCTAGAAGAATTGTCAGAATTACCATAAACACACACCTAAACCTTGTGGAAAAGGTTGCAAAAGGTAGGTCAACTCCATATTAAATCCTACATACAGAATAAGATTGGGATTTAAGTAAGAGTTCTTAAGTCTCCATGATATTGGGAAAGTGTGACATTGTCATGTTTAGTTTTTCTGTGTTATGAATGACTGGGATGATTTAACAACTTTTGAAACCTTTAAAGGATTGTTAGGCTGCATTAATTAGAGCAACACTTGCCAAAAAGACACGATAATTTGAACAGCATCTACACAAATACATGTACATATAAACAAAATAACCGTGAGTCTCACGGTATTAAGATACAGAGATGGAGTAATCAAATGTCAAAAAATTGCTCTTGTAATGAATTAAACACTATAAATCTTTGTTAAAGCTACACATATTATAATTTCTTGTCCCCAAAAGCTTTTAAACTGCTTTAAAATGCCTGCACAGTCACATGCCTTTAAAACACAAGCAAATAAAAAACTTTCATTCTGTTCATTAACTTTGCAATGACTCCACAAAACACATTTTCTGAACTCTGGTGCGAGTATAATCTCAACTCACCATTGAAAATTTTGCAATATGACTGCAATGTAAGCACTTGATTGCATTTACTAAACGGTTATTGTAATTGTAAAGTAAATTAATACACCAAATAAACAAAGGCCGACTGACACCCAAACACTACTCGACATTGTGGGTGGATGCCTTTAAAATTATAATGTCTTTTTGGGAAGTGTTTTGGAAGTGTTCCTGGCTCCAGTTGCAATTAATGCAGCCTATTAATCCTTTAGAGAATTTAGATTTCAAAAGTTTCAAATTATTCCAATCATTCACAACACACAGACAAACCACAAGCTTGCATGGTTCAGGACTTGTGGAGCTGCACATCGATGGATTTGCTCTGTGGTGTTTGGACTTTCAGCAGTGAATATTAAACCACACTGAACTGAACTAAACTGAACTTCAACACTGAAATCTGGTCTGACACAACTTCAATTTACTATAATCTTCTATGTGAAGCTGCTTTGACACAATCTACATTGTAAAAGCGCTATAGAAATAAAGATGAAAAACAAATTATGACAATGTCACATTGGCTTGGTGTCTACTGGGCATAATATGCCTAAAGAACTTGATTAGCTCATTTGGATGTATTTATTTTGGATTGGAGCTAATCACTGCAGGACAGTGGCACTTTCAAATGCAGGATTAAATGGATAAAAAGCTAGCTGAGAAGTCCAGTAGAAGTGCCATGGAAACTGCCACAATGCAAAGATCCAGAATTTCTTAAACAAGAACAAGCTACAGAGACTTAAAAAGAGCTCATTGATATACACAGCTGTTAAATGTGGCAAGGGATTTGTAAACATTTGGGAACATCATTACACCACTGAAATGAATCCCATTCACAGTGCAAGAATCAGTCCCAGTTGAGTGTGATAGAAATTCCCTCTGCGTTCCTGACCTAAATTACCTGTTGTCTGTACAAGATACCTGAGATTGGCCCAATTTCAATGTAACATTAGAAGGAAGCCCCTTCTCAGACCGCATCTCACACCCAGTGGACATTCAGAAATTAAGAAGCTCTAGTGTCCCCAAACCTAATAAAAACATGTTCCTTCATGAATGTTCTTGCGCATGCATGTAAAACATAACATAATAAAGTATTAATCATGCAAATAAAAAAGAATGTTAGTTCTATAACTGTGCGTCATTTCTTCCTCTGTAATAACATCGATTTAGCAGCTCTGATAATTAAATACTAGGCCACATCTTCCTCTAATCTGGTAATTATCTGGCATCCCAAGGGTGAATTCAATCACTATAAGGCTGTCTGAAATAAAGTGGTGCTAAAATTGAAGTCATCAAGGGAGAACTGGATCTAGATCTTCATACAGTGAAAAACTGGTCTTCATGCACTAAACAGCTGGTGATCTTATTCCATCAGCTTATGCATAAACATGCAACTCGTCACTCATCACTGAAAAACAAACACAAGGGGCTTTTGCACCAAAGGAACAAGTTTATAGTTACTATAACTACTGCAAGGAGTACTGCCTTTTTGACATGTTTGTAAAAGGAACAGGAAAGGATTTTCCCTAAATAAATGCCATGGGGGGGGGCAAAAAAATGTGTATGGCCTGTAATTTGGCCTGCAGTTGGAGTTAAAGGGATAGTTTACCCGAAAACGAGAATTGCCTCCCTATTCACTCTCAAGTTGTTCTAAACCTATAAGAGTTATTTTGAAGAAAGGGGTGGTGCAGTGGGTAGCGCTGTCACCTCACAGCAAGAAAGTCGCTGGTTCGAGCCTCGGCTGGGTCAGCTGGCACTTCTGTTTGCATGTTCTCCCTGTGTTCACGTTGGTTTCCTCTGGTGCTCCGGTGTCCCCCACAGTTCAAAGAGTTCAAAGACATGCGCTATAGGTGAATTGGGTAAGCTAAATGGTGTGTGAATGAAAGTGTATGGGTATTTCCCAGTGATGGGTTGCGACTGGAAGGGCATCCACTGCGGTAAACCTATGCTGGATAAGTTCATTCCACTGTGGTGACCCCTGATTAATAAAGGAATTACCCGAAAAGAAAATGAATTAATGATTTTGAAGAAAGCTGAAAACTTGTAACCATTAACTGCCATTGTAGGTAAAACGAATACTATGGAAGTCAATGGTTACAGGTTTCCAACATTTTTCAAAATGTCTTCTTTTTGTTTAACTCTTTAAGGTGCACTAAGGTAAAAATATTTTTTTGGCCCACGTCTTGGATTGAAATTATACCGCCACAACTGATAAATAGTAATAAGCAATTAAAATAGTAATGTTAATCTATGGATAAAAAGACAACCAGGTGGTTATATTGCCTGTTAAAGGGTTAACAGAAGAAAGAAACTCATAAAAGTTTGAAACAAATAAAGGGTGAGCAAATCATGACAGGCGAACTATCCTAAGTACTGCGAGTGAGACATGTTTTGGACTATACAAAAATCAACTCAAATTATCAGATGTTCACAGAATAGATGGAATCATAAGTTCGGCCCATCATACACTACTGCTGACTGCCCTAAGTCTATAGTTGACTTGTCCATATAAATTCAAATCAATTCAAATATCTGAGCAAAAGTCATGTAAATAGTGCTCTCTACTTTTAAAAAAATAAATTTCTCTGGGTTTACTTATTAGGTGGAAATTTGAGTAAAATGTTTGGGTAAATCTATAAACACTGTAAAAATGTCAGTTAATTAACAGGTTCTAGGCGGCTCAGTGGTTAGCACTGTCGCCTCACAGCAAAAAGGTCGATGGTTAGAGTCCCAGCTGGGCCAATTTGCATTTCTATGTGGAGTTTGCAAGTTCTCCCTGTTTGTGTGGGTTTTCTCCGGTTTCCCGCACAGTCCAAAGACATGCGCTATAGGTGAATTGAATAAACTAAATTGGCCATAGTGTATGAGTGAGTGTGTAAATGTGAGATTCCATGGGTGTTCCCCAGTACCTGGTTGTGGCCGCGTAAAACATATGCTAGAAGAGTTGGTGATTCATTCTGCTGTGGCAACCTAAGCTGACTAAGCCGAAGGAAAATGAATTAATGAATGAATGAATAACAGGTTCTATATTTTGTGATTCACAGGAGAAGGGTTGTTTGTTTATTGACAGTAATAAATTACATCATGGGACTTTTATAGCTGCTCTGCTTATTGAAGTGACTTTTATTGATCTTTTAGTAGATTGGAACAACTTTGTGTAAGAAATAATATACAGAGAATGAAGCCTGAAAAACAGAAAAAATACTGGTCTACAGTAGTTTATTACCAGGTTTTTGTACCATAATTTACTTCATATGAAATATCAATATATCACTTTTTCAATCTTTTCAACATCAAAAGTTGTTGGAGAAAGATCATATTCATGTATGTAAATAATACAAGTTAAAAATCTAATCGCAAATATGAAAACCTATTAATTTATGGATATTTTTACATTGAAGTTTTGAGGACATATCTTCCCAGTTTCATTGTAAAATATTGTCTTTATACACCTTTATTCCTAGCGAACAAGCGGGCGCAGCCACATCTTTTTGGCTTGAAACTTCCGGTCTCATTCACTCCCAGTCATTTTTAAACGTTAGCAGCTTGTTATGCTGCTTGATGTTGCAAATTGATATTTTCTTATTATGTTATATGCTTTGACTGTATTGTCATGAATACACTTGATTGCAGAGCAAGTAGTTTGAACATTTTTGCTGTTTATTATTCCTAGTCATTTCTCCCAAAGACATCTGAATCAGAAGTTCTAAAACAATCACAAAAACGAGTGCACTTCCACATTGAAGAATAAGATCAATAGCAAAAAGACAATTGGTCATGTTTTTATTTACCATATTTAAAAATAATTAAGGTTATTCCACTAAATATTGACTCTTCTGAAGTTAAAACTTTAGCTTTATGTTGTCTATAGCTAAATACAAATATGTATGAAAAAAATAATTATGCAAAAAAAAAACCTTTTTAATTAAAATCAGTGTTCTCAAACTCAATTCCTGGAGGGCCACAGCTCTGCAGATTTTAGCTCCAAGCACCTCCACATCACACCTGCTGGATAGTTGTAGTTTTGAACACCTTGATTAGTTGAATCAGCTGTGTTTGATTAGGGTTGGAGCAAAACTGTGCAGAGCTGTGCTCCAGGAATCGAGTTTGATTTAAATCAAACAACAACAAAAAAACACATATTACATTAGCTATAAATTATAATTCCACCAAAACTAAAATTTATCAAATGGTCTACTATTTTTTCCATAGCTTTATATTTGATTAGAATATGTCTTATCAACATTTACATTTTTGCACTACACAAGATTTTTTTTTTTCTTTAGGATTTTAATGAATTAGCATCCTCCAGATAAATGGAAGACAGAGCTATTAAAAATCTCTACAGACAATCACAGCACTGTACAGCACTAAGCAAAAAAAAACAAAAACAAAAAAACACAGCAGTCCACTGAACTCCCAAGCCAATCTGTTTGATCGTTAAACCGAGATCAATGGAGCAGATGCTCGCAATTCACACACAAGCATATTTAAGCATTATGTCCTACTGGCAGGGGCATTTGCTCTCCTTTTGGCCTCTATGCGCCTTCTGTCTATTCATCTTCTCTACATTCAGACATTATGAGCAGCTTCTGGCATTAGGCTCATTGAATCTCTGGAGGAGCTCCCAGGTCACAGAGGTCATTCGGAAAGCACCCATTATAACCGTCTGTCCTTATTGAGCAGCTCAACAAAGACATTCTTTCTCTGTTTTGCTCTCTCTCTCTCTTGCTCCCTCTCTTTGCCTCTCTAGAAGTGCTTGTGTAAGTGCAAATTCTTTTTATGCACTACTAATCAACTCTGGCCAAACTGGCTAGTTTTCCTTTACTGGAGTCTTTAACTGCATGCAGGACATTAAGTCATTCCTGACAGCTGGCAGGGACTAATTTGCAAATAGCCTGGAGCAGCAAATTCTTAATCCAAAATAATTTTGCTATATGGAACTTTTGGTTATACCTTATTCGGATGCACTAATATACATTAAATAATGCTGAACTATAATGCACTGACAATCAAACCATTTATTAATGATTACATCATGAGCATTAAATGAACATTCTATATGATTCATACATACATACATAGGTAATTTCTTAAAATATTAAATTAATAATATAACATATTAGGTTCACACTTTAATTTAATGTCCAATTCATGCTTTTAAAAACCATTAACAAACAGGCTTTTAGCTCAATAAACTACTAATTCGCTGCTTAATAATAGTTAGTAAGGTAACAATCGGGTATAGGTATTGGGTAGGATTAGGGTTGTAAAATAAGATCATAAAAAGTTAATATCTTAATAATAGGCAGGAGTAGTAAATGGTGTGAAGTGTTTCTTAAACTAAAGTGTTAACCATAGTTAGTTAACAGTCCCACAACAAGAAAAGTCATAAAGTAATATACCTTTGCAAATCTTTAGCTAATAATTAACTAAAGCAGAAAACTGGAATAAGAAGTACAGAACTTTAACTATTGTAATAATTAAGATAACACTTTATTTTGATGGTCCATTTGAGTATTAGTAGACGGTATGCCTAATATCTGTTGATATTCAACAGACCTTCAACTGACTATAAGAAACTTTGCATGTACATGTCAACCTACACTAACCCTAACCTTAACCCCGACCTAACAGTCTACTTATAATCTATTAAGAATTAGTTGGCATGTAGATGCAATGTAACTTAAATTCAACAAACGGACCATCAAAATAAAGTGTTCTCATGAATTCAGATCATTAGTTAATATAATATGTTATTAGAGAATTAATACATGATTCATTAATTAATAACAATTTATAGACTACTTAATGTATGAATCGTGTTCATCTGATTCTCATGTAGTAATCATTAAATAATGATTTAGTTTTTCATGAGTTAAACTTTAATTCATGAATATCTGTGTCGTAGGATTACCATCTTACTTGACATTTATTGCCATACAAAAAGCACCAGCAGAGAGTCCTTGTTATCAAAAATAAAATAACTAAAGATAGCAAAACATTATATGTATGTATTAAAATTTAGTCCAAGTACAACTTTACTTGGATTTTGATTTTAAGTTGAATTTCAAGCAATTCATGGTACATTTTATAGTTAAACTCGGAACAGATGCGGTCAAGAACCTCATCATCTATAAAAACAACAATTTATATTTGATTTTTTTTTTCTTAGGCAGAATAAATATTTAATTAATATTAAAACTACATTAAATTATTAGATTACATTTTTTATTTCAATAAAGTCAAAATTATAATTTGAGGAAAATGTAATAATTTAGCTGTAACAAATGACAGTATTTGTTTAGGTTGGTCCAAAGCAAAACTATACTTTGTTGTAAGGCTAGAAAAGATAAAAATTCACACTACCGGTCAAAAGTTTGGGGTTAGTTTTTTTGTTTAAAGGAAATGATTCTGGTCATTAAGACGGCATTTATTAAATGTTTTTTTAAAAAAAGTTAAATCGTTAAACATTTCTTAACATTTTAAAGAACTGATTTGTAATTGTGTGTAGTTTCAAATGAAATTATTACTCCAGTCATTATTGCTTTTATTATCATTAATAATAATAATAATAATAATAATAATAATAATAATAATAATAATAATAATAATAATAATAAATATTAGAATGATTTCTGAAGGATGATGTGACTCTGAAGACTGGAGTTTTGAAGCTGAAAATTCATCATTAAAATTACTGGAATAAATGAACAAATTAAATTATAAACTAATTTTGAAAAATTATTTTATAGTGCAATAGCATTTCACAATTTACAATTTGTACTGTATTTTTGATTAAATAAATGCAGTCTCGGTGAGCAGGAGAAGCTTATTTTAAAACATTTAAAAATCTTACTGACCCCAAAGTTTTGACCGGTAGTGTACGTTGTTAAAAAATAATAATTAGGGGTCTAAATAATATTTTACTTCGCATAATTGTAATTTTTATCTTGACATCAATAAATATTTTAGATTTAGGAAAATTCTTTTTTTTAATGAACCAAAGTTAAATTATACTTCGAGAAAAACAAAACATTTAAGCTGTAACAAATTTCAGTAATTTAATTTTGAAAGGGTTTCCAAAGTTTGATATATTATACATATATATTTAATATATAATTTGTTCATTTGCAAAAATACCTATAGGTGCTAAATCTCAAATCTCTTACTCTAAATTTGACAGGGTTTTGTTATGAGTAAATTAACTATTATATTATATTATATTGTATTGTATTGTATTTTATTGTATGATATTATATTATATTATATTATATTATATTATATTATATTATATTATATTATATTATATTATATTATATTATATTATATTATATTATATTATATTATATTATATTATTATAAATCCTTTATATAAGGTGTTCTCTATGAAAAAGAATTGCTTTTATGTAGAAGCAAAGTACACCCAAGACAGTGTTTGTTACACCTATCATTTCTAAAAGTGCACCATCCATATAATTTAAGTTGATAAGTATGATTTTAAAGTTTAATGTCTTGCCAGGCATTTTAGATCATCACTTAAACTATAATTAGTTGTATTTAGTTGTAAACAGAAGTGTTTGCTTAGTCAGACTTGTCTGCCATTGCATATTCATCCTATCATGCTAGTTGTCTTTTTTATTACTTAATTTTGTTATTTATTTTTAGCTTTTTTTTCACTTTACTCTCCAAAGAATTATTTTTTTTTTTACATTTTGTCAGTTACATTTTGTCTAAAAATATAAATTTTGCCTAACTAGCTCTAACTAGCCTTTTCCTATAAAGGCCATTAGTTAACTTTAGTTAATGTATAAAGTAACATTTATTAAAAATGAAGAATACATTTGTTATGATTTACATTCATTTTTGTAACCATTAATCAATAAACATACAGCTGTTCTTTGCTAGCTGTTTATTTAAAGATTATTTACTAATAATTTATTCAAATCAGAAGTTGTGTTTGTTGATGTAAAATTAGCATTAACTAAAATTAATAAGTGATTTATAAGTTCGTTACATACATGTTAAATATGTTAAATAACATGGTTAACTAATATAAGTAAATGCCACCTTACTGTGAAGTATTAATTTTTTCACCTAAAACTGAAAAAGTAATTTACAGTCAAATATTTCATTTCATTTCATTAATTCATTCATTCATTCATTTATTTTATTTTCAGCTTAGTCCCTTTATTATTCTGGGGTCGCCACAACAAAATGAACCGCCAACGTATCCAGTATATGTTTTACCCAGCGAATGTCCTTTTGTCTCTTGTACCCAAACATACTTCCTCTTTTTGCAACCCTTTTCTGCATACCAGAACTGAACAGTTAAGTGACCTTCAATATATTTCACAACTTCTACAAACATCAAGCTCCTTGTGACATGTCTAGACTTCTTGTTAGACAAAGCCAAATCTGGAGCAAGTCCCCTGCACTATATTTATTCTTATTCTGCTATTTCCCACTTGTCCGCAGTTCCTTCTAAGAAGTATGCAACACAGTACGAAAGAAGAATTATGCTTCCTTAATATATGGTATCATACAAAAGAAAAAAGATTGATTAATCTGTTGTTAGTCTAATAAAAATTTCTAATAAAAAATAAAGACGCAAAAGTAATAAAAATTATTTCCTTTTTCCCCACATCTTCCAGCTGCAACCCATCACTGGGAAACATCCATCCACACTCATTCACACACACACACACTACAGACAATTTAGCTTACCCAATTCACCTATACCACATGTCTTTGAACTTGTGGGGGAAACCGGAGCACCCAGAGGAAACCCACACGAACACGGGGAGAACATGCAAACTCCACACAGAAACGCCAACTGACCCAGCCGAGGCTCAAACCAGTGCACGAGGCAATCGTGCTACCCACTGTGCCACCATGACATCCTCAAATACATGAAACAAATTAAAATAATAAATACACAAAGTTTCTAAAATATTAATATAGAAATAAAAACGATAATATTAACTAAACTATACTAATATAAAGCTGATTCAAAAACTAGAAAAATCTCATGTATAAACAGTAAATAATGTAGATTTCAAATGAAGTAGAATATTTAATGTAAGGCTCCTGTTAAACCGACAAGTCTTACTAAATTATTGAAGATTAAATAATGGGAATTTAATTCAAATTAACATCTTTTCTTCCAACAAATTCAACCAATGGTAAATATAAACAGTGTATTTATTTTACTGGCATGTATTTTGTGATTCCTTTATGGTTTTCTGTTTATCTTTTTGTCCAGTAAAACGAGTCGCTTACATACAAAACAATATGTCATTTAATTTAAACCATGCATATTTTTTATATTTAAGACTTTTATGGTTTATGGCACATTTTATAGTTAGACTCTGAACAGATGCGGTCAAGAACCTCATCATCCACTTACTGATTCTCTCAATCCTTTTAAGCAACAAACATGTTCATTTTTATCCCAGTCGCTCACTCTCAGGAAGAAAAATGCCCTTATTCTGGCAGGCAACTAATCAGAATCCCTGTCAGACGAGCTCTTAGCCAATGAAAGCTGTGCAGTGCTGAGCCAATAAAGCTGCCAGAGGAGTGTCATTGTGCTGGAGAAGAACTGTGTGTGCAGGAGTGGATAGTTTGACCTTCCAGCACAGCACTCACTAGAATCAATCTACTTAAAAGCATCAGCAAATTCTGCAGGGAGACGTAAATCACCACATTCAATCTGTTCCTCTTCTGCTGAATCAATAATAAAAAAAAAAGACCCCTGACTGAATGACTCGCTCTGTTTAGTCACAAGTCTTATGAACAATACTGCCAAAAGCTGTGAGCCTCTGTTATTTTAGTATATTTTATATATTATATAACAAAGTGCTAAACTTTTAAGCCCATGATCCCCAAATGGGGTATGTGCACAATGTTTTTCAGCCAATGATAAACTTCCGGTAAAAGCTTAATGTGACTATTTTCAATTTCATAAGGTTCCTTTTACAGCACTGATGTTGTAATCTAATTACAATACATTGCGTTAAATAGACTTAAGCATTCATTTAGTTGTTCAAGCGTTAATGAGATGAAAGACCGTGTAACCACTAGGGGAGCACAGAAAGACAGGGGTAAACTACACTGTCATATCTTAAAGACTTGGCGGGGTAAAATGGAATTTAATGCAGTGCCTCTTGTTTGGTCTGAGACCCCCTTTATTTATGTATCTATCAGGCAGTGAAGTTTGCAGATTTTTAATGAAATCAGACTTAAAACATGGCAATTTTATAATGGAAAGACAATTCACCGAAAACACTGAGGATGGCCGGCGGAAATTAAAAGTCTGTGTGCATATATCTCATTAACAATGTC
The DNA here is from genome assembly GCA_903798195.1 of Danio kyathit. Classification (NCBI taxonomy): domain Eukaryota; kingdom Metazoa; phylum Chordata; class Actinopteri; order Cypriniformes; family Danionidae; genus Danio; species Danio kyathit. Next base: position 31,486,166 of record LR812522.1, on the reverse strand, counting down.
AGTGACTATCCTCAGAGGTGGTTATAAAAAAATGTATGGTAATTTGTTTTTTTTTGTTTGATTTGAACATCAACCTCAGCTAATAAGATGTTGAGCACAATGTTTGGAGAACAGCAACTCTGAGCGTATCAAAGAAAGGGAAAGGAGGATTGTTTCGATGGACAGTGATTTTACTTCACTAATAAGACAAAAAGTACAAGTAGTAAACATATTGCTTTACACCCATTAATCTGTGTTTGTGTGTGTAGGATCAAGGGATCACACAGTTCTATCCAATCTTTGTGCGCAGAGATGGAAAAAGGGAGTGTGAAAGTTCAGTTCACACAGGTACAAGAGGCAAGTTTGCTCTGCTTTATTTATAGAGCTCATTAGACAGACATTCATATTCACCCAGCAACACAGAAACACTATTTATGCAGCATCACGGCAGCACACAGACAAACGGCACACATAAGTGCTGCTACATGAACAAACAAGCCTCATTTCTGAAAAAAACAATTTCCTATAGTGCCAGTCAAACACTAAAAAATGCAGGGTTCCACACAATTCGTTCATGTTGTGCAAACTAACAAATTTATGTGGATTGAACATAAATATATTAAGTTGTCCCAATGAAATTTCGAGAATTGTGTTGTTTCAGCTCATTTTAATTAAGTGGTTTGAACAAGTAAAAAAAATATTTTTTATTTTTTGAGTGAATGATTGAGATTGAGATGGGTCCTACAGTCTATAGGATACTCTTTCTTTGTATAGAAATAGAATAAAATTAGTGCAATTCAAGGACATAATCGCAGGAGTAAAATAAACATGTTATTTTTTTTTGTTTAAAATAAAATAGTTTGTCTTTATTATTGCTGTTTTTATTTATAACAATAAACCACAAATATTTGTTTTAAATAAGACTTTATTTGTTAGGGTTATATCGCATTATTTGCTAGGCTCCATCTTTTTGTTAATTAAAGATTGATGTTTAATATACAGTTGAAGTCAGAATTATTAGCTCCCCTTTTAATTTTTTTTTTCTTTTTTAAAATTTCCAAAATGATGTTTAACAGAGCAAGGAATTTTTCACAGTATGTCTGATAATATTTTTTCTTCTGGAAAAAGTCTTTTTTGTTTTATTTTCACTAGAATAAAAGCAGCTTTTAATTTTTTAAACACTATTTTAAGGTCAAAATTTTTAGCCCCTTTAAGCTATATTTTTTCGATAGTATACAGAACAAACCATCATTATACAATAACTTGCCTAATCACCCTAACCTGCCTAGTTAACCTAATTAACCTAGTTAAGCCTTTAAATGTCATTTAAGCTGAATATAGTGTCTTGAAAAATATCTAGTAAAATATTATTTACTGTCTTCATGGCAAAGATAAAATAAATCAGTTATTAGAAATGGGTTATTAAAACTATTATGTTTAGAAATGTGTTGAAAAAATCTCCTCTAAGTTAAACAGAAATTGAGAGAAAAAATAAACAGGAGGGCTAATAATTCAGGGGGGTTAATAATTCTGACCTCAACTGTATGTGATTTTGCCGTTGTACTACTATGATTGTGTTTTAATTTTTCTTTTACCCTGAACTATAGAAAATCTAAAGTCTTTTTAGGCTATTTATTTGCATAAGACTGTATTAACATGCTTGTCATTTATAACATATATATATCACTCGTAGCAGTATAATATGGCTGTATATCCGCACTAGTGGGAGGCGTGCGTTGGCCGCAGGCCGAGTGTCCCTCCAGTGATGATATATAGCCATATCACACTGCTACAAGTGTGCTATTGCGTTTAAACAACAGTTCGACGACATAATCATGCATATAAAAAAGAAAATCAAACATGGAGTGTCTAAAAACCTTATGAGGAACTACTTTCTTCCGCCATTGATTCACATCTGCAACTGATGTCAGAACAGCAAAAACTGTTGCTGCTTCACCAAGGTAACTTTACAGCTAGTATTTGAATGATTCTCTGGCGGAATATCTAAAGTGATGACAAAACAGATGATTTTGCTCACATTTTAAGGCTGAACGGCATGAAATGCCATCAGTCTAGAGCAGGGGTGCCCAAACTCAGACCTGGAGGGCCGGTGTCCTGCAAAGTTTAGTTCCAACCCCAATCAGACACACCTTGGCTAGGCTAGCTAATCAAGCTCTTACCAGGCTTTCTAGAAACATCCTTGCAGGTGTGTTGAGACAAGTTGAAGTTAAAATCTGCAGGACACCGACCTTCCAGGACCTAGTCTAGAGACATTTCCCAGCATTTCTCTGTTTCTCTATAACGCAAACACTAACATTACCAGTTTGCTGTTGTATTTGTGATAAGGAAAAACGCTAAACACGTTCGGGCATTTCTTTTTTCTTTCTTTTACTGAACCAGTCTGCAGTAACGAAAACAGGAGACTCATTAGAAAGAAACAGATGGCCAACCAAAAAGTTACAGGCTTATACAAAGAGTGGCCAACACAAAATACATACATTCCTGATATGTGAGTCCCATCTCACACTCAATAAACTACAATTACTATGGTATAAATACAGCACTACAACATACAAATGAGAGAGATTGACTTAAAATGTCACTTACCTGTTCAATAATGATTTGATCAGCTGTAGTTAGAAATGACAAGTTTTTATCCTCTAAGGGCTTATTATTATTACTTTGTTTTTGATTAAGTAAATGCAGCCTAGGTGAGCTAAATAGACTTTTTACAGTAAAAACTGTATAAAAAAACTTACCGATTCCAAACTTAATAATGCACATATTTCAGTAGTGTAGATATCTTTTTTTAGCAGGTGTTTTAGGTCACTGTGTTGTGCCAAAGAGAAAATGCCAGATTTTGGCAAAGTGCCATTAGTAACACAAAACAGCTGACAGCGTGTAATATAATCTTGTGTTTAAGAGAAGCAGTCTGTGCCCTCTGTCAAATCACAACTGCTGGTGTTTATACAAATTTTTGGGAAAATCCACAAAAACGGTTTATATGGAATTAATATAGGAGCTTTGAATTGTCTTCTCAGAACTGCTGATCATGGGCATAACTGTAAATTATTGTTGCTTTATCAATGAATAATATGCATTTCACAGCCTTTTTTAATGAAGTATCAGTCTTGTTTGTTGAAAACCGGAAAACTTAGCATAATAATTCATAAATAGATGCATAGATAATTATTATTTATCAAGTTTCCATGTTCACCAGGTCATAATACTAAATGATTGTATTGAATTGTACATATAATTATTGTGTTGAATTTCCCAGACTAATTAAAGAGCATTTTGCATCTTGTTTTCTTTAACATATATAAATATCTTACTGTCTCCTGAATAAAAATATCTCAAGTTTATAAAAATGACATTGACAAACAGACAATAAATATTTAAAATATTAGGTTTCTGATATTCCAGTCAAAGCTTTCACAATAGTGACAGTCCTCCGCCTTTCCATCTGCACTCCTTCAGCTCTTTTCCTCCATTAAGTTTACATGTGTTTACTTGTTTTCGTCCACCTTAAATACCTCTCTTGCACAATAGCTTGCACAATATTGTTCTGTCATATGTAAAAGTCTGTTTAGATGTTTATAGTTAAGTTTTATAGTATATGTATAGTTAGCATTTCCCAGTATTGGGTTGCGGCTGGAAAAGCATCTGCTGCGTAAAACATATTCTGGATAAGTTGACGGTTCATTCCTCTGTGACGACCCCTGATTAATAAAGGGACTAAACTGAAAAGAAAATTAATGAATTCATGTATAGTTAATAGTTACTATTGTCAGATTACCGCTCTGGGGTGCATTTCCAAAAACTATCGTTAGCCAACTAAGGTTGAAAGTTGTGTCGTTACAAACATAGTTTGTTGATTTGGCGTTTCCCAAATCCATCGTTCTAACGAACATTCGCAAACTGCGTCGCAAACTTGTATGCCTGCAACTACATCTCTGGAGCTGTAGTTAGAAACATGGTTCCTGGCTGTGTTCTATTCCCAGTTATCCCCCTATGCCCTATTTGTTTAGAACATTTTAACATTTAAACTTGAAATTATATATATATATATATATATATATATATATATATATATATATATATATATATATATATATATATATATATATATATATATATATATATATATATATATATATATATATAATTATATCTCTCTTAGGTGTAATTTGCTTTCAAAGTATTTTTACAGTTCAGTTTTGGCGATTTTCATGTTTACAATTGCGTTCCCTTTGCAGTGCACTTTAAAAACATTGATATCATTTTGAACACAGCCGTGGCTTCTGGCGAAAGCTATAGGCAACCTATTATTTAAAAGTGGAATTTATGTTATGTCTCTAAAGCTTGTGAAAACAAAAAACAAAGCATATGTTAATGCTTTTAATTTACAGTAGGTTATTTATTAAGTATCTGTACTGTATATGACATGGGCCTGTTGGTTAGAACATTTCTGCAGTGGTTTGCATGTGTCAAATTGTAAAAGTAGACAAAAAAAATTATAATAAACAATATTCTACTTAATAACAATAATAATAATAATAATCATCATCATCATCATCAATATGATTATTATTATTATTATTATTATTATTAAAGTAGTTTTTTTTTAATAAATAATAAATATTAAATTTAATGTCTTAATAAATAGCCTCATTTTTTTATTTATTTATTTATATGATTTATATGAGTTTAGAATTTGTATTAGCTTTTTGTAAATGATTTTATGTTTTAGAATGTGGAATGTTCTCAATAATATTTGTAATGGAAACATAGGCTCTATATGTGCCATTTACATAAATTTCAATTAATATGGAAAAAGAGTGCATGTTTTTGCCAATTTTTTTTTGTAAACTGCTTTTTTTTTATGCGTGTGCATGTAAAACAATATAAGTTGCACAAAGAAATTATGGGGTTTTTCTCTAAAGTAGTTGTTACCACCCTGTGTTTAAAACAGCATTATGGACATTTACGTTATAGCTAACGTGGTTCAAATAATGGATCTGTGACAGAGAAACTACAGGTTTTGGGAAACACTCGTCAATACATCATTCTTTTCCCAAACAATGCATCATACTATAATAGTTCAGCTGCAAGTTATGTCGTTGTTTGGGAAACTCACCCCTGGTATGTTAGTTATGAGAGGTTTAAAATAGCCCTTACATCCAGTTGTTTTCATATTTATGATTATGTTTACATATGTAAACACATGTTGTTCCACTTAAAGCAAACAGGTAACAGATATCTTTCTGATCGAATAAAATATAATTCAGGCTTTAAAACTTTAAACATATAAATGATTGAAAACCTCAACAGATATTCAATTGTCTTTTGGCTTTTGGCTGTCATTTTTCTCATTTGACTCTACTTCCTCTACCTACTGGCGAGAAGGATATAAAGATAGTAAGGCCTCATCTGCCGAACAACCTACATCAAGGGTTCTCCATGTCTACATTAAAAGGTCCAAACTTGAATTTTTATTAAAGTCAAAGGTCCGGAACAATTGATATTACATAATTTGTTTTTAATAAACACCCATAACATGCATCGCAAGTCAACACTATTTATTTTTCTTTAAATAAAGTGGCATTTGCATTCAAAATCCATTAAACACAATGCAAATGTGGCCAATGGTGTGGGCATTAAAAAGCATTGCAGCTGCAACTGCACCAGGTCTGCATCAAGACCTCTCTCCAAAAAGGGAAAAACACAAAAGGTGTGTAATGAGAATGTGCACTTTGTGGATACTGCCGTTCAAAATGTTTCGTTTCATAGTGGTGTTTCACATTTTCACTCTTTACAACTCCAATTGTCTCATAACAAATCAATCAGAATGGCTTTGTGCTGGCTTGTAAGCAAAAGCAGGAAAGTTACTACAACTTTTGTACTTATATGACATAAAAATATAGAATTAATTATGAGTTTAATCAGTGTCAGTGAATTACATGGTTGCTTAATTGCCTAATAATAGGTTAATGTATCAAATAAAGATTTCAATAATTTAAAAGGTAGTATTTAAACAATAATTTGATTTGTTAAATCCAGCCCTTATTGAGATGTTCATAACTCTTGAATTTGATTTGCTAATGGATGATTTAAAAAAAAATGTCAAATGAAAAGTCAAAACTGAACCTCATATCTTATAGACTATGAAAACTGGGGGTTAAGATTTCATGAAGTTTGAAATTATCATGAACGTCTTATAGCAGTAATCTAATTATACTAACACTCTAAACACACTAAAATTGCATTAATTTGATCAGAAAATATGGTAAAACAGGTATTTTGGGATATTATATTTTACATATAAAATTATGTAACATAATTCCAATTTATTTCTGTTATGTTCCAATGTATATCCTTATATATTATTGTCTATATTCCAATATATAAATGTATTTTAATAACTGAACGTTCAATAAAACAGCATTTATTTGAAATGGAAATCTTTATATATTGCATTATACAGTATGTGTTGTGAAAATTCAATGTGGCTTTGTCCTTGTATCAACTTGGCTTTCAAAGATCTTAGTGACACTCAAACCTATATATTATAAATTTAAATAACACTATTATACAAGAGTATTATGTAAGAATGCTGTTACATGTATTTGAAGAACCACTTTCTTAGCGAAGCTTGTGTGAAATTATAGGTCTTTAGCTGCTGTTATTGCTGCTAAGTGTTGAGCATAACTTCTCTTTTGAGTGGTGATGTAACAAGGTCTAATGAACAAAAATATATCGTGTCCATATTCATGTTCAATGATGCTTTTTTTGAACATCTGTGCTTGTGATCATCAAATATTTATTGTTAAAACTAGGTCAAACTGAATTATCTTAGAGTGAGATTTTTGTTTATTTGTTTTCGGTTCTGTTTTGTGTGTTAGTTAGTTAGTTAGTTAGTTAGTTAGTTAGTTAGTTAGTTAGTTAGTTAGTTAGTTAGTTAGTTAGTTAGTTAGTTAGTTAGTTAGTTAGTTAATTAGTTTGTTTGTTTGTTTGTTTGTTTGTTTGTTAGTTTGTTTGTTTGAATAGCCTTTTTTACCTTGTATTTTGGAGTTACGGAAATGTTTATATTATTTCTTAGATTAAGTTAGAATATGAATTAGTTAAGAATATTATAGGCATACACTTTTCCATGCCAACAATCTGAAATGGGATATTTTAACTGAAATTAAAAGCATAATGGCGGTTTCTCATCATCCCATCCTAAGCTTTTTCAGACACTTCATGTACTATTATAGCTGGCTGGTAAACTGGTAAAATTTGTGACATCTCAGTTAAATCTGCAGTCAAAGAGATCAAAGCATAATTTTGATCCTCTTATACTCTTTATGTGACGCAAATTAAATTCTTGGTTACAGCATGATTTATCAATAACAGCCAGAGTGTTACTTTCTAAAACTATCCCGGATTATCTATTCTGCTATGGAAATTTGTTGAATTCAGGACAAAACTATAGTAGACTTAGTTTGGAACTGTAAAACTCACTTAATTAAAAAAAAAAAAAAGTGTTATGCTAGCTTATCTGACCATGGGTGGTTTTGAGTTAGTGGATTGTTTCACATTTAAAAATAAGTTTGAAATTAAGTGGATAAAGACATTTTTAAACAACCCAACATCATGGTTGAATTTTATTTCAAATGATATTTCTTAGCTCAGTTAGAGGTTTACATTTTTCGTTGCACTGTAATTTCGACATCTCTAAAATACCTTTAAACTGGCCTTAATAACCTATGTTGGTCCCTTACATGTAATTATATATTTTTCTACACAAATCAATTTTATTTAGAACAATAAAAATATTAGATATAAAAATAAATTTCTTCTTTTTAAATAACTGGTTTAATAAAAATTTACTTTTAGTAAGTCAGCTCTTAGTTAGTCAGAGTCCCTTTTGAATTTATGCATCAGATTTCTTTTCCAGTTCCTTCCAAAGAATATGCCATTATTTTGGTGCATTCCCTGGTTGTGTTATACCTTTAATCAAATCTGGCCCTTAAACTTCTTTAGATTCCTTTACTTTTGACAACATAAACCTATTTGTTGACCAACAAAGATATTCGCTCAGTTATTAATAGATCTCAGATTTCTTTACCTGTTTGCATAAGTTTTTGGAAAAATATATTGAGTGACATAGGAACAGTTTCAGCTTCATCTGAAAAAAAAAACACTTTTATCTAATAAAGTCTCAATCAAAATCATTCATAATTGCTACCCAATAAATATCAAACCAGCTAATTTTAATAACACTATTTCTCCCAACTCATTTTGTACTCAACATGAAAAAAACACTAAATCATTAATTTTATTAAAAGATTCTTATTTCTAAACTTTTGTATATTCCCAAAAAATTGTATTCTTCAGCTACTCTCTGAAACTAGACCCCTCTCGTTGTAAATTTATTTTGTCTCTTTGTTCAAATTGTGTCTTTGTAATTGTTCTTTCTTGCATAGAAAAGAAAAAAGAAAAAAAATATTTGCTGCTGCTGCCATCTAACGGTCAGTTAAAGAAGTTCATCATATTTTGTAAGGCAACGAGAGTCATAATAAATAATTATGTATGATCAATCCACAAAATGTTTTTTATATCACACATGATTTTGATTAGCTTTGCTAATGGAAAATATATATATATATATTTCTAAAGAACCACTAAATTTAAAAAATGTGGGCTAAACTTAAATTACGCCGTTTTTGAGAGTTTTGAGAGTACTCTCTAATAAATCCAAAATCCAAAAACAAAATTACAATCAATAAACCAACCACCAAAAACACTAACCATGGCATTCTTTTGGCAATCAATAGTTTAAATATAATATCATTCATGTTATAAAATATTAAAATTGTAGATATGTTTATATGCATATAATTAGGTCATTTCCATAATTTCTTATACTATCAGCAATTTTGTCGTGTTTGTTTTTAGTTTAGGTATTTTTCAGTATACAGGAGGGAAGAGGTGACCTACTGCAAAACTGAGCCTGAATTTACCGTTTATAACCTTTAGATGGCGCCAGATCTTAAAAAATGACTGGTTGAAGGAAATAAATGTGAGATATTGCTGCAAGAGTTGTTTTTATTTCAATATGTTGTGAACTTTACCCAGTTGCCTTGTCGAATAATGTAATAAATAATAAATAACACTACAGATCGGAAACGCATAGTGCACACGAGTTTATATACGAACCATCTGACAAGAAAATGAAACTGAAAGTGCATTGGGCGCGTTTATAAATATGGCTTCGAACTACCAAGAGGATTCCGGTGAGTTTATTCCGATGTCAAATAATCAAAACTGTATCAAAAGTGTAATGAGAGCTGTAGATATGAGTTATTTTCAGCAATGTTTTCCTCTCTACAAGTAGGCCTGTCAGGAGTTTTCTTATGATTTCCTGTGGTTTCGATCAACACTCCTTCAGTCAACATGGCATTCAGTATCGAAACTTTATTTCCAAAACTAGTAAACTTAAACTCCAGTAAATATTTGTTTTCGGAAAGTCTTTACCACAAAACAGCCTACTAGGGCACGTTGTCACAACTTGCCATCTTTTGGAAGTTACATAGTAGCTATGTAGCTTTTTTTTTAGTTCAAATTAAAACAGCAAGGGTTTTAATAAGGGTTTTCTTGACTCAAGGAGTTTGTTGTTACTGTTTTATCAAGACAAACATGAAATGATATTTAAGAAAGTGATAGTTAGCAACATGTAAACAAAAGCTCAATGTAAACGTATGTATAATGACTGTCTGTGCAGATTTTATTACAAAACATCACAGATTGTGCAAACTGTGTAAATATGTCAAACTGAAATTTAGTAAGAGTAAAAGTAAGTAATATATATATATATATATATATATATATATATATATATATATATATATATTGTAAAATAGATGAATACCTTTTTTCAATAATCATTAATCTGTTAAAAAGACTAGTCTTCCTAAAATAGTAAACAGAAATAAGCCTGTTATTTTATATATATATATATGTATATATATATATATATATATATATATATATATATATATATATATATATATATATATGTATGTATGTATATGTATTTTTTATATATATATTTATATATTTTTTTCAAGCAGTGAGAATAAAGGCATTTATAATGTTACTGAATCTTATTTATTCATTAACTTATTTTTAATTGTTATTATGTATTATATATATAATCCTAAAAAGGGGCGTCCCGGTGGCGCAGTGGGTAGCATGATCACATCACAGCAAGAACGTCACTGATTTAAGCCCCGGCTGGGTCAGTTGGCATTTCTGTGTGGAGATTGTGTTCTCCCCATGTTCGCGTGGGTGCTCCGGTTTGCCCCACAGTCCAAAGACATGTGCTATAGGTGAATTGAATAAGCTAAATTGGCCTTAGTATATGTGCGAATGAGTGTGTATGGGTGTTTCCCAGTGCTGGGTTGCGGTTGCATCCGCAGCGTTAAACATATGCTGGATAAGTTGGCGGTTCGATCCACTGTGGCGACCCCAGATTAATAAAGAGACTAAGCAGATAAGAAAATGAATGAATCCGTATCCACAGCGTTAAACATATGCTGGATAAGTTGGTGGTTCATTCCGCTGTGGCAACCCCAGATTAATAAAAGGACTAAGCTGAAAAGAAAATGAATGAATGAATCATGAAAAAAGTTTCTTGAATGCATAATTATTCAATAAAAGCATATTTATAAAGAGCGCTTGTTTTTCCCAGCTGAAGGCAGCGATCAGCTTTCTGGTGAGAGTGGCTCAGATTTCAGTGACACTGACACAGACTCTGAAGCATCCACTGATTCTGATTCTGACACTGAAGATACTCCACAATCACCTAACCAGGTACATCTGCTAAAAATGACAAAATGGCCATTGAGGCATAAAAAGTAATCCCATAATTGAGTGTGAATACATCTGCAAGATGCTGCAGGTGAATGGGGTAAAAAACGGCGTTTGACAATACTTCCACAGATGATTGATTAAATGAAAAACTGCAAACATTTCCCATGCTCTAAAATGTTATGTTTAAATAGGCAAATTAAACATTATTTTATGTTTTCTAGCACAAAAACAACCTGAGCATTGGATGAAGTTTCTTTTCTTGCCATGTTTAAGTCAAAGGATTTTACTGTGGTGATTTTGGGTATCAAAAAATAGTGGGACTTCATAATTCAGAAAATACTGTGAACATTGGGTATTAGGTAGACTACATTGTTGGTAGAATACATTATTGAGTATTAGGTAGAGTACAAACACAATACATTACATATGAACAAATTAGACATGGGCCGGTATAAGATTCTGACAGTATGATAACCTTGGATAAAAATATCACAGTTTCACGGTATTGTGATTATTGCGCTAAATATATATTCTTTTAAAATGTCTGGGTAAAAAACAAAAACTTTTTTATCCATTAATAACAATATATTTTATTTTGAGAAACATTTAAAATATCTTGGAACAGTAAACATGCCAGGCTAAATTATCCAAGTGAATCATTGACTTCTCCTGTCTTCATTAGTTTCAAAAACACAGATTTCTTTACAATATAAAATAGCATCTTTGGATATCTTTTCTGCTGGAGATACTGTTGTCCTAAAAAATAAAAACAAAAACGTAAATAAAAAATCTTACACATACCTTAGGGGCAGTATAGCAGAAAATGTTGGCGGTTTAAAAATGTTGACTTTTCCAAACCGTAGTATACCTTGAAAACTGTTATCATCCTATGGCTAGAACAAATCCATCTGAACATTCCGTCTGAAAAACCTTCAGAACTTAGATTAATTTATTTTTTAGATTTAAGATGTATGAAGTAGAGATTTATGGCTCAGTGCAGGATAAAAAACTAATTTTAAAAATCTGTATTGTTGAAATCGACACACACATTAATTAAGCATGATAAAATAGACACTTAAAAGTGTAAAACAAAAAAAAATATCTGAATTGATGTGCATAAAAATTGACTGATTTTACCTTAATAAATGAAGTCTTAATCAATTATGTTGCTTTGTGTTCAAGCGTAATGTTTGCAAGTATTACAACCGTGGTCAGTGCCGTTACGGGGAAAAGTGCAGGGACGAGCATGTCTGCAGCAACTTTCTGAACAACTCTTGCAAATATGGCACTGGATGTCGACTCAACCACAATCGTCAGAGTCCTTCATCAGCACAAGTCAGACAAAGAAGAAGCAGACACTCACCTGCAGGTTTGTGTTCACACATCCTGAATATGAAATATAAGTAAGGCTTTTTCTTTGGTCATTCCTGTATGAAAATATAAGCCAAACCTAATTCCTACCCCAGGGTAATAACTGATAAATCTGCAGACTTGTCTCTCAAAAGATGTTGATCCAGGAACATGTTGCACTTGGTAAAATCAGGTTCTGAATGTGTGGATTTTAAACATAAAAAATTGAAAGTATTTTCTATATTTAAACATAAATATATTTAAACATATTTTTATATGTAAAATCTTGGAAAATAAACTTTTTTCTTAGCCTTTTAATACTTTGCCTCTAGGACATACTCAACAAAAATATAATATAATATAATATAATATAATATAATATAATATAATATAATATAATATAATATAATATAATATAATATAATATAATATAATATAATATAATCAGGGCTTGACATTAACTTATTGATCACCAGCCACTACGGCTAGTAGTTTTTCAACGTTGCTAGCCACTCACCATTTTCACTAGCCACAACTTTGTTGTTGGGAAAATATATTTTATATACATAAATTTGACTTTGGCATGATAAAATTTCTTGATTTAAATTTTGTGTAATCTCCACATACCTCCTTGTTCATTTACTTTTATTTGTGTGTTGTGTGAGAGCTTGCTTAATGAGCATAAGCAAATGGGTTGTGGTTTCACAGTGTCGTATTGCAAATAGTTTTTGTTTCACATGACTTTTCAGAGCTTAACACTAAGGATTTACCAATTTTTTTCTCTGGCCAGCACCAAACTAATTATTTCCTTGCCACAAAATTTTAGTAATGTGTCTAACATGCCTCAGCTAAAATCTACCCGCATTTGGCTGGTTGGCAGGTGATAATGTCAAGCCCTGAATATAATATAATATAATATAATATAATGTAATATAGTGTTATACAGCTTTTCATACATAATATATTTTTTCATAATAAATACTATTATAATATTTTACCTAATAACGATGGAATTAATATTATAAATAATATTTAAATATATACATTTAAATGCCGATCTGTTGTTACAGTAAGACTAGTAATTCTATACGTTCAGTCACATTTTACACCAATGTTTGTCAACCACGTTCCTGGAGGACCACCAGCTCTGCACATTTTCTATTTTCCTTAACTAAACACACCTGATTCAGATTATCATCTCATTAGCAGAGACTGAAGTATATTTAGTATTCATCTTTGTTTTTTTTAATCTGTTTTTAATCTTCGTATAGTTACAGAGGATGAAGAGTTTGAGGGGCCTTACAGATGGCAGATGAATACTGGAAAAGGCTGGAAAAACATTTCCAATGATCATATCCTAGAAGCCCAGTATTCACTTCCTAACACCAAAGGAATCAAGATTTACAACACCTCTGCTGGGTAAATGCACATAATCATTGTTCATTAATTAGTGTCACTGATTAAAATATTTCTTGTGAACAGGGTAAAATGAACAGTTGTATGGCTACAACAGGGCAGTTGCAGCCATACTTAACCAATTGATTGATTACTCAAAAAATTGCATACATATAGCCAGCCTCAATTGGTAAAAATGAATTCAATCTATTTTTTATAATCGCACTCGATAAAAACAGTCTGCAGAAACACTTTGATTGAGATTTTCCCTTTGTACATATCATCTGAGAGGGAAAGCCCCACCCATTAGTGACGATCTCTCTCTTATTATCATAGACAGCCCTAAGAAAGAACAGCCATCCTCCATTGGAATTTTAACCTGCTGAAGATAATGGCAGCGACTAAAGGCATTATAAATGTAGAGTTTTAGGATGCACAAATGTTACCTTCTGAGACACTTCTTTTGACATTTTCACAACACAATTTGGATCGAAGCCTAAAGAGGCAGCTTCAAAGAGCTATAAATGATTTGTGGGGTATTTTGAACTGAAACGCCACATTCATTGAACTGAAAAGCATTCGTTTTACCTAAAAAACTGCAGTCACATGTACATTAACGTAAATTGTTTGCAGTTTCGCAAAAATATAGGTTGAAACATGAATTTGTAAATGAGCCCGTGTAGGCAATATCCATGGCATTCACACTTTTTACCTAAATGTAGTTGTAGCTGCATACATTTATATACATTATGTCTGTTTTCTCATTCACTTTATAGGGTTGTTTCGATTGATTTCATGAAAATGCGAGTTCTTAAGAAAACAAACATTAAAGTCCGGCGTATGAGCTCAAAAGACACAGAGTGGCTGTGGTATTACAGAGGAAACCACTGCTGGTATCGTTATGGTGACAAGGTGAGTTTTAGCAGTCATTTACATGACATCGTTTGCAAATGAAAACAAATACTTTTATACTTTCACAGTTTTAAATGACAGTGGTTCTTAGGACCCCGAAAACACTTTCAGAAAATGGATTTCAATTTGCAGTTTTTCTTTGAAAATTATATTGTTATAATATCCAAGTTAACTATAAAAATGTGTGTTTTTTTTTACAATGTCACATGCATGTATATTTTATGTTGATTTGTGTAGTGTTTCTTTACAGTGACATCTTTGAGGATACAAACGTAAAAAAAAAGTTTTTTAGTATACTGTTGTTGTTTAAATGTACCCCTAAATTTATTACATTATATTATGACGAAACTTAACAAGAGAGAGGTGAAAAATTTAAAACATAGTGTAGATTAACATTAGAGAAATCTAAACAAGGACTAGGTTGACGTAATCCTTGAAAAAGTTATGACTGACAAACCTTGCCAATCAGGAAACAGAAGCAAATACAGGAACATAAAACATGAAACAAAACTGAAACTTAATATCTTACTCTTTCTTTCATTCTTTTATTATTTTTTTCAGTCATTTAAGTTATTTTAGTACAATTTAAACTAATGAGAATCATTTCTTTACGTCTAACTGTAAGAGAAGTTAATGTTTATTTTGTAACAAATATTTATTTATTTACTTACTTGCATACTTACCTGGCTCTGATAACCCTTAAATGACCTGAAATATGAAGGATATTTTAACATCGAAAGTCTGAGTTTGGCCAAACAAAATCTTTAAATAAAAAGTATTATAAATTATAAAAGGCTGTTTCATATGCAACCTTACATAACAAAAAGAAAAAAAAAAAACAATAAATTTCACATTAATAAAAAAGATAAAAGTATCATGATAATAAGGTCTGCTTTAATCAAGGCAAGGCAAGTTTATTTATATAGCACATTTCATACACATTGGCAATTCAAAGTGCTTTACATAAACAAGAATATAAAAGACAAGTATAAGAAAATAAAAAAACGATAATAAAAATGATTAAAAACAGATTAAAATGTGATTAAACAGGTTATAAAAGAGTGAAAAAGAAAAGAAAGACACAATAGTGCGACCTGTCGGACGTAGCACAGTGCTCATTCAGTAGAGGCACATGTATATGATACTAAAGATCTGAGTGATCTATTAGGTTTGTATTCAGTGAGCATATCTGTAATGTATTGAGGTCCTAGGACATTTAGGGATTTATAGACAAGTAGTAATACTTTAAAATCTATTCTGAATGTAACTGGGAGCCAGAGTAAAGACCTGAGGACAGGTGTGATGTGCTCTGATTTTCTGGTCAGAATCCTGGGCGCAGCAATCTGGATGAGCTGTAACTGTCTGACTGTCTTTTTGGGAAGGCCAGTGAGGAGGCCAAAGTTCAATTTAGTTAATTTAATTTATGTATTTTTATGGTATTCCATATAATATAAAAAAGTAAGTGATATTATGTTTGTCCATATTTAATGAATATCTTTTAATTACAACTTTGTTTATAGGGCAAATCCAGTCCGATTCAGAGCTCAAAACTGGAAACGGAGTTTCAGAAAGACCGCAATGGTTCAGTTAAATTGACCATTGACTCTACACAGTATGAGATATGCTTTAAAGGTTTGTTTTATGAAACTTACATTTCTTTACATTTAGTTTAAATTAAGTCACATTCACAAAGATTTTTCTGCTGCCAGGAATGCGTCAGAGAAATGTGTCTACTGGCCATAAGAGGACAATCAGACGCCGTCCTAAATACGAGCCCCCCAACAGCGGAGGGTAAATATGAATAGTTTATCCAACAGATTCATGTTTGCCGTTTTTGCATGACAGATTGAAAAATGAAATATAACAAAGCAATTTAAAAAAATTTCTAGCAATATAACATGTCCTCTAACTTATATGACCAAATATGTTGTTGGAGAAAGTTAAGCTGGATCCCAAATGGCACACTATACACTATGCACTATGTACTTATGCACTTACACACTCAACAGCATAGTATATGTATGTAGTATCGTCCCAAATGGAACACTAATGGTTATTTTACTAAGCGGAAAATCAAACCATTTCCCAGATGTCGTTTGACAGTCGCCATATTAGTGAAATAAATGACCAAAGTACCAAATAATACCTGCCATGAGCATATCCACATTCACCATCGGGAGGCGCTATAAACACTGTCGTAGGAGAATTTTGCTTTCAAAATCCAAAATAAATGAAGTAATCCAACATGAGCGCCCGATAGCTCCGCCCCTTCCGCTACATAAGAAAAGCTGCGGTCGTTGAGTGCGTGAAGTGTCCATCATTCCACACTTCATTTCACCGATTGAATAAGTGCATCATCCGGGTAAATAAAGTGCACTTATTGTTTTTAGAGTTTTCAGAAAGCACATTGTTTTGAAAGCACTACTAACACTATTTATACTACAAAATGGCGTAGAATTGTGCATAAGTATGCGATAGATGCATCTTCAGTAATGCATTACAATCTTGCCTTACATCTTTAAAAAGTAACTGTTACTTAGTTACGTTTTCATGAAAGTAATGTGTTCCATTACTTTTGTGTTACTTTTTTTAATCTGGGCTGAATTGCTTGTCTAATAATAGAATATTATTATATTAAAACATATATTTTCACAATGGTATGACCCTTATTACACTCCAAAAGTGAAATGAGAAGTGAGAGACATGTACAGTAAAGTTACGTATGTACAGTTGAGCTCAAAGAAAATAAAGTTGGTAAAAAGTAAACAAATTAGTAAATAAATGTAAAATAAGTTGTGAATATGAAATAGGAGAAATAGTGGGTAAGGGGTTCTCTATATAAAATCTGCACACTGTTTTAATGATACTGTATTCATACTATATTTATACATATGAATACTTAATTTCATGATGATGCTAATCACAGTGCTATTTTTATTTTTAAATTGCATATAATTGCTAAACTTTGAAATTTAGGCCATAATAAGCTGCTTTCACAAATTGGACACAAAATTGTGCAGTATAGTGCCTACTTTACACAAGTAATTCAAATGTGTGTTTTTATTGTATATTCTGTTTCTGACTTGAATTCCGTTCTGATTTTTTTTCAAGTTATAGAATTAGAATTGGTTGTGAAGAGACATTTTAAATGGATTTGCATTATTTTGTAAAAGAAGTGTATACATACCCGATATTGTAATGTTGTCGCTGAACAGATTACATGCATTAAGCTCCAGAATGAAAAACATGATGAATCCGTCAACAAATAAAACTCCAGAGTGGCAGTTTCATGGGAGAGATCATTGGCATACCTTCAAGAACACGGTATAACTTTCTTTTTTATTTTGTTTGTTTGCTTGCTTTTTAATGTCCATAAGGAAAACAAGCCAAAAGATCAGCTTCACCAAAATGAGAGAACAGCAAACCAATCAAATAATCAATAAGAAGCTAAATATATTTAGATATTGGTGTTGTTCTTTTGTAATGATAAAGCAACAAATTCTGTTTTCATTTTCGAATTGTGAAAAGATAATCTACAGCTAAAATAATGAAATACTGGAAACTCGAATTTTACAATGTATGTTATATATGGTATATACAAAAAAAAAAATGATGGCCTTTTAATTCTATCTTCAAATGGATGGTGTAAATTCAACTTGTAATTATTGCAATATAAAACCATTCAGTGTAACTTAAAACTAGTCCTGTTGTCTCTGTAAGGGTTTAGTTTGCAATAATAATAGCTTGAATGTAGATTATCCCATAATTACTGTCACTGGCTGCACTGTACTGTATGGCCACAGAGAGATTAAAATCTTAACATTGTTTGTCTTGATATTTTTTTCTCCACAGGGTGGTTGTTCAGTCTCAAGTGCTGATATTGAGATGTGTTTTAAAAAGAACCAAACTACCATGAACTTTAATGTGAATGAAGACAGCTACACTCTGGATTTTGGAAGTATGTCAGCAAAAAACAAATACAATAACATGTTGTTTTGTAATACATAGCACCACAATGCAAAGAACAAAGGTGAAAAAGGTGAAAAAAAGGTTTTCAAACATAAAATATAGTAAGATAAAGGTAAATAAAAATTTTCTGGTGCATTAAAATGTGTCTAGTTTGTTTTATTTTGTAATCTGAGAAAACAGATAGAGTTGAAGTCAAAATTATTAGCCCTCCTGTTACATTTTAATTCTTTTATATTTCCTTTATCCAATTTCTTTTTAACAGAGATTTTTTCAAAACATAACTAATTTCTAATAACTGATTTCTTCTATCTTTGCCCTGATGACAGTACATAATATTTAGCTAGATATTTTCATGATACTACTCAGCTTAAAGTGCAATTTAAAGGCTTAACTGGGTTGATTAGGCTATCTAGGAAATTTAGGGTAATTTGGCAAGTTATTGTATAACAATAGTTTTTTTCTGTTGCTAATTGAAAAAATATTGCTTAAGGGAGCTAATTAACCTTAAAATGTTTTTAACTGCTTTTATTGTAGCCGAAATAAAACAAATAAGACTTTTTCTAGAAGAAAAAATATTATCGGAAATACTGTGAAGATTTCCTTTCTCCATTAGCTTTCACTTGAGAAATGTTTACTAGGCTAATATTTTGCCCTCAACTATATACATTTTTACCATGAGTTATAGAAGACACTAAAATGTCACTGAGTGTAATGACTGCTTATGTATAGCACAAATATAATATTTAGAACAATAATCACTTTATGGCATGTTAAAAAACTATATAACAGTCACTGTTTGACCCCTAAATAAAAATTATTTGTGATTTGTGCCCCTGTTTTTCAAACAACACATTAATTATATATGTTGAATATATTTATGTTCAGTAAATTATAGGTTTAATACATTTAATTTTTACATTACTGTATATCTGTTTTACTGGATGACAATGGAACATTGTTTCACCATTATTTTGACATTTTATTTCTGCAGCTATTTAAAACATTATACACAATTCTATTTTATATGGCTTTTTTTAATATACTTTTAATTTCCGAAACAAAAATAGAACAACTCATCTTTTGACACATAATGCAAGTTATGGTTTCTGAATATGTTTTGTCTTTTTTTCATTCAGGGATGCGTCAAATAAACCAGAGAACAAAGGCTGAACGGAAGGTCAGACGTGTGTAATGTGGATCGGAGGCAAAAATTAAGGATCCAAATTCCAAATATTGATTTTGAATGTTAGCGATTATAATTTTGAATGTTTCATCTGCGATCATGTTTGGTAAACTGCCTGTGAGAAACAGAAAACCAAAGTCTTAATTCATGTTCAATTAGTTTTGACAAACTTTATTATGAATGTTTTTGAAATGCTGCTTGCCATATCAACTTGAAGAAAAATATGAAACTTTTCTGAATGATGTATAACTTTGATCTTGAAGAAACATTATCATTTTTGGCAATGCTATTATTTTTTATTATTACCTTGTGTCATATCAATATAGTCATCATGGTGAATATTTTTGCTATTATTTACAGAAAGTGCCTAAAAATCAATGTTTACAAATTAGCTTCAGACAATTTTTTTCCACGTCTGTTTAACTTTAATGTATAGGGCAGATTTGTTACAAGCATCAGGGTTACACGCAATAACATTGTGTGAATATCGAGCATGCAATATCATCTACAATAGCGTTCACTCCAGCATATTTTTACATGACAGTCTGTAAACCTTACAGTGAAATAACATTACATGCAATGACTAAGATAATGCTGTAGGTGAACCTGTTTTTCATGCAGGTTTTGGTTATAAACTGAACTGTTTAATTAAAGCTAATAAAAGCTATGCAAGAGTTTGTGGTGTATGGATGTGGTCTTTAGCTGATTTATGATAAATTTATGATAAATGAGTCCTTATTTAACAAACAAACACATTATGTACTAATTAATTTTTTTTTACATGTTTTTGAATGTATTCCGCTCACCTCCGTCACATCTTAATTGCATTATATTTACTATGTTTGAAAATAAAACATGCAGACTCCTTTGTTCTGGCTTATTTCAAGTGGTTTACATATCTCACACACAATTTAACAATTGTTTTTTCACCCTTATTTTCTTTCATAAATACATTTTTACAGTGGGTAAGCAATAAAAACTGCAATATTTAAAGGTGCTGTATGTAAGTTTTTGACTCTTCTAAAGCATAAAAATACCATAATATGTGTGCAGATATTTAAGAAACATCCCAAGTGAACATACTTGTTTAACTGAAAAACAATGCTAAAGTCAGATATTCTGCTTTGAAAATGGGTTTTCCGTGCCGGAACGCTGTGTTTGTTTAGATAAATTTC
Organism: Danio kyathit; assembly: GCA_903798195.1. Lineage (NCBI taxonomy): Eukaryota > Metazoa > Chordata > Actinopteri > Cypriniformes > Danionidae > Danio > Danio kyathit. Next base: position 31,465,343 of record LR812522.1, on the reverse strand, counting down.
ATATGCACGATGCCAGTTTAGCCAATTATATGTCAGCACCCTGGGTTGCCTTGTTGGAAAACAGCGTATTTCATTCATTCATTCAGAAAGACTCTGAAAGCATGCGTCCGTGACCAAAAAGAACAGTATGGGAGACAGATGCAGTTCCACATGAGGTTATTAATTAGCAAATTACATAAATATTACGAACGTAAACATTAGGTGAGCAGGTTACATTGTAACCGCGTGTCCTAACAACACGCTGTGACGAGAGAGGCAGTGACCAGCTATTTGGCTGTTTGCACCAGACGAGACACGGCAGAAATGTAAATACAGCCTTTCAGAAGCACAGAATATGCACTCGCTCACGAAACGGTAAGGTTTAGAATCTATTTAATACATGTTAACCCACTTTAACATCAATGTAGATGCTGAATCACTCATATGTGTTTAGTTCTAAAGTTCAATTTCAGACGGTTTATTGTATTTTCAAGATCTGAGGTGAACTTTCTGCTTTCAGTATATGGCAACAAATGCCATGTAAAATGCATTCAAACTCGCATTGTTAGCATTTAGCACAGAATAAAGCACACAAGGCTTACCTGAGGTGATCTAGCTGTCATAGGTTTCTGTTGTTCAGCTGTGAGAAATAGAAGCCATTTCTAATATATCAATTCGAGGTGTTGGTTAGGACAAAAACTCCTTTTAATATGGAAAATATTCCCTCTATCGCGTGTCGTTGCTTTTATTTAGAACACAGTTTAAATCGCTCCTGTACACAATCTGGCATCCTAGCGTACTTTTATTATGATCCAGGAGTGCAATACCTAGTTCAACCACTGGGTGTCAAACTTACATACTGCACCTTTAATCATAGTAAATAATAAATCATCTATTTTGTTAGCAAGGGTTCAATTATTTTTTAGTAATATTTGTAAGTTTGGATTGGATAGCAAAGACTTTCCTGTTTGCTTTTTAAGTGCTGCAATGCTATATTAATTCAAATTATGTAAATATAATTATGGGGGTAAGTTATGGATAAGAATTGTTATGTAAGAAATATTGAAAAATGTGTACGTCACTGCACAACAAAATGGTAATGCATCAACATACAACAACAAACAATAGCATGTAGAACAATCTAATTTAAAGGGTTAAATAAAAAATAAAGTTATTTTTTGGTAGTTATCATGAAAATTGCTCGTAAAGAAATCCATATCAGTGATACTTTTATGTTTTGTTTTGTTTTGTTTTTGACACGAACATTTTTTCCCCTATACGCCTATGTAAAGTGACTAATATAAAGTCACCCAATGTTAAAGAAACGCACAATAGGCCTACATCACGCAACAGTAAAATGGGGGAAGTCAAAACACCTATCACTGTCAACAACAGATGTTTAATTAAATACCACAACAGCCCTCCCATGAGCCAGAAAAGAAAGCGAAACTGGTTCAGCTAAACAGCGAGCCTGCAGAACTTTAAATCGTTTCTAACGAAACATGACGCTAATTTGACAAGAGCGTTTTACTATGACATCGAAGTATTGTAGGAACTATGTTTGGTGAGTACGGCAATCTTTCATTTTACATTACAATTTTTATGACATGACCTCTGATCGAGCGTAGCTGGCAGAAATCATTAGCTTAAATGTCGTATTACCTTTTGTGTCCTGTTTCTCTGACGCATTCATCATGTCGTACATTTAATAATTCAAGAAGTCCTTCAGTCATGTTTCCATAGTAAAGTACTTTTATTTTAAGCAAATAAATATACATTGCAAATAATGTCTATAAGTGAAGGTGACACATTTAGCTGGGATTTTAAAACTTCCTATATGGATAACCTACTCATCAACAGCATAATATTTCTAAAAAGCACTTAATGGTTTCATGCCCAAGAATGTAAGCTTTGTCACTGTCAACCTTACAAAACCATCGTTTTACTACAAAATAAACACATTTTGTAGTTGTGTAAACCACTAATTTGTGTTTTAGCATGAGTTTAGCCATGGTGTTTTTAGCTAAACGGTGGTCAAATGATCAGTCTGCCAGAAAAAAAAGTGGTTTTACACGTTTACTATAATAAAACCATGGCTGATTTTTGTTTTTGGAGCTAAAGGGTTTTTCCACCATTCCCAGTCAATTACGCATGAGATGAAAGCGTGCTTTTCAGTGTAACTTAATTTTTTATTATCAGATATAAGTTTGATAAGTTTAACATTGTACAAAAATCTACTAACTGAGTTTCATAATGAACAGTCCACTTATGTCTATTTGTTTTTTAATTTCTATTATGAAGGTGTATTTAGAGGAGTTATGACATTTTTAAGACCTTAAAGATCCCTAAATCACCAAATGATCAGCGCTATGCTTTAGGTAAGTTTGTTTTTCTTTTTGAAGCATTGTAAATAAATACAGTTTGATCCAGAACATTTTTCACTGTGATGACATGTTCAGAGAATGTACATAACTGAAAAAAAGGCTTTAATAAAAATGTGTCAGATGAATAGAGTAAATTATTAATAACTAACAATTATCCCCATACTGCCTATTGATTGATTACATTGACAATTGCAAACATTTTTTTTTTAGTGTTACAAGTTTTCTAAAATGTTATATTCCCGTATGCAAATGAGGGATTGGTTCATTAAATATGTGCTCGAAGCTCGATTAGTTGACTTTATTTAAGTGAGTATGCTAAATGCTTTAAAATTGTTAAGGAAATGAGCTATGGCCGTAATTACAAAAATGAAGTAAAGTAAACTTGTCACTGTTAAAGCAACATGTTTACTAGCATTTTTAAGGAACTAATCCTATATTTTTGCAGTGTAACACAGTGTATGTAGTCAAATGTAGTTTTTTATTGACAAAATTGTTATTATTGCTATTACAAATTACAGTCTTTATACAGAGGAGAGCTTTTAGCACACTAGTGTGTATTTGTGTGTGTGTGTGTGTGTGTGTGTGTGTGTGTGTGTGTGTGTGTGTGTGTGTGTGTGTGTGTGTGTGTGTGTGTGTGTGTGGTTTCAATCTAGAAAGTGTGCTGTGTTTTTGCCTGTCTTGGCTCACCTTAAATTACAATCAAATTTTTTATTCAAGGTACACTTCGAAAGACATCATTATCTAAGAACATGGCTACAAGTAAGTTTATTGGCTTATACTGTGAATGTACAATTTTTAAAGTTTTCTGTTTTGTTTATTTTATTCCCAACCAATCCCAGATTGTTTCCATATTAATTGAATAACTATTTGTTCTCTTTTATTTCATTAATTCATTCCGTCATTCAGTCATTCGTCCCTTCATTTAAATCATCAGGTAATCACTATGAGTGGCAGCTGTTTAATGGAAATCAGTGGGTTTATATCAATAATGATTTTGTCATTGAGACCCATTACTGTCAGCCAGGAGCCAGTGGCATCAAGATCAAACTCAATATGGGGTATGTTGATCTTCATCAAGATTACAGATCATTTCACTTGTAACATTTTAGTTGAATATTATATTAATTGCATGTGGGTCAAAGATAAATATGTGTTAAATTAAATTTAACAAAAGTTACAATTAAATCCCAATTAAATGAGTTTAAATAATTATTTTTACATTTCATCACCTTGGAATTATAAGGTTCCATCTGTGTTCTGAATGATTTTGAGATATTGAGCTTCAAAGTTTTTGCATTCCATAGCAAACAGTATGTGTGTAACGTTTGTTTTTTAAATAAAAAGTCTTAAAATGTAAACAACTTATAAAAACATCCCATAATGTAAATAAGTTGTCATTTAATAAGAATATGTCACTAAAACAATTTTGACAAAAATGTCAGATAGAACCTTATATTTCTAAGGTGACGATTTAACAAACATTTGTCAGTTCTAATCAGTCCCCATTAACAAAGGTAAAGAAACATTAACCCTGGATTACAACATTTTCACTTCAGTCATTGCAGGCTATCAACTACAAATGTTAATCACTAAAATTCACTATATATTTTTATTTATTTATTTTTGCTATTTAACTGAATGGCATGTGGATTTGGAACTTTTCACCACACCATCAAAAGGGCAAATGGAAAAAAATATATATAGACCATTTCAATGTGGTCAATGTCATTGGCCCATAAACATTTCCTGCTTGCTATCAAACAATTTCATAACTGTAGCAAGAGGCAATTCAATTATATCCTAATGTTAAAACAGCCATTATAATACTATTTATCAATATGTGGCTCTTTTTGGATTCTCGGAAGCTATAGAAATAAAACATTTAAAACAGGAAATACGATGGGACCATTGTTTACATCCCTCAAAATGGTCTATATTTAAAAGACTCTATTTAACTTTAGACTATATTTAATAAACTCACCTTCCTGCAGGATCACAAAGTGTCTTTTAATTATATTCAAATTACAAATTACTTTCAGATTTTGTATGATTTTAAAATGACTTCTAGATCCTGTTACATTGAATTACTTCTAATAAACATATTTTTGAAGACAAGTACCTAATGAATAAGCACTGGCAGCTAATGAACAATGATACGACAATACTTTTGAAAAGCATTAGTAGTATGAGAATATTTTATGCATTAAATCTTTTCTCAATTATTATCATTATTATTGAAACAAGCTAATTTAAACATCAAAGTTTCTGTTTTACTTGCATATATGTTTTCTTTCCATCTAAAACCTATTCTGTTCATTTATTTTGATGCCGACAGCAAAAAGAAATGTCTTGTCTTTGACCCATGTATAAAGTGTTTTATACATAAATTTATCACAATCATATTAATTTAAATATATAATATTTAGTGACGTGTGGTGAGGTTTGTGGCTGGTGAGGCACTAACCCTTTCAAAGTCAAAAGTCAGATTTACAAACATATCCACCCGATATATTTGGTAGCTACTGATTGTGTTTCATATATCATATCAGCATTATTTCTATACACATGGCAGGTACATATTGGGCCAAGGACAAATGTAAAATGTAGAGCGATTAAATATGCCTTCCAAAAAAATACCCACCTGGATGCTACAGACAGCCTATTGACCTTATTCTTCAACACGGAAGTGTGCTCGTTTTTGCGATTGCTATAGAACTTCCGATTCAGTTGCCTATGGTAGAAATGACTAGGAATAATAAACATCAGAAAACAGGTGTTTGCATGACTGTACAGACAAAATAGAATAATATTATAAGAAAATATCAGTTTGCAACATCAAGCAGCAAAACGAGCTGTTTTTAACGTCTAAAAATGAATGGAAGTGAATGAGACTGAAAGTCTCAAGCCAAAAAGATTCAAATGGCTGCGCCCGCTCGTACACGGAGAATAAGGTGAATAACAAGCGACACAGCATCACGGCGGATGCGCTCTTTCATTCAGACACACACATGCACAAACAGCACCATGGCAGTTGTTCGCGCTCTCTTTCTCTTGCTTGCTTGCTTGCTCTCTCTCTCTCTCTTATTCACAGACACACAGGATTCACACACTGGTCTTACCTTTACAGTACTTGTAAATAAAGTCTTGACATGACTTGAATTACTTTGAAATGTTCGCGTTATCTTCTGTCCCGTCCTTTGAAGCAAGTCCTTTAGCTCCGGCATTGGTCGTCCATTCACGTTTTGATTGAAATTCCAATTTTGAGAAATTTTTGAGCTGATATCCGCGATTTTTGCAGTCAGTCAGAGCAAAACATAAAATAATCGACTCCTATTGAACTTTACTACGTAGAAGAAGAGCAACCACTGAACAAGAATAACCTACTGCCTGCTTCACCTCATGTCTTTTCAGTGCAGCTTTATGTCAGAATCTAACAGTAATTAGGTGATAGACATTCGTGAAATACATTACCTATCATATGGAAAGTGAGGACATACTGTATAATAAAAATGTCTACAATGTATAAAAACATTTTAATAAAGCATTACATTGGTAGCATACACCGAGTGAGCAAAAGGCATGCGCTCAAGCCAGTGTGCAAGGGATTAAGCAATCTGACGTGAGGCACAGCTTGCGCTGCCTCAGCTCATTTTCTAAGCTGTAATTAAACAGAAAATATGCAAAATACAGCGATTTTGATCATAAAAATTATTAAAATCATTTGAATCATACATACATTGCATTTATAGCGGTGGACAAAAATTTATTTTATTATTAGTGTACATCTCACGTTGACAGGTGAGGAAGATGGGCAGTCTCCCCTGAAAGCATGTCCCTGGTAAATGATTAAAAACTAAATTAAAGGCATACGCAGGTTTGTGATGACTGAAGGGTGCGTAAATGATGAATTTTCAGTTTTGAGTTAACTACTCCTTTAAGCCTTTTATTGATTACACAGGGCTGTCTACATTGACTTTGATGAAATGACAGCCGACGGACCTGATGATAATCTCGCTATACGGCGTAACACACTCCTGTCTAATAACCAGAAGCAGGAGGTCGGCTGGTACTACAAAGATAACCATCGCTGGTGTGAGTATGGATCTCAGGTGAGTGCTTACACTTCCTGTCAAAAGACTGGCATCAGTAGATTTATTTGAAAAATGTTTTAAAAGAAGCTTATTCTGCTCACCAGGGCTACATTTATTTGGTCAAAATACAGTATAACCTGTAGAATCTTAAAAGAATATTATAATTTAAATAAACTGCTTTGTTGTTGAATGTACTGTAGCTTCAATTATATTCCTCCTATTTAGTTTAGTTTTCTGTTAAACCATACAATTCAAGGAACATGTAAATCAGAAGTGGGGGTATAGATCCTTCACATAAAATACATAAAAGTGGATATAAAATTAAATAATATGAATAACAAAATAACAAGCCCCCTGTTTATTTTTTCTTCCAATTTCTGTCTAATGGAGAGAAGATTTCTAAACATAATAGTTTTAATAACTCATTTCTAATAACTGATTTATTTTATCTTTGCCATGATGACAGTAAATAATATTTGCTAGATGTTTTTAAGATACCTCTATACAGCTTAAAGTGACATTTAAAGGCTTTACTAGGTTAATTAGGTTAACTAGTCACGTTAGGATAATTAGGCAAGTTATTGTACAACAATGGTGTTTTGTAAACTATTGGAAAAAAATATATAGTTTAAAGGGGCTAATAATTTTGACCTTAAAATGTTTTTAAAAAATTTTAAAACTGCTTTCATTCTAGCTGAAATAAAACAAATAAGACTTTCTCCAGAAGAAAAAATGTTATCAGACGTACTGTGAAAATTTCCTTGCTCTGTTAAACATCATTTGGGAAATATTTAAAAAAGAAAAAAAAATCAAAGGGGGGCTTATAATTCTGACTTCAACTATATATAAAAATATACTGTATATAATAATACACAGGGTTAGTATGCATGATCATATTCCCAGTTGGTCTAGTGTAGGTTTCTAAGTTATCTTGAACAGGTTCAACTTATTTATTATAAATCATAATCTATCTATTTGTATTATATTTACCAGCTCTTTAAACCAGTCATCAAATGTTGGACATATTTCCTGTGCTTTAAAGCTGAATTTCCAGCATTATTTCAGTGTCACATGATCCTTAAGAAATCATTAGAATTTGCTAATCTGCCATTCTGTTATGATCGTATATTATTGGTTCTCAATCATTGATGATCATTTTTAAATTTATCAATGTTCAAAACATTTTGTACACAAAATGTACACAGTGGCCTTTAATAGATTTGTGAAAACAAAAATGGCAAGATGTAGTCCAGTATACATATTTCTCAGTTCTCAAAAATGTAGCCCTGGGCACATATTTCCAATTGTTTTGTGGTGCCTGGTACATTTTATTTTTTAGGATTCTTTGATGAAAAGAAAGTTTAAAATAACAGCATTTATTTGAATAAAATATAATTTTACATTATAAATGTCTTTACATTCACAATTTTACAGTTTTTACAAAAACATTTTTGTTTTAAACATTGTTGCTGAGTAAAATATGTTTTTTTTAAAGACATTTAAAAATGTCGTACTGATCCCAAACATTTGACTAGTAGTGTATACATTTGAAACTATGCAGTAGTCAACTTAATCAGCACACATATATAATGTAACATCTCTCTAATGTCTTTATTTTTTTTATATCTGTAATTTCTGCAGGGATGGGGTGGAAGAACATCTTCAATTGGCAGTGATTTTATAGAGCAGCACTTTAACAGCAACCCAAGCGGCTCAGTTCAGTTTACTGTAGGAAATATGACTTACAGCGTGGACTTTAATGGTAATTGGACAACATAGACTGATCTTTACACATGAAAAAAAAAACTTTCAATTGTTGAAATTTAAATTGATCTCACAGGGAAACGTAACTACTTTACGCATTTTCAAAATAGAGGCTAATTCGTACATCATATAAAAAAGTTTGAATGAGATTATACAAATTAATACGAATTATCCACTAAATAAAAAAAGTCACGAATTTGCCGTAAGATTGTGTTGATTTAATAAAAACATTTTTATTGCATGTTTTAGCTATGACTCAAACCAATCTGTCCACATACTTGACGAGGAAAGTGAGACGACGGCCAAAATTCAACACAATTGTAGCGATCAACAACAGTTTTCAAAACAGGTATCATTTCATTCGTTCTATCTGTGATATAAATGTCTTTGGTTTGGTTTTGTTCAAAATGGGTCTTTATGAGTTACTGTTTGTAAATCCAATCACATTTTGCATCAAGGGCAATAATTCATATTAGGATAATTTTATATCATGTCCCCAGTCTTTAGGAACTTTGACAGGAAATTTTGTAAAACAATTTGTACTTAAATTGACAGCAACATTTATGTATGGAAGTATTTATCGTTATAGTGTCTACATTATTAAGAAAGTCACTTTACAAATATGTCTAAATTGTTAAATAATGTAAATGCAGATTTTATATAAAAAAATATTTGCATTAACATTAAAAAAGATGATCTGATACTGTAACAGCTAATTGGTTTATTGTTGGTTGTTGATAGGTAATGCATAACCTAATGCTGATTGAATATTGTGAAGTGTTATCAAAATATTATATTGATGTTTTTCTGTATTAAGGGTCTCTAAAATCTCTTTCTAAACTCAGCCCATGAGTTTACTTTCAACCCCTAATCAGAAAAAGTTGGGACAGTATGGAAAAAAAAAGAAAGTAGTGATTTCTAAATTTCCTTTGGCTTGAATATCATTGCAGACAATACAACAAACATTATTTAATGTGTTCCTCATGACTTTTATTGTTCTGTTTTTTCAAAATAAACACGTATTCCAATTTTGGCTCTTGCAACCCATTTAAAAAAAAGTTGGAACAGTAAAGCATTTACCACTTTGTAATGTTGCCATTTCTTAAAAGACATTTAGGGAATAATGACACCAAGTGATGAAGTGTTTCAGGTGTAATTTTGTCCCATTCTTCCAGCAAACAATTCTTAAAGGGGGCAACAGTACGCAATCTTTGTTGTCACATTTTGTACTTCAAAATGCACCACACATTCTATATTGGAGACAGGTCAGGACTGCAAGCAGGCCAGTCAAGTACCTGTATCCTCTTCCTAGGCAGCCAAAACCTATGGGTGCAGAATGTGGGTTTGCATTGTTTTGTTGAAATATTCAAGGGTGTCCCTGGAAAAAAAGGCAGCAGATTGTGCTCCAAAATCTATATGTACTTTTCAGCATTAATGGTGCCATCAGAGAAGTGCAAGTTACTTTTGACAAGAGCACTGACACAACTCCATACCATCACAGACCCTGGCTTTTGGACTTGGTTGCTGGTAACAGTCTGGACAGCCGACAGCGCTTCTGGACACTGTTAAAATAGGGTTTCCTTTTGGCAAAGTATAGTTTTAACTGCCATTTGTGGATGTAACTAGCTATTGTGGTACTTGACAGGTTTGCCAAAGTAGTCTTGAGCCCATGTGGTGATATCGCTTATAGGTGAAAGACGATTCTTGATGCAGTGCTGCCTGAAAGATCGGAGATCACGGTTGTTCAGCTTAGGATTGCACCTTGTCCTTTACGCACTGAAATTCCTCCAGACTCCTTGAATCTTTTAATTATTTTATGCACTGTTAAAATTGAAATATGCAAATGTCTTCCTATCTTTCTTTGAGGAACATTGTTTTTAAACATTTCAATAATGTTTTTAAATTTGTATTTGTGGAGGAAATGGCAATCCTTGGCCCATCTTTGCTCTTAAAGGACTAGATCTTTCTTGAATGCTGCTTTTTTACCAAATCATAATTACAATCACCTGTTGACATCACCTGTTTCAAATCACATCGTTATTTAACCAATTTACTTAAAAACTGCTTCTGTCCCAACTTTTTTGGAATGTGTTGCAGGTCTGAATGACAGAAAAGGATGTATATTTGCAAATGAAATTAAGCTGACTAGACAAAACATTAAATATTTTGTGTTCATATTGTCTGCAATTAAATACAAGTCAAAGTAAACTTGGAAATTATGTTAAGAATAGCTCTGCAAAATATTTAAATCACAGTATTTACATTCAAGACAATATTCAAATTAATGTATGATTTTTCTGTAAAAATAATTGATGTAAGAATGGTTTTTAAATCACACTTTTTAAGTCTAATTATTTTTATGTAAATTTATAAAGGAAATTATCCACCTCAGAATACACATTTTAAAAAGGTAAAAAAAGGAAAGATTTGATTTAAAAAAAAAATTCTGAACATCAAATGTAAACTCAAAATTGTAAATTGAAAATATTTTTAATTTTTAAGTTGCAATTGCATGCCAAAAACAAGCTTTCAGAGTGTTCACACTCTTATGAAAACGCTAACAACTGAATTTCAGAAATTATCCATAAACCCATTCTTACATTAAATTAATGCAACAATTTATTTAAGAATATATTACACTCTTCCAGCCAGATCTCTGAGAAAAAATGTAGGCATTTATTTGCAACCTGTACAAAACAATGTTTTGATCAACCTTTTATAAATCCCTCACTTTTTATGAAGGATTTCAAAAATCTTTACAATTACAAAGAACCATCCATATCTCTGTTTTGATTTCTTTTCATCACATGCAGTTCCCCAACTCTGGCATCTCCTTCAACAAACCCATCAAACTCCTCCTCTCACTTCATCTGGGAGTTTATGGGGGATGAAGGCATTTGGACTGAGTACCAGAGACCAGTGAGTTCACTAAATCACAACCAAATCCACTTATTATATCAATTTAAATGGTCAATCAGCCCCTTTGTGTTTAAAACCACTGATTTGCAGCTGCTTATTTTAATTTGCTGCAATATCTGTGGCATTTCTTGTGTTGCTTTGCAATGAAAATATACTGACAGCATTTTTATTTTATTTGTTTCCGTCATTTAGCAAACACTTTTATCCAAAGTGACTTAGAACCTTGATTAAATGAAGCACACTGCCTCCATATGTTTCTATCCACCTATTTTTATACACATTTTGTAATGGAAACGGCAAGATGTGCATACATTTTACAAATGGACATAAAATAAACCTATGTGCACAAATGAGTCGGATAAACTTTCTATCTCATAAAAAGTGTATAAACTACAATGGAAACACCTTTACCGAATAAATTCCAGTATGCACATTAAAAAGTAATGCGATTTTATTTTAAGAGACATGTGATGATAAAAATTGGTGTGATGGGATTGCTCTAACGGACAAACCAGTGGTCCAACCACATTGTAAAACATCTAAAATGCTGCTTTGGTCATTCTAAAATGCCTTTGCCAAAATCTGTCATTAATGTGGTTTGGTATTAATACCTCCAGAATTCCAAAGGGTGGACTCACACCTCCGAGCAATGAGCACACAATGGCTTTTGAAGATGTGAGTGTCTTGTGCAGGGAACACAGAGAGCCTACATGAAGCCTATATCAAATCTACTGTATTATAATAATACATGAAGGACAAATTTTTACATTAGCAAAAGTTTCTAAATTTCAGTTTGAGCCTCTAAGTAAAGCTGGATTTTTGTTGTTGTTTTGTTTTGCATTCAGTCACACTTTATTTTGATGGTCCGTTTGTTGAATGTAAGTTACATTGCATCTACATGCCAACTAATTGTCATTAGATTATAAGTAGACTGTTAGGTTGGGGTTAGGGTTAGTGTATCAACAGATATTAAGCAGACAGTCTACTAATGCTTAAATGGACCATCAAAATAAAGTGTTACCTTGTATTCTCACGATAATTTTTTGTTGTTTGATGGCTATTTGAACATATAAAAACAGAGAAGTGTTGTCAGAAACACAAAATCCTGGAGGGACTGTTTAACATGAAAAGAACATATTTATCCTATTAGTTCATTGTTTTTACACGTGTGTGTTTGTTTGTTTTCAGGGATGTTCGCTGGACAGTGCAGAAATCGAGAGGTTGTATCAGCTCAACCCTCAGTGCCAAGTTTCCTTCACTGCCAGAAAATTCTCTTACACACTTTACTTTGGCGGTAATATACATTAAAGTACATTAAGCGTGTTTACATGCACGTTCTTAGCATGATTATGCTTAATCCGACAATGATCATGTAAATACATAAACCCGTTTTCCTTTATCTGAGTAATAAACGGCTTATAAATCAATCATCACAGCTTAATTTGGGATTTTTATATTTAGCGATTTTGATTTATTAAAGGGATAGTTGACTTCCCTTCCCTTGTTCCAAATGCGTTTGGAGTTTCTCTCTCCTGTTGAACATGAGAATATCACACCATTCTTATATTAATGATGCATTTGAAATGTAAAAAAAAATGTCCAATATACTGTTTATTTTGAATATACTGCTCATGGACTAGCAAGTAACATATATTTGAACAGCATTAATTTTCAATCATTTATACACTTTAAAACCCATTTGAGAAAACCGATTGCAACAAATACCAACTAATCCTAATGAGTACTGTGAACTTAATCCATTTGAGTAAACGAAGCAATTTGAGCAAAGTAAAACCCGATAAATGAAGGCAACTCAAACCGATTGCTACAAACCATTTGAGTTAAAAAAACTAATTTATATGAGTACTGTGAACTTACTCCATTGAAGTTGAAGTAATGAGGTATTTAATTAACTCATTACCTTCAACACTGAGTTCAAAACTCTTTTCAAATGAGAAGAATTAACTTTCAGGCAATTTTGAGTTAACTACACTCATTTCATTTGATAAAGTTAACTGTTGGGTTTTACAGTGTACAAATGAAATTGTACATGTTAATTCACTGCACATTAAAATATGCGTTACTTGCATTGGCAGGTTTTTGGTTTACATGTACAGTTGAAACCAGAAGTTTACATGCACTCTGAAAAAAAGGAACATAACCATTTTTAAAAAAATGTCTGATGGTAAATCATACTAAACGTTTACTATTTTAGGTCCATTAGGATTACTTAAATCATTTACATTTGCTAAATGGCAGAATAATGAGATAATTTTGAAACTCTGCCCACAAATTTTCTATAGGATTGAGACCAGGGCTTTGTGATGGCCACTCCAAAACATTCACTCTGTTGTCCTTAAAGAACATTTTAACTAATTTGACATTATGCTTAGGGTCATGGTCTGTTTGAAAGACCCATTTGTGACCAAGTTTTAATTTCCTGGCTGATGTCTTGAGATGTTGCTTCAGTATTTCAACATAATGTTCTTTCTTCATCTATGCTGTGAAGTGGACCAGTCCCTCCTGCAGCAAAACAGCCCCACAACATGATGCTGCCTATACTTCACAGTTGGGATGGTGTTCCTAGGCTTGTAAGCTTTCCCCTTTGTTCTCCATATGTAACACTTGTCATTATGGTCAAACAGTTCAACCTTAGTTCCATCAGACCACAGGACATGTCTCCAAAAATTATTCTTTTTCCCAGTGTAATTTAGCAAACTGTAATCTAGCTTTTTTTGTTGATTCTGGCTTGTTGATTTTCCCATGTTTTCCTTAAATACTATTCTACAGTTGTGCCTCCAATTAACTCAAATGTAACTCAAATGTTGTCAATTAGCCAATCAGAAACTTCCAAAACCTTGACACTATCTTCTTAGCTTTTTCAGAGGCATAATAATCTTATTGTATGTAAACTTGACTTTCAAGAAAAGTTAAAACAATTTCTCAAAAAAAATCTCTCTCATTATTCTGCTATTAGGCATAACAGAAACAAATTTGATAATCCTAACTTACCTAAAAGAGAAAAAGTTTAGTCACATTAACATCTGACTTTTTTTAAAGGGTTATGTGCCTTTTTATACAGTGTATGTAAACTTCTGGTTTCAACTGTAAATCAGAAAAATCTTTGAGATTTTTGAGAATTATAGGGTATTGGTGTGAATGTAAACATGCTCATTGTGAGGGAAAACATAATATGTAGAGGTCTGTTGTGTTCTGCTAACATGACTAATAAACAGGGTTTTTATCATGAAATGTCAGCTAGAGAATGTCTGATAAGAACAAAGGAGTGTTAAAGGTTGAAACTTTAAGGCCTTGGCTGTGCTTGGAATGGAATGCAAACACACAGGTACTGCATATGTCATAACTGTATTGTTGAAATGTATGTCTACAGGAATGTATCAAGTAAACGATAGACTTGGTACAAGAAGAACAGTCCGAAGAATCGCCAGTGGAAGCCAGCAGACAGACAAGTATAAGTGCAGTAAAAAAAGATATAGAAATGAATTATGCCACAGAATTGTATTTATTTTTGAAAAGACTCTGGATTTTTATGTCTTGCAGTCTCGCATTTGTTGATTTACATCTTAAAATTGAGTCTAGAAAAAAATCTGTGAGAAGTTCTGTTGAAAAAAGAGTTTTTCAGTGTTGGTATATACTGCTTAGTTGCCTTTTTAGGAGTTTTACCTTTTATATGCATGTAGATAGGCTTCCCAAAAAAGTTTTAATTACTAATTTTTTAAAATCTTTGCCAATAACGTTTACTAGTTATTTTGCAAGATACTATTATTCAATTAAAGACTTAACTGGGTTAATTAGGTTAACTAAACAAGTTAGATTGATTAGGTAAGTTATTGAACAACAGTGGTTTGTTTTGTAGACATTTGAAAAAAGTCTGATGAGGGCTAATAATAATGACCTTTAAAATGGTTCTAAAGTGTTTAAAACTTCTTTTGTTCCAGCCAAACATCTGTTCAAAAAATTTTTGAAAAATATACAAATTGATATTGATTATTATATGTGTTTTATATGTGCTTTTTTTTCACAGTGCATTGTCACAAGCTCGCTGGCAGTTTAAAGACATGGACGGCAAATGGAAGGATTATGCTAAAGTAAAGTAACATTTACAAAACTTCCTCCAAATGCATTAAGATATGCATCATGAAATGCTATGCTCTAACACAGGGGTGTCCAAACTCGGTCCTGGAGGGTCAGTGTCCTGCTGAGTTTAGCTCTAACTTGCTTCAAAACACCTGCCAGGAAGTTTCTAGAATATCTAGTAAGAGCTTGATTAGCTGGTTCAGGTGTGTTTGATTAGGGTTGGAGCTAAACTCTGTAGGACTCCGGCCCCCAGGACCGAGTTTGGACACCCCTGTTCTAACATGATGTAGATAAAAAAAAACTGTGCCAAAAGAGGCAACAGTTAAAATGAATGGATGCTGTTACTTTAAATGGATTAGCAAGTTACTGCCGAACAAGTACATTCAATCAAAGGGTCATAAAGAAACACTAAACACAGACCTCTGTGTTAAGTGTTTCTTTATGACCCTTTAATTGAATGTAACATGTACTTGTTTGGCGGTAACTTGCTAATCAATATGGTAAAGGTGATACGATGGAGGCGTCATTCAGTTTTAGTATTTTTCGGGATTTTCATATTTTCTTTTTCAGTGTAATGTAAAGACAACATTAAAATATTCTTTTAATGCACTTTATCAATCTCCGTCTGAAGATTTCAGTTACAATGCATGTTCTAAAGCAATTTATTCATGTCTATATTCTGAAGGTTTTTACACTGGGATAAAGTCTTACTAGTGCTGTCAAATGATTAATCGCATCCAAGATAAATGTTTTTTTATTTACTTATCATATATATATATATATATATATATATATATATATATATATATATATATATATATATATATATATATATATATATATATATATATTTTTTTTTTTTTTTTTTTTACCAATTTCTGTTTAACAGAGAGAAGATTTTTTCAACAAACAATGGTTACACAATAGTTTTAATAACTCATTTCTAATAACTGATTTATTTTAATGACAGTACATAATATTTTACTAGATATTTTTCAAGACACTTCTATACAGCCTAAAGTGACATTTAAAGGCTTAACTAGGTTAATTAGGTTAACTAGGCAGGTTAGGGTAATTAGGCAAGTTATTGTATAACGATGGTTTGTTCTGTAGACTATCAAAAAATATATAGCTTAAAGGGGCTAATAATTTTGACCTTAAATGGCTGTTAAAAACTACTTTTATTCTTAAAGTCTTAAAACAAATAAGACTTTCTCCAGAAGAAAAAATATTATCAGACATACTGTCAAAATTATCTTGCTCTGTTAAACATCATTTGGGAAATATATTAAAAAAAGAAAAAAAAAATCAAAGGCGGGCTAATAATTCTGACTTCAACTGTATGTATATATATATATATACACACACATATAATATATAGTGCTCAGCATAGTACACCCCATTTTGAAAATGAATATTTTTACCCATTTCTCTGTGAATATGGGCAATGCATTTTAGTGCATTTAAATAAAACAGATTTATTAAACAGATATATTTATTAAAATAATATTTTAGTCACCAAAAAAAATTACAACCTACAGAAGTTTAACTAAATTTTTCAATTTTTTTTTGCTTCTCTAGATTTTTTCTCTTTTATAACTTTGTATTTAATATTTTTTTATAACATATATACTAGATGTACTAGTTTTTGGACCATTAGCATAAGTTATTTTGTTAGATTAGTAATAAATAATAATAATATTGTATAGCTTCCTATTAAAATATGAATTTAAAAGATAGATTTGTAAGGGGTGTACTTATATATGCTGAGCACTGATTATATGCAGCATTTCATTTTACTTTATACAATGATTGTGTATTTTCTGGATCATGGAGTGATAAAATGAGATTTGCAAAATCCCCTTTGTAAAAATCTTTGACTCTAATATATCAAAAAAACAAAAACAATTTCTAAACATAATAGTTTTAATAACTCATTTCCACTAACTGATTTATTTTATCTTTGCCATGCTGACAGTAAATAATATTTTACTAGATATTTTTCAAGACACTTCTATACAGCTTAAAGTGACATTTAAAGGCTTAACTATGTTAATTAGGTTAACTAGGCAGGTTAGGGTAATTAGGCAAGTTATCATATAACGATGGTTTGTTCTATAGACTATCAAAAAAATTTGGTTAAAGGGGCTAATAATTTTGACCTTAAAATGTTTTTTAAAAAATTAAAACTGCTTTTATTCTAGCCAAAAAAAACAAACAAATAAGACTTTCTCTAGAAGAAAAGATATTATCAGACATGTTGTGAAAAATTCCTTGCTCTGTTAAACATCATTTGGGAAATATTTAAAAAAGGAAAATAAAAAATTCAAAAGGGGTCTAATAATTCTGACTTCAACTATATATATATATATATATATATATATATATATATATATATATATATATATATATATATATATATATATTATATATATATATATATATTATATATATATATATATATATATATATATATATATATACATACACAAAAAAAATTTGAACCTGACTTAAACTAATTAGCAAATTAGCATTTTTAATGAAATAATGCCTTGTTTTAATAATTATACAAATCTAAAATAAAGAAAAAATGTTTTGCAATTCTAAATGAATTAATGAATTATGATATGTATTAGTCAAAGATACGGTTCGCCCAAAAACTGAAAATTATTTTCATTTACTCACCCTTCACTTGTTCAAAACCTATTTGCGTTTCTTTAAGTTAAACACCGCTGGTTGATGGTACCCATTGACTTCCATAGTAATTGTTTTCCCTACTATGGAAGTCAACGGGCAACCAGCATTCTTCAAAATAACTTCTTTTGTCTTCAACAGAAGAAAGAAACCACTTGACAGAGAGTAAATAATTCACTTTATTATTGGGTAAACTATCCCTTTAATTCTGTTGAGAAAACAATGTTTAATCTGCCTGATTTTCTCTATTCATGCACAACAGTGCTTAGAGTTTATGGCTTTGTGGTTGTGTGCCATAAACATGTACTTTATGATTATATAGGGCGGATCTCGAGGAAGGTGCAGTGTGTCAAGTCAAGATATTGAAGCTCAGTATCAACAAGACTCCACTGCCATCATGAGCTTCAGTGCAGGCAGATTCAACTATGAGCTCGACTTTTCAGGTACGTGCATGAAAAAAAAATTAAAACGATGAAAAATACTAATGCCATCTCACGCAGATTCGTTTTTGATTTAGTGGGTAATTTTTGATCTCATTTGTACATTTTCACATGATTTGCTCATCCCCCGATGACGGTTGGGTTTAGGGGTGGGGTTTGGTGCCTCACCTTCTTTTTAAAAATCACATTTTCATACAATTGAATGGAGTTTGTACGAATTAATAGCTACTCACCTAACAAAAGATAAAAATTGTTACGTTTCCTCGTGAGATCTGGCTGATAATACACGTTCTTTCACATAAATGATGTTTAAACCCATTGTGTTTTTGCAGCCATGACTCAGAACAACCTGAGCACTAACACGAGGAGAGCCGTACGACGCCTTCAGCAATAAGACTGTTGTTTACTTTTACTGTAGCTCAGTATGAATAATCTCAGGATGCCGGTTTATGCAATGTTTGCTGGCCATGACTAAAATATGTTGATAAGAAGGTTTTTTTTTTTGAAATTATGATGTTTTTCCATGCTAACTCGTGTCACAGGATTTATTAACTGCCATAAAACAAGTCAATTATCATGATTTTTTTTAATGTACTTGTTATTTTCAGTTTTCAGCTTTTCTTTTCAAGTGCATTAACTGTAGTTAGAAAACAAAATTGTGTTATTCCTAACGAGTGTTTTTCTTTTTTGCTTAACTGCTAATTAAATTCATGAGGAAAGTCTGTTTACATTATTTATGCTAATCCCTAATGATCAACACAGGGTTCTGACACGTTATTGGTCAATTAATTTCCCTAGACTTTTCCATGACTTCAAATCTGATTAGAATTACTGATTTTCTTTTTTTTTCTTTTTTATTTAATCTATAAAACTGACTCTTCTAATATACATTCGCTATTGTCTTCACTGTTCTAATTACATTGTAAGCTTCTTTTTTCCATGTTTCTGTATATTTACCAATTTTCAATAAAATGTATCGAAACCATTTTCTTTACACTACAACGTAAAATATTTGGTAGAATAATGCAGATTTCTATAACATTTATTACGATGACCATTCTCAGAAAAAAATCCCAAATGGTAATATTTATATCAAAATAATAATATTTTATTTATATTATTTCATTCATTTTCTTTTCGGCTTAGTCCCTTTATTAATCTGGGGTCGCCACAGCGGAATGAACCGCCAACTTATCTAGCATATGTTTTACGCAGCAGATGCCCTTCCCGCTGCAACCCATCGCTGAGAAACATCCATACACACTCATTCACACACATACACTACAGGCAATTAAGCTTACCCAATTCACCTATAGCGCATGTCTTTGGACTGTGGGGGAAACCAGAGCACCCGGAGGAAACCCACGCGAACACGGGGAGAACATGCAAACTCCACAGAGAAATGCTAACTGACCCAGCTGAGGCTCGAACCAGCGACCTTCTTACACCTTATTTTATTTATATTAATTAATATTTATAATATGAATATTAATACATACAAAATAAAAATAATACAATTTTTGTTCCTAGCAATAGCTAATACATCCAGTAAATGGGGTATAAGCACAGCTGGTGTTTTTCAGCCAACGATAAACTTTAGGTGAAAGCTTAATGTGACTATTTTCAATTTCATAAGGTTAATTTTACAGCATGGTTGTTCAGTTCAGTTAAATGGACTAAAGCATTCATTTAGTTGTTCAAGCGTAAAACGAGATGAAAGACTGCGTAACCGCTAGCACCATCAGGATCAGCAGGCGAGCGCAGAAAATCTATTGAAAATACTGAGGTAAAATAAACTCATATTTTAAAGACATGGCAGGGGGGAATTGAATTTAATGCAGTGCTTCTTGTCTGTTCTGAGACTCACTTTATATCATATATCTATCAGGCAGTGAAGATCACTGAATTATAAAGAAATCAGACCTTAAACATGGCAATTTTATAATGGAAAGACAGTTCATATACCCCTATTCTGAGGAATTTTTAAGTAGTCTTTGTTTTTCCATAGCTGTAAGAATGTAGAGGTTGAAAAAAATCTAAAAAAAAACATTGATTTCTAAGCTAAAACAGAATAATAAAAAATAAAGTGAAAAAGATATTACCCTTTAATAATCAATTTATTTGATTCCAAAAATCACCTTTTTACCAACAATCCAGTTCACATTCTTTAAATTAAAACAATCCAGACGTTTTATCTACAATAATTAATCTGAAAACTGCATGTACAGAAACACTCGTACAGAAAAGTGATTTATTTATACAATCTCCAACACAGACCTGTTATTGCACAACTCTCAACATAAGGCCTCTCATTCCCTTTGAGTAAAACCTGTCTGGATATTAAAAATTCTCCTCAGGAAAGTGATTCACTCGCAAGTATTGATAAAAACAAAATAACGAGAGAAAAAAAAGAGGCAGTTCCTCTCTATATACTGTACACCATATTTTTTTCCAGCAATAATACACATTTTGGTGATATGCTGTGTTGCAGCATTTTGTTTGGTCATGATACAAAATAACATGATATGGAATTTAGTTGGTCACGATTCACAACTGGAAACTGCCCCCCCTCCCCGAAAACAAAAAAGCGGACAATGTATCGACGTGAAATGATCAGTAACTAACGCAACATTAATACAGATTTCTTAACATAGACAGGGCAGTAAGTAACAGCAGAGAACTGAAAGGGAAACGTCAAGCTTCATTGATGAAACACACTCTTCTAGCTTAAAACTTGATGGTAAACAAACTGCTGCAATCAATTTGTGCAACAGTTTACCATATATAACAGCAATTCTGCACGAAGAATCACATTTCAAGCCAAAATCAAAATATGCAGAACATTTATTTTGCATTAGATGCCTATTTGTGACCTTTTTTAAAAAGCCATTTTATGATACGTCCTGAAACAAAAGCAGACCATTACTGTCAAATCCAGTTCCTGGAGGCCCGCAGCCCTGCTCAGTTTAGTTCCAACCCTGCTTCAACACACTTACCTGAAGATTTCAAACAAGCCTGAAGGGCTCAATTTGTTTGATCAGGTGTGTTTAATTAGGGTTAAAGCTAAACTGTGCGGAGCTGTGGCTCTCCAGGAACTAGATTTGACACCTGTGCCGTAATGTGAACATTTCACTGCTGAAACGTCCAAAGTGGAAAAAACAAACTTGGTCATTATCTTAACAATTTTCCTTGGAGCAAAGAGAAAATAAATATTGCTATACCATTACTAAAAAGCAATAAAAAAATCCAGCAATGTGACAAAACAGAATCCCCTAATTATTACCATAATGCAAAATTGATCATTTATCTCAGGGGTTCTCAATCTCAGTCCAGGAAGTCATTTAGCTCCAATCCCAATCAGACACACCAGGGCTAGCTAATCAAGCTCTTACTAGGCTTTCTAGAAACATCCTTGCAGGTTGAGGTAAGTTGAAGCTAAAATCTGCAGGACACTGGATCTACAGGAAAGAGCTTGAGAACTCTTGATTTATCTAAAGAAGGATATCATTACTGTAATGGAAAATAATATATACTTTTCATTACTGAAATGTGAAAAAGAAATGTAATAATTAGCATTATGAAAAAATAGATTTCTCATTACCACAATTCTTATTAATTCCACAATTACTACTGTAACATGAAAAAATATGATATCAAATACCACTGAAAACTGATGCACATAAAATATATTGTCATGAGTTGTATCCAATGTACTGATTTAATCCTATTTTTACCTGCAATAAAAATTTGACTTGCAGTTGTCGCAAATCTGACGTGGTGTTTTGATTTTGGATTGAAACATAACCATTCTCATGCGTTTCGCCCAAAAAGTTTCAAACAAGACATTTACAGACTTTAATTCTGCAAGTGTTTCATAAAGGAGGCTCTCGAATTCTGTCTTACAGAAGCCATAACAAAGACAAACAAACTCACTGTAAAGAACTGACGATATCCCAAAACATCTCAAACCCTAAATGTTTTTTTTTTAGCTCTATTACATTTAGTGCACCTACAGTATTACAGTGTCCTTATTTAAGAAGTTTCACCTCAGTGGATCATGTATCAGTATAAAACTCAAGCAACAAATCACCAGATACAGAGTATATACACAAAGAACACATCATAAAAAGACTCATTCAGGCCCCGACTATGTGCACCGCATTTTCATTTGCTTATCACTTAAAGCATAGGCCTCAAAATTAACCTCGAGTGCCGCAGCTCTGCACAGTTTTGCTCCAACCCTAATCAAACACAGCTGATCCAAATAATTGTCTTGAACACCTTGATTAGTTGCGTCAGCTGTGTTTGATTAGGGTTGGAGCAAAACAGCAGAGCTGCGGCCCTCCAGGAATCGAGTTTGAGACCTATGACTTAAAGGAACATTCCACTATTTATTGAAATAGGCTAATTTTACAACTTAAAGTTGAGTTTTACCAGTTTTGATCCTATTTCGTCGATCTCGGGCTGAAGCACTTTCAGCTTAGCATAGAAATCTAATTACACTGTAAATCTCACTCAAAATTGACCTAAGAGTTCCAGTAATTTTTTTTGTACTTATTCATGTATGGAATACATAATGGAAAATGAGAAGTTGCTATTTATGAAATTGCTATTTTCTAGGCTGACATGGCTATGAACTATAATCTCATTCAACCATTTTCCAACGTTCTTGGTAAACATTATAGCTACAAGAGTCAAGCTTTAAATAGGAATATTATCAAAACTCGAGATGCTAATGCATTTATATCGAGATGCTAATGGTACAATCTGATTCAATTATCTATGCTAATTTAAGCTAAGCTAAAAGTGCTCCCGCCAGACTTGGAGTTCATCTAAATCAGGTCCTGGAGAGCCAGTGTCCTGCATATTTTAGTTCCAACCCCAATTAAACACATCTGAACCAGCTAAACAAGCTTTTTCTGGGTATACTAGAAACTTCTAGTAAAAGGAAGTTGGAGCTAAACTATTTAGGATACCGGCCCTCCAGGAACGAGTTTGGACACCTCTGGTCTAAATGCATCAATAAAATGCTAAAACTGAAAAGTAAAGTGTTTCCTTTAACATCTAAAAGTGAACACCTTTGTTTTGTGAGACTCTTAACAGCAAATCCATAGCCAAATCCAGCCATTAATGACATCTGTTCTGGTACAGAAAGGTGGCTCATTCAGGCATGATGTGAATGTGAGGCTCAAGTGAAAAGAAAGTGGAACCAGATACTGAGCTTCAATAGATGCCTCAACTCTTTCACCCCTTTTCCAAGTGAATCTTTCTGCTTCAAACGATACAGAAATTAAACAACAGCGACCGACTGAAGCAGCTTTCTGAAGAAGAGCCCAAGCTTTTAATAGAAATGTGTTTGTTTTGTGTCGGCTGATTTTGATTCACACACAAGTTGACTGTTTAAAAAAGGCAAACCATTGTTATGAACAAAAAAAAAGACTGAAAACCCTATTTAAACACTGTCACTTAAGGATCCCATGGTTAACCACCAAAATTCCGACTGTCATCTTCGCTGCTGATTTTCTTTCACTTTTAAAAATCGCACACAAATTTAAACCAAAAGGCATACGTTTTATCCGAAAAGGTCTTTGAGGTCATTGTTGACCGATGCACTTTGCTTCATCATCCCAGTGTTCATTGTGGAAGAGGCCGCAGGTTGTGAGAAGTTCTGAGGGTTGAAGAACGGATTTGCTTGCATCCCGAAACCACCCTGAACTCCTGTCATTCCCATCGGATTTGACTGTATAGGTGCAGATTGGGGCTGTTGGCCTGACCCAAACTGATTGATCCACGGAGAAGGTGCATTGGTTCCTGGGGTCGGTTTAGGGGCCATTTGGTTCAGGCTGACTTTGGGTTTGTTAGAAGCGAAAAGAGAGTCTAGTGCTGACATGTCTGGGGGTTTGCCAGGCTGGTTTTGGTTCTGATTTTGGGTGAGGGCACTGAAATTTGGAGTACTCGTTGTCGTGGCCATGCCGCCGTAGAGAGCAGGAGTGGGAGCTCTCATACCCATACCCATTCCTCCCGTCTGGAAACCAATGGGAGAATTGAAGCCATTGCTAACGCTCATGGTACTCATTCCACTCATGGTTGGTCCTGCCGGGAAGGTGGATGAGATGGTGTTGCCCTGCATGGGCATCGTCCTGGTGCCAGAGTTTAAGGACATGTTGTTGAGGGACGTCATGTTGTTCAGAAGACTGCTGGTTAGATCTTTGCCTGAACAATGCAAATATTCTTCAGTTATAGCATGTGTTTTACTGCTTTGGCTTTACATTACATAATCTACTGTATGCAAGTTGATGCAAGTTTGATGAGGAAATCTTTATTTCTTATGATTGTAGTTTCCGAAGTCTTGCTTCCTTTTCTTCATTGGCATAACAAGCAATTCTATACATAAAACCATGAAACCAATCAAATAGCCCCATGCATTATCCCAAACTTTGATTCAAAGAAAAACTAATTAAAAGCTTTAAAACATGAAAAAAAGTTATGTTTTAGTGTTTTTGCAGTAGAGACATTAAAATGATGTAATCAGATGTTTTGAAAAATACCATATTTATAGGAACCGATTAAATAAAGCCTGAATAACTACTGCAGAGTAGTTCATGAGTGCATATAAACTGGTTTGATTTAATTTGAGTACCTTAAACTCTTACTGTTCTACTATAAACTCAAGCAATAATAATTTAAAAAAATAAAGCAGAAAAATGTGACTCTCCCGTTTCCCATAAAGATGATAATATCGGTGAATTCGCTAACACATACAGTGCTCAGCATAATTGAGTACACCCCATTTTGAAAATGAATATTTTATCCATTTCTCAGTGGATATAGACAATGTATTTATTAAAGTATTGTTTAGATTTATTAAACAGATATATTTATTAAAATAAAATTTTAGTCACCAAACATCTTTAGAAATTGAAAGGTAATACAATTAAATTCAAGCAAAATATGGCAAAAAAGAAATTACAACCAACAAAATTTCAACTAAATAAAAAAAAAAAAAATTTGCTTCTCTTGATTTTTCCTCTTTTTTTTAATTTGTATTTAATATTTTCTGTAATATAAATTTGTCTGTACTAGTTTTTGAACCGTCATCGTAAGTTGTTTTGTTAGATAAACTCCAGATTTGGCTTCAGTACTGATTAATCTAATGTATATGCACAAATATAATGTTGTATAGCTTCCTATTAAAAATATGAATTTAAAAGATAGATTTGTGAGGGGTGTACTTGTATATGCTGAGCACTTTATACCCTTTGTGATGCATGTAATGGCATTTTCCTATTTACAGATCACAAATACACAAGACCCATTTTTGAAATGGCAGAATAAAAGAGCATTTATGCTATGAGTGAATAATGCTGCAACATTTAAGGGTCAAGCACAAGGCTTGGACTTGAAATACAATATATTTAAAACAAACAAACAAATAAATAAATAAATAATCTGAACTTAAGTTCTGACAGTGCATTTAGATCTAAAATACATTTTCACGGAATAATGCCATCTTTGTTCTATGTTAATTTACCATCAGTTTATTTTCAGTTATTAGCATCGGATTACAATTTATACAGTTATTTTTGCTCTTTTTTTTTCCGAAAAGAAAGGTTAGTTGAGCTCAATAAAAACCACAAGAAAATGTGCTAGAAATAATTATCAAAAAATGTATGAACGCTTTTTTGCCAAAAACAAAAATCCTACCTTTTATTAATATTTTGACTCACACTTCAGAAAAAAGGTCAGATCTGTAAGGAATAAACTTGCAAAAAAAACTTATTCTGATTATTCTCCCCTTGCAGCTGCTAGTATACAGGTTTACTGTACAGTCTTCTGACTATTTCTCACATTTTTTTAATCTTGCAATTCAGACTTAATTTTAGTAGCAAAGCAAAAAAAAAAAAAAGATTGATAAACAAATGTCAATTTACGATTCTGTAGTGAAAACAAGCTTACATTAAAAAGCTATATTATTAGTTACATTTAAAATGATGGTAGCAAACTACTTTTTGATAGTTTCAAAGGATTTAAACATCCTTAAACCATTAAATTAGTAGCAAAACTGCTTATTTTGCTTATTAAAATGTAATTATTTTGAAGTTAAATGTAATAAAACTCTACCACCTTATTTTCAAGATAGTTTTCAAGTTCTCTGCTAGTGTAAATTTCAAATACTGATTAAGGCATGATTTTAACAGCAAAACGAGCCACTCTCTCATTAGTGTTATTACCTGAGGTGTTGTTGTGGCTGATTTGATGCTCTGTGGAGCCAAAGGCTGCTGACTTCTTAGTTTAGCAGCCTGTTCCTGTTCTTTAGCCAATCGCTGCTTTTCTTCCAAAGTGAGAGACACCTGAACACACCACAAACAACAGATCTGATGTCAACAACCATCTGACCTCCATCTGGAAAACCGAGCAAGCCCAAAATGTTTTCAATGGCTAAGATGCACTCACCCGTGAAGGCTGCGAGACAGAGGATGAACCGTTTTCTTTACCATTCACGCCGGCATTTGCTGAACTGCCACCAAAGATGTCATCGATCTATCAGAAGGTAAAGAGAATTATTAAACTCAGTTTATTTTACAACACTGCTGTGGATCAGGTTCTGATGTACAACTGATGCGTTTACTCACATCTCTGACTTGCGTGGCTGGGCTTGGTGTGCTTTTTGTGTCCTCTGATTGGTTCATGGGGTTTGTAATATTTAAACTCCTGTACAATCGAAAGCAATCATTTTCAATAAAATTGTATCTGTATAACTGAAACAATCAGACCACCAAATAGGATCATACTTGTAAAAGTAAATGTAAAATGCATTTATAGAGTTTACTGTTTTAACACTCAATTTATACTGTGAAAAATGCATAGGACTAAATTATTACTTGGAAAATATTTTGTTTTTCCCAAGTCTTTTTGACTTTTTTACTAACTTCTTTACTAAGATTTTTTTCTTTGCATTTTTCATTCACTAACTTGACTGTGAAGGCCCACTGTTCTTGCTTTGAAACATTTTTTTGTTAAATGAACAAAACCCTGAAAGCAACATATGGCAAATGGAGGGAATTTGGTTGGAAGAGTTTAATAAGATTTTTTATCACACCCTTCCACAAGTCTTATCATGCTGTAAATTAGTCTATATGCTGGAGAAAATGCAGAAATCAAAAGGCGAATCTAAAAATTACAATGAAAATGTATAAAATGCAGCAAATTATTGCATTTGTAAATCAGAAAATGGAACAATTTATTTCATTCTGGAAAAAATGGACCAACTATGCAACATCCCATAGACCTGAACTTTTCTATTAACCTAAAATCAGAAGGATCGCTGTATGTACAGTTGAAGTCAGAATTATTAAACCCCCTGAATTATTAGCCCCCCTTTCTATTTTTTCCCCAATTTCTGTTTAACAAAGAGAAGTTTTTTTTAGCAAATTTTTACACATAATAGTTTTAATAACTCATCTCTAATAGTTTATTTTATCTTTGTAATGATGACAGTAAATAATACTTTACTAGATATTTTTCAAGACATTTCTATACAGCTTAAAGTGACATTTAAAGGCTTAACTAGGTTAATTAGGTTAACTAGGCAGGTTAGGGTAATTAGGCAAGTTATTGTATAACAATGGTTTGTTCTGTAGACTATCGAAAAAATATATAGCTTAAAGGGGCTAATAATTTTGACTTTAAAATAGTTTTAAAAAAAAATTAAAAACTGCTTTTATTCTAGCCGAAATAAAACAAATAAGACTTTCTCTAGAAGAAAAAATATCATCAGACATACTGTGAAAATGTTCTTGCTCTGTTAAACATCATTTGGAAAATAATTTAAAAAGAAAAAAATTCAAAGGGGGTTTGATAAATTTGATTTCAACTGTTTATATTATTTTACTGTTTTATTTATTTATTTTTATTTAATTGCCCCCCCCCCTTTTTAATTTTATTTATTTACATTGTTTTATTATTATTTATTTGTATTTTTTTATTATGTATAATATTAGTCTACATGGCACAAAAAGAAAAGCATATATTGCTGAAAGAGAAAGTGGATGTACAGAATTTGTGCTTATATTTGTGAGTGTATTCAGATGTGTGATCTCTGACATGTACCTGATGTAAGTGTAAAACCTTTTGGGAAAATAAAAAAGGTAATAATAAAAAAAGAAAGCACCATATGGTTTAATTCCCTCATCAAATTGCAAAAGGGAGCAACTTATTCAAATGAGTCTGCTTACACTGTGTTTTAAAAATAAAGCATGCCCTTTGTTCGCACATTCTGCTGAAGATCAATGGACTCCATCTCTGAATGTGCCAATTGTGAACTAATATTAACTGACTTGCATATTAGGCACAATAATGTTAGTTTTGGCTCCATTTCTTCAAATTTTCATTTCATAAAAAAAGTTCTAAAGTCAAGGCATAACTTGGAAATATGGAATGTGGAAGGCCATCAGGAAAAATGGCCTGCACTTTCATCTTTATGCAGACAATACACAAATCTGCCAATTTTGTCAATCGGTCAATTAAAAAGGAAAATGAGTACTCTGTTGTGAACTCCCTGTAACTGTGCCTGGAGGAGGTAAAAGCATGGCTTTCTGAGAATTTTTTGTATTTTTTAAACGAGGGGAAAACAGGTTATTATATTTGGTCCTAAATGATTTGTTGGATTGTAAACACCCCAGGTTAGGCAAATTAAAGGAGTTCAGATCACCCCAGGTATGTAACCTGGGCGTAACATTAGATCAGAACTTTAATATACATATTTCAAATGTGGTTGGAAATAGCTTTTATCAACTTCGCCTTCTCTGTAAAATGAAGTCGTCCCTCACTTCACATTCTCTAGAAATTGCCATATATGCGCTTATAACCTCCCGGTTAGACTATTGTAACTCTCTCTATTTTGGGCTGCCTAAGTCTCAGACCGCTCGCCTACAGTTAGTGCAAAACGCAGCAGATAGTTTTTTAACAAAAAGCCCGAAATATGCACGTCACTCCCATTTTAAGGTCTCTCCATTGGCTACCGGTGAGACAAAGAATCGAATTTTAAATCTTTTTCTTTGTGTATAAAGCCTTACATGGCTTGGGCCCCCATTATTTATCCCAACTGATTGTGGCCTACACTCCATCCAGACACTTTCGTTCTGCTGATCAGTTTCTATTAAAAGTCCCAAAGGCCCAACTCAAAAGTAGGGACGAATGTGGATTTTCCTTAGCCGGTCCTCGCCTTTGGAACGCGATGCCGCTAGAATTAAAAATGGCCTTGTCACTGCAAATTTGTATGTCTAAATTAAAGGGGGATGGGGGGGGGGGGGGACAATTGGTCTTATTTTATCCTGTTTAGTGTGGTCAACTGTGGTAGCATCTTTTAACTAGGCACAAACTGATGTTTTTCTTTTTACTTCTTTATACAGAGAATTTAAATAATTTCATCCTCTAACATATTTATACTCAAAATAAAATGATTTACATGGATAAGATTTTAAAAATCTGACATAAAAACTGAAACATATAATGTTGGAAAATAAAATATTCCAAGGCCTTGGAATTTTTTAGGAGGCGAATAATGCTTAAGTTCTATAAATACATTTTTAAAAATGATATTGGAGTTTTTTTATATACATTTTCTATTCAGTCTTGGTCGCTTTTATTTAAAAACGTAGCACACCAATTTAATAATTTATTTATTGACTACTATATTTTTCTAACAAGATTCATTAAGTTCTTAAAATATTAATATTAATACAATTATACAAATATTTTAAGATGAATAAAGTATAAACCCTATTAGTAATAAAACTAATACAAATGTGTGTTTTATTTACTTGTTTTAATAAAAACTTTTAAAAAATGTATTATCCATGGAATATTTTTACTTATTCTTCTTTTTTACAATATAATTTTACCCAAAACTTTCCACAGATCCCCTTGCAAAAAACAAAGGAGTGAATAGAAAAATGACAAAAAAGTAAATAAATCACCTCTGCTGTTCCTGCATGATGTGCAGCTGCTCCAGTTTGGTCTTGTGTTCGGCCTCCATGCGACTCAACATGTCCTTGATCACAGCCATGAAAGAGTTAAACTGAGGAAAACCACAGACACAAAAGGTCACAAACACAACAACAACAGAGTCTGAGCTGAAATGACATTGAGTTGTGAGAGAATGAACAAGCCTGTGCTGTCACCTGGTTAAGGTTAAGGTTGTTATCAATACTAAGTGACACCAGATGAGGTAAACTCTTTCCAGCAAGGTGCTCCTTTGGGATGCCCAGTTTCTTATGGGTGAAAGTGCACTTGTAGATGCCTGGAGAAACAAACAAAAAAAATGGAGAGAGAAAGATATTTGAGTTTATTGCTATACCAGCTTCTCTACAGTAGCTATTTCATGGCAAAATGTTTCTATAATAAAAAAAGTAACAATAAAAAGAGACCAACAGCAATAAATAATACTTCAATAAGATAAAAATCTCATTTAGATTTATCTAGATTTAATTTAGAAAAATCTAAAATTATATTTTATTTACTTTTTATAACATTTTTACCATTTTTGAATAACTAATATTTAAGTATATTTCATTTAAAGTCTCTTCAGATAAAAATCGTTGTCTGATAACATTAAAAATAGAGAATTCCAAAAGTTTGTGTTTACAAAAAAAATAGTGTGTTATTTAAGATTATTGCTTTGGAAATTAAGTCAAATGGGCAAAAATGCAGGTGAAGACGATAAATATCTCTATACATGTTTGTAAAAATGTAAAACATACTTATTCTGACATGTATCAAATATATTAAACAAGTGATAGTATTAAACAACATTTTAACAAATAAAACCTTGGATAAAAATTGGTTTGAAGGATAGAGGCAAAGCCTTAATGTTTTAAAAGTCAGAAAAAACGTCAGTAGCAAATTGAGTCTGGGCTAGGGTCCTTAAACCTCACTTTTTATAGGTCCTGTGAAATTAAAATAAAGTTTTTTAAATGTCAGAATCAGTATGTTAGTCTTGAGGATATCTATATAAGCTAGTGTGCAGCAAAACAGTGACAAAATGCAGTTAGAAGATATAAGCTTCCAAAGCTTGCAGTTTGCCACTTCCACCTAAATGGATCATCGATTTCTTATCAAATCTTCCGAGCAATCAAATGCTCCCTAGTATCTGACATGTCCCACCTCCTTCAAGAGGCTTCTGCTTTAATTTTCATTTGATGCACTTGAGCTCAACCACTCTTACTGACAGAACTGTGATAAAAACAAAATGCTATTGGCCATTTATATAAAGAAGAGTGCTATTAAAGCCCAATACCAATTCTACCCCTTAGCCCTTCCCCTTATCCATTCACGTGAAGGGGTAGGGGTGTCCCAATTCTCTTTAGCTTGAAGGCCTAGGGCTAAGGGGAAGGGCTATTTACCCCTTCAAATAGAGATTTTTCAGGACCACACTCGAAACCAAGGGGTAAGAAAATTTCCCAGAATACACCAGCCACAACGGCAGCATAGCAGCACCCAGAAGTTAGAAGATGCACAAATTAGTATTTTTTTGTCATTGTTACAAATTTTTACAACAAACAAGCATATGTTTTAATACATTCATAAAGACGTTCGTGTTTTATCGTTATGCTTCTAAAAATAAATACAGCTAAATTTCCCTATCTATAATCCCTAATAATAACTCCTGTATAGCAGTCCCACAACATTCTGACACTCGCTGACACTCGAATACCCTGTCAGAAAAGTCTAGTGACTGGGAATGGGCTTTTTACAGTTTCTGCTATAATGTTATGTTGTTTTTAGTGTGTTACATAGATATATATTACATATACGAATATGGCCACTGTGTAAATGTGCAGTATAGTTACGATCTTATTGCCACATTATATCGTTATGATAACATTATATATGCCTTCAGTGATTTCCTGAAGATAAATGCCAAAAAATAACGCAACTAGAATAACTACAACAGCCAAGATCGTCAATCTCATATGAAGCAACTGATCGCGATGACATATGATAATGTGTGCAGGTATTGTAGTAGTGTCCTAATTTCTTAGGGG
Organism: Danio kyathit; assembly: GCA_903798195.1. Lineage (NCBI taxonomy): Eukaryota > Metazoa > Chordata > Actinopteri > Cypriniformes > Danionidae > Danio > Danio kyathit. The sequence goes on along the minus strand of LR812522.1, from coordinate 31,432,929 downwards.
TAAATTTTGAAGCCCTTCCCGTTCACACTCTGTTTCAAGGGCCAAGGGGAAGGGGTAGAGGTACAAATATAGAATTGGGATTAGGCCTAAATGTCCCGCTCTGTCTTCAAGTTTCAGTTGAGTTTATGTCAAATTTAAAATAAAAATTGCACAATTCAAAGCACTTGACAGGACCTTTAATAAGTCACTGAATTTACCTAAATTGACATTTTTTACACTCAAAGATATTCCGTGTATAAAAATCATAAAATGACACACAGTGTGAAAAAATCTCATATTCAAACAAAAAATAAACCTAAAAAGCACTATACACACATCTATGAAAAAAAAAGTCTGATTTATAGTTATTTGTTGGAGCAAAACAAAGTCAAAAATGCAATTTGTCATTTGTAAGAAACGTTCTCAATTGTTCTTAATTTTATCCATAGCTATTATTTGTAGTCACATATACATAAAAAGGATAAGTGATGAATTGAAGAGAAGAACTCAATTACCCAGAATGCCCATGAGCACAGCTGGTTCTCTGGATGGAATCTGCTGCAGGAATGGTAGAATTTCATCAATGACATACCATTTATCGAGATACTCCAGGATCTTCCCAAGGCAAACCAAAGAGTTCACCCTCACCTAAAAAAGGACGGGAAACAGAGAAATTAAACCTGTACAAACTACTATACCAGTACACTGAATATTTTCTTATGTTATTAAACACATAAGAGAACACAAACCGCCAGTGAGGATGTCTGTAAACAGGTAGATTTGATACGAGGAATAAGAGAGTTCTTCATAGATGGGTACTCAATCAGATTGGCAAATGTGGGAATGATATTAAGACAAAGTTCCTGTTTAACACACACAAAAAACAATTTATACTTAAATATTTTGTCAAAACATTGATTAATTACAATATTGAAATCAGACAATGATAATGTATATATTTAGAAAAAATTACAAAATAAAAAAAAAACATTCAGCTATAATTGTATGTTTTTGATGTATTGACCTGTATTTGAACAGAAGGGGCCTCCACTGCTCTGTACACCATTGGCAGGACACTGTTCTTGATGTCTTCAGGAGGCGTTTTGGTCAAAAGCAAGTCCATCTTTTGCAGAAATATCAGCAGGATCTGGATACATACAGTAAGAGAGAAAGTTTTCAATAGGACTAGGAGCCACCCCATTAATTTTTGACTTGAACAGGAAAAATAAAAATGCAATGCTTGATAGCACAAAAAAAACAACAAAAATGAAACTAGAACAATGCTAAACAGAGGAAAAAAATGCTAAAACACTCAAATATGCTCATAAAAATATCAGTTAAAAACAGCCAAATGATGATTATTGTTATTAAAGATGACTGAATGAGGTGCTTTATGTCATTTGAATGAAACCGGTACGTCTTGAAACTTCACAGAAAAAAGGTAAAGCCACATGGGGACTATCCTGAGACTGGGAAGCTAGCATTTTAAGTTTGTTAATCCTAACTTTTACTTTTATGTGCGAGTATTGTCATTTCTTGTTTATATGCTTAAAATATAGCAGTCAACATATGAAGTAGTTCAAAACCTTTTTATCAAAGTTGTCCTAAAACTATTCAACAACATTCATTCTTGTTTTAGTACGACTTTAAAAAACCTTTTTGATCCATTTCAAATGTTGACTACTGTATATGCTGTATGTATTTGTTTAATATATTGTTTATCCTTTTTTATTTGGGGGATGTAAATCATGTTATTCTGCATTAGTTAATATTTTTTTAGTAGTAGTATTATATTTTGTATCAATATTTACAAATCTTGTTAAATATATATTTTTGTAAATATCAGTGAAAAAATACACAAAATCAACAACAAAATAACAAAAATAAAATATACATTTATCATCATGTAAACAACCACAAAGACTGATTGATGTTCATACTTCACTCACCATGTTGCTGGCCTGATGGCATGAAAGAAAGTAAGCAATAACAAACTTTAACCTTAAAGTAATACAGGCACATAGTGGCATTGCAAGGCAACATTACACAGTTTAAAACAAGGCGAGAACGGTAAAGTACTGTGCACTGTAGCTCAGAGGTAGATTGTAGATAGCCAGTGGCCATTGACATCCTCAGTTATTTAAAAAAAAAATAATACCAGTAGTCAATAACTACTATCCATCCACCTATTTTTATGCTAATTTTGGATATGCGATTTATGAAAAAGTCAAGATGCACATAAATGTTGAAAATGTGCATAAAAAAATTTATGCACATAACTGAGTAGGATAAACTTTTTATTCCATAAGAAAAAATGCGCGTAAACTATGGAAAACACTGGAAATTGAAACACTTTCACCGAACAAATTCCAGTATGAGCATTTAAAAAGTCCTGTGATTGTTATAAGAGATAACGTGGTGATAAAAATGTGTGTGAATGGATAAACGGGCAGGTTGCCCGCATTTGTAAAGCATCTAAACTGTTGTTTTGGTCATTCTAAAATGCCTTAACCATTTCAGTATTAGTGTTAATATATTATTAATTACCTCCAAAACTGTCTTTTTACTGCCTTTAAATGCCACCACGTGGTCATTGCGCATCGGCATACTGAGTCTGAGGCGCAAGTAATTTATTAAATAAAGAAAAGATTGATGCAGCTTCTCTTTTGAGCTTTTTTACTTTTGATATTTGGTGCCAGTTAATCAGGAAGTGATTTTGTTCTCTTTGACTACTTGGATGGAAACGCTGCTTTATTCGCATGTCTTATATGCGATATTCCAGTTTTGCGCATAAATTTAATTCACATCTTTGGATGGAAACATAGCTACCATTGTCCAACATTCTTCAAGATACCTTCTGTTGTGTTCAACATAATAAAGAAACTCCAACAGGTTTGAAACAAGTAGACAGAACTGTCATTTTGGGTTAACAATCCTTTTAAGCAGCTGATAAAACATGAAAGCAAATTTGCACTCAGCAGTATTCATGTATATACCTGTACTGGCTCCTGCATTTTGAAAACTGGGGTGAGGTCGGGGAGAACGAGGCGCATATACTCCTCTTTTGTACACTCCTCAGCAATGAGCAGCACATTTGGAAGGATGAATGGCACCATGTCAGGATTTACAAACTCAGACGTGAGGGCCGGAAGGATTCTATACACAACAACTCTCTGATGACAGAAACACAGAACAAAATGTATACATAAGACATGTATAAACATCACTGATCAATGTGTCAGTATTTACTGAAAATACACCTCAGTATTTATTTAAACAGATAATTTAAATACCAGATACTTCAAGTTTAAACAGTTTATTTTTATTTTTTTGTGTTGACAAGCATGTAGTGAAAAAACTATGGGTTTGAAAAAACTTTGCAATTTGTTTTCTATGCTATAAAGAACACCTTTATATCAAATGTTTTTAATTGTTGTAATTGACAATAATTACTTAATGACACAATAATTACTTCTTAACACTTCTGAACACATTGAAATTGACATCGTGTTGGTATGAATACAAATGCAGTTGAAGTCAGAATTATTAGTCCCCTTGTTTATTTTTTCCCCCAAGTTCTGTTTAACGAAGAGAAGATTTTTTTCAAAACATTCCTAAACATAATAGTTTTAATAACTCATTTCTAATAACTGATTTATTTTATCTTTGCCAAGATGACAAGAAAATAATATTTTACTAGATATTTTTCAAGACACTTCTATACAGCTTAAAGTGACTTTTAAAGGCTTAACTAGGTTAATTAGGTAAACTAGGCAAGTTTGGGTAATTAGGCAAGTTATTGCATAACAATGGTTTGTTCTGTAAACTATCGGGGAAAAAATAGCTTAAAGTGGGTAATAATTTTGACCTTAAAATGGTTCTTAAAAATTAATAACTGCTTTTATTCTAGCTGAAATAAAATTTCCAAAAGTTTCTCCAGGAGAACAAATATTATCAGACATACTGTGAAAATTTCCCTGCTTTGTTAAACATAATTTGGGAAATATAAAAAAAAAAAAAAAAATTCAAAGGGGGGGCTAATAATTCTGACTTCAACTGTATGTCTGAAAACTGCACCAAAAAACCCTCTAACTGCCTACAAATTTCTTTTAAATTTGAAAGACCTGTCATAAGTAGTTTGACTGATCTCTTAATGTTTTCCATATCTGTATCTTAGAATTTTTTTTATAAAAGAATACAAACCTAGATAAATTATTTAGAAATTGTCTGTAGAATATAATATGGAATGCCATGTAATCAGACAAATTTTGATTAACTTGCTCCGGTTTCCCCCACAGTCCAAAGACATGCAGTACAGGTGAATTGGGTAAGCTAAAATTGTCCATAGTGTATGAGTGTGAATGTGTGTGTGGAAGTTCCCAGAGATGGGTTGCGGCTGGAAGGGCATCCGCTGCGTAAAATCGTGCTGGATAAGTTGGCGGTTCATTCCGCTGTGGCGACCCCGCAAGGGACAAAGCCGACAAGAAAATGAATGAATGAATGAATGAATGGATGAAGAAATGCATGATTAATTGAACTAAATCGTTAAAGATGCTTCTTGATGAATAACATTTGTGCACATTTTTGCTCTTGCCTTGGGGAGCTTGGGCAGCACTTTTGGCAGTCCTTTAAAGAACTGAGACTTCTGTAAGTTGTCCCGCTGGAAAAGCGAGTCGAAGTACTGAAGAGTCATCGCTCCAACGTCATCAAAGAAGGGAATCTGAGCACACACAATTTCACTTTTAGTCATGGCCTTGGTGAGCTAGGCTGAACTACTTCTCTCTCAACTTACATAAGACAAAGAAATGTTTGGATTAAATTAGATAAGGTTTTTGAGTTTATTGCCATATCAGCTTGTCTGGCTATGCCATGGCGAAAAAATAGATCAACATAAAAACATTTTATAAATAACACTTTTCTATTATTAGAAAAACGCTTTAACAATAAAAAGTCATCAACATCAATAAATAACACAAGATAAAAGACATAAATAATAATATAAGAAAAAAATCTAAAACCTTTTTAAGGTTTCATTTTGATTTTAAAAAAAATGCACAATTCTTCATGAATTCACATTTAAAAATATTTCCAAATGTTTGGAAGATGGTTCATTACATGCTCACTCAACTAAATAAACTATTGTAGCTTAGAACAACATACTGCAGCTTTAACATCAGGTAGAGTAATTAAATGGCACTCAAAAATAGCCTAACCAAAACAACAGTTAAAACACAAGAAACAACATGATAAAAACACAGTATGGAAAAGTTACATTTTGATAAATGGAAAGTACAATTTAAAATGAAAAAAAAAGCCAAAAAGAAATCCCTGGAAAAACTGCAGCAAGGAGGGAAAAATCTGACCTTTGTCATCTGGTCTGCATCTGGACGCACGTTAGAGGTGACGCTGAGCAGCATCTTCACATGTTGCCTGACCTCTTCTGGGATCTGACTCAACACTCCTGGACTCAGATGACTCAGCTGCATATCAGGATGAGGAACATGATGAGATTAGCACATTTTATGCTGCTCTGAATACACCAGCATGTCAAATATTAGTGGCTTTGTTTCTGTGAAATGGGACAAAATTAAACAAGGTTCAGATGTCACAAAAGCCTGTATTAGGCATTAACTTTAGTTTATTTTTGCCTTCGGACAAAAGTATTGTTTTTACAGTTACATCATTTTTTTACATTAGGGTATGATAATAGCTAAAGTATTACAAACACACTACTGCTCAAAATGTGAGTTACTTACAAGAAGTTCTGAATGCAGGACCTATTTACTGCACAAAAAACAAAAATAAATCTTGCTGCCTAATTTTTTTTTAGCTTAATCAAATAAACTTTTCTAGTCACCTCAACTTACATCCGTCAAACTGACTACAGATATCAAGTAAACTTGTAATATATTGTAATGTAATTTTTACAGTACAGTGTTGAATATGTCCTGCATGTAATAAATGTTACATCTTTTAAGGTTTGATGAATAAAATGTTGAAAACAATTGTTACTCAAAATATTCAAATTTATTTAATTAATAAATGAAATATTTTGTAAAAATGATATATTAATTGTCACTTTAGATCAATTTTATGTTTCCTTGTAGGAAGAAAGAATTTAATTTTCAATCTTTTCAAGTTTCAAAAAAATATTGAGTTGCAAAAACCAAACCACTTGAATGATTTCTGAAAGAGCAAGTCAAATGTATTTGCAATTGAAATCATTCTAAAGAAGTCTGTTAGAAGTTGTTAAAAAAAACAATATTAATATTTTACAATATTTTGACCTTTATTCTATATTGTTTTTTTGACCTTGAAGTCTTCTTTTAAAAATTAGTAAATTATTAAAAATATATTATCCCAAACACATTTGACTGTTGGTGTATTATAAAATGCATGACTGATATTTTAATGTTTGGGTGCAGTATTAGCATATTACTTCACCACAGGAATACTTTACTGTGTAATAGTACATTGTTTTTAGGTTGAAACGAGAGCAAAAAGTCAATTCCACAATCCTCACCCTACTCAAAAAGCACCCCCAATGACATTGTTATTTAAAGCAGTTTCTGCAGAATCCCCACCTGGTCCAGCTGTCGACTGAAGCTCTTGAATATGTCCTGCTTGTTGACCTTAAAGACAGGCTTGCCCTCATTAAACACGGCGTGGATCAAGACACCCAGTGAGTACATGTCAGAGGCTGAATCACAGCTGACCGACAAGATGTATTCAGGAGCCACATATTCTGGGTTCGGGAGGCAAAGAGGCGGGAGATTGGGGTCCCACTCTTTACACACATACTTGGGCTAAAAGGCAAAAACAAACAGTGCTTTAGGCTGCATCTTGGTGAAAAGCAGCAGAAAATAATTGCTTGATGTCTGTTCTTTAGGACTTTAAAAACAGTATTTTTTTTTATTGTTAACCTCAGCGTCAGACGGGTTGCTGGAGGAGATGCTGAAGTCAAAGCCCATGATTTTCCAGGCTCCGCTCTTATTCAGGATGATGTTCTCTGAACACAAGTTACCATGAACCATTTTTACCCCACTGTGGAGGAACGACAAACCCTCTGAGATCTGAGAGAGAAAACAGAAAGAAATGTTATTCTTGCCTAAGCATTTGTTGCACATATGGCAATATTTAATAATTCAACATATTGCATGAAAATCCACAATATTGAGGGCACTTTAAAATACAGTGAATAATCATATATTATGTAAACATTCCTTTGTAAAATATTCAGATTGTTATGTTGGCAGTTGTTGTTCATCACAGCACCAAAAGCTTAAAGACTTAGGTAATTTATTTTCAAACATTAACATTTTCACGTTAATTCTGTGACTATTAAAGGGCTTATGTTCATTGACTCTGTACAGTATTTTTTTGTTGTTGGTAATTTGTTAACATCAGCCATTTTAAATCATTCTTGGGTGATTTTAAAAGTAATCTTTATACCCTGAAAGCTTGGAGATCGGTTTGTAGGCTTGAAGAAATTTCTAAATTGACTTCTTTCTTTACCGCAATTCTAGATAATCCTGATTTCACCCCAGGAGTTCTGGATGATGGTTTTAAACGCTGGTGTAATTCGGGAATTGTAACGCTTGGGGACATGTTCTCAGACAATAAACTAATGTCGTTCAAGGAATTAGCTCAAAAATACCAGTTAGTCAAAAATGATTTTTTTCGTTTCCTTCAATTGAGACATTATATCACTAACAGCACAACACTTGTTAAAAATTGTGAGATATCTTCTATTCAGAGGTTATTATTTTTATCATCAGGAAAGATGTCTGTGGGTCGATTTTATGCGCCCATATGCTCAATCCCATCTCCTGATATACAGAGAATTAAAACCAAATGGGAGGAAGAGTTAGTTACTGATATTGATGAGGAAACATGGGATGATATTTGGTCTAATGCTAAGAAAATATCTGTTTGTACACGTACAAGAGAAATGCAATATAAAATAATACAAAGACTCTACATCTTCCCCCACCACAGACATCTATTTAACCCTTCTAATTTGCCTATGTGTTTAAAATATAAAACTGATGAAGGTACTTTAACGCATTATATGTGGTCATGTAACAGACAGCAAATGTTTTGGTCTTTGGTGCTGGGGCAAATGGAAAAGATCTTTAACATGCCGTTGGATTCTGACCCAGTTTCATTGATTTTGGGTATACCTAATAGACGCATTTTTTCATCAGCTAATAAGAAATTGTATAATATATAAACCTTTGCCGTCAGAAAAAATATTTTACTTAACTGGATAAGTGATAAATCTCCATCACTTATAAGTTGGCACAAGATAATTTGAGTTAATTCCTCTGGAACATCTTACCCATGTTTTACACAAAAAAACAGAATTTTTTTCAAAGTTTGGACTCCATATTTGAATTATTTGGAACCTGGTCTTTGCCCTATTATGCTAAAAGGAATATTGTAACTGTATTGTTATCTGAAAAATAAGCAATGTTATTATTCTTATTTTCTGATCTGTTTAATGTGGGGTAGTACTGTTTTATATGTAATATGAGCTTCTTCTTTTTTCTCTACATTGTTTTGTGTTATCTTTCTTTGCGTATCTGTTGAAGATGTTTTGTTATGTCTGCATTGTTGTGAAAATCCAATAAACATAATTATATATATAAAAAAGTAATCTTCTTTGGTCAATATCATGATAACACTGTATACCTTGATTAAAGATAGCAACAAGAAATATTTAATACCAGCAGGAACTGAAAAAAAAAAAAACTTAAAAACCATTAATACTTGTTAATATTCATTTAAGAATATTATTTTAAAAGAAAACTAAACATACTAAACCCGTTTCAAAAGTGTTCATTTCATATTCAGAAACATGCAGCAACATGCTAAATTTTGCAAACCAGTGTTTCTCAACCATGTTCCTAGAGGACCACCAGCTATGCACATTTTCCAAATCTTCTTTACCAAACACACCTAATTCAGATTATTAGAAGAGACTGAATGACCTAAAATGGGTCTGACAAAGGAGACATCCAAAACATGCAGTGGCGGTGGTCCTCCAGGAACGTGGTTGAGAACCACTGATATAAACAACATGTAAAAACATAGAGGGAAAAAAGTTAAAGCCAACTTATTGTAATGCTATTTCAACATTCTCCCAAGAAAAACATTTTTGCAACAAGATACATCATAGTACAAACAAGCCAAAACATGCTAAACATGTTAGATATTTAATGTTAGCACATTGCTAGCAATGTGATAATTTATAGCAGAAACATTCCCAGTGTTGCTGTACAATATATATATATATATATATATATATATATATATATATATATATATATATATATATATATATATATATATATAATTTCAGCATGGACAACGCAATGTGAGCATCCAAATAGTCACAGAATCGCAGAATCTGCAATGTTGAGTTTATATTATGGGATTAGAGTTGACCAGGGGTTTCTGCAGGTTTCATCAAATTAAATTTAAGACTTTAAGACTTTTTAAGACCATTATGAATAAAATTTTAGATTTATACAGTCTATGGTTTGTGGCATTCTTTCGACTAGGTGCGCCTGGAAAGCGTGAGAGAATCGTGCCAAACTTCTGTGCAAAAAAGATTAGCCTTTGTGTTCAAGCTCGGAACTTTAAACTAGTGCACAGTTGAGATAACTTTCTTTAGATGCAGCAGTTTTGTTCCGTGCAGAAATGTGGTGTTGAGAAACCTTTACAATTGATTAACGGTGACGAATTAAATCGCGGGGTTATAGTGAAATCAGTTAATCGTTGCATGCCTAGTATCATCCCAAACATTTAATGGCCTCCAGAATATTTCCAACCAAATTAGTGCTTAGAAACAATCTTAAACATAAGCACTTTGGAAATGATGCTAGGAAAATGATAGCATCATGGTAAATCTTGTTTAAAACATGCTGGCCCAGTTTCACAAACAGGGCTTAGATTAAGCCAGGACTATGCCTTAGTTAAATTAGGCTATTTAAGTCAAATTTATAAAAATGGCCTTAGAAAAGTATATTACTGGTGTGCACCTGGAGAAAAAAAATGACACTGATGTATTTTAAGACATCTCACTGCAAGTTATTTTGAGTTGAGACAGCTCAAACATGCAATTTAATCTTGACTAGCCTTAAACCTTGTTTGTGAAACCGGGGGGCTATCTTTTTTGTAAACTATTATTCAATAACAATATATTATCAAAGCTGTAGTTTCTAGCTGTGAAATATGACATTTATATGTTCTGTCCATGCTAAAATAATACTTTTTTACTCTCACCTGCAGTAAGCCGTATTTGGTCTCTACATCGTAGAGTTTGTACTCTTTGATGTCTGTGGGAACAGGACTGGGCAGGTTGTCCCACTGGCCGAGGACATTCGCTAGACTGGCAAACACAGGCTCTGTGCAGAACGCCAGACAGTCTCTAGAGACAAACAGACAAAGACAACAAGTAAGAAAAAAAAAAACAGATAAAAACACAGTAAATGGGAACAAGTGTTGTTCATAGCCTTCAAGACATTTCAGAGCCACATCTGGCATACAAAAAACTGTTTTTTCTGTATTATTTAATATTTGTAAAGAAAATAATATAAAGTAATCACACAGAACAGCACAAAGATGGATGTTTCAAATAATATTGAGCAATAAGTGTTGCTTAATGGCGAGATTTCTTTTTCGACATATTTTTAAACATTATAGTTTTAATAAATAAAACTATTCTTTGCCATGGTGACGACAGTACATAATATTTGCATAGTTATTAAAATGGCTTACAATTTTAATTTCATTACAAAACTATTTATTTATAAATTACATCTACTTTGTTCCAAGTGAAATTGATTCATTTAGTTGTGTCTTGTAGCCTGGTTGCGTCTAATTTTTTGGTTTTCTGTTTTTGTTCATACTTTATTGTCCCAATTTTTGGGAAATATATCTTAGACAACCATGATATGGCCATAACAAATTACAACACAATAAATAAAACATAAAATTAAAATATTATATGAAAATATAACAACACCCTATCTTATATTTAATTTATGTCAAACTCCAGTAAACATCCCTGTTCAGTAATTTAACAGCAGTTAGCACAAAGGAGTTCTTATCTATTCAATTTACACATCAAAATCCTTAATCGTCCCCCTGAGGGGGGCATGTAAAATGTGTGTATTAAATTGTATAAAGTTTATTTAGGATTAAGCATTAAAAGAAATTCCAATATAGACAGCAAGACTCTACATTATAGAACAAAGCTGCATCTGACATCCCTTAAGAGAAACATGTATTATTCAGGAGAGATTTTCCACAGTGGAAATGCAGCTTTTGATCTCATGCATACACACACACAAACACACACATATATTGATTGTAGAAGCACAGAAGCCAAGTCTTAAATAAAGAAAGACTCTTTGCTTCTGAGGCTTCAGGTCAGCTTTAATCAAAGCTAAAAAAAAAATTGAAGTGGATGAGAAATTAAATCCATTTTCGATTTTTATTTCATGTTTAACATGGAATAATTTGCAATGCTGTACATTAGTGTCATCACGACAATGACATTTCTAACTTCAGTGTTATACCTTATTAACATTGATACTCAATACCATTTTCGATAACTCAGGGAAATATTTCCACAGAATTCATTAAAATTACAATATTTATGCATGTCCAGTCCAGTCAGGTTTTCAATTGCCCTCTTAAAATTTTCACGAGCACAACTAAAATATAATGAAAAAAAGAGCTAAAATAAAAACATGTGTTTTTGTTTTTTTATGAACCATGCGATATTCTAACAAATTTCACAATTTTTAATTCTAATGTCAATATTAGAAAGAAAACAATAGCATCAATTTAAAACATTTTTGAAGACAGGAACAGTCAGTAATAAACAAACAAATTACAACCAATAATACAAATACAACTGGAAAAATAAATAGACAAAACATGTGCTTTACATTCTTCATGCAAGTTTAACAGTAGTTTTATCTTTTGTTAATGCTCAATTTTAATGACCTTCCTCCACAACTGTTTACTTTCACTTTAAACTGAGCTTTAAAAACATGTACTGTGTTTAAAAGATTTATATTTTTATGTTATTTAACATATAAAAGATATTAAATGAGAACTCAGCATGGTGTGCAGAAAGAAAGATGCACAAACAACATGCAAGTATGGAGTTTTCTTAAACTATTTGTTTATTTAATGTCATATCAGCAACATTGGTTAGATTCATGGCAACACTCATACTAAGTATTTAATAAATAATTTACAATCATAACTGTTTCTTAATAATCATGCATTGTTTCTACGTTTTATGTTTAATTTGTAGCATCATCTGTGATATGAGCTGCTGTAAAGCTTGGATAAATGGTCAAAGTTATGCTCACCTGGACTCCTCCAGCGGGTGCTGAACTGTCAGGAGACGTGGATGTCGTAATCTGGTAAGCTGTTGAACTCCTTTCTTCAGTGAATCGATGATCTGGTCCTTCTCAAACTTCTGATAGCGATCAATGACCTTCTTGTCAAACACAAATACGGCCACTTCCTGCGGGAGACAGAAAGCCAATTTGAGTTAGCTCAATGTGTCTACATTGCCTGCCATGCACACAAAAAAATATTATATTTTTGAAAAGCTAAAATCTATTCAAAATGTCATCATATGAATTAAAATATATTTGTATGTTTCATGTAGTTTTCCATTGTCATACCTGTACATTTTTTTAATTATTCAAATTTATGTTTTAACACAATGTACCTCAAAGTATTTGATCATTTTTATACAATTTGTGCACAGTGTAATGGTCAATGACTGTTGTTGTTGTTGTTGTTGTTGTATTGTGCTATATGAATTAAGTAAAGTAATTGTTAACTGGAAAAATCTTTTCATCTGCATATTCAAAATAACAATGTATTAAATATTTAAATTCACAGTTGAAAAAGAAAATAGATATCTATTTAAGATATTATTGGCAACAAATAAAAAAAGCTAGAACTGGGAAATGGTTTAAAGAATACCCACCAACTAAAGAGGAATGATTTAAAATAATAGCAAAAGAAAAAAGAATAACACTTATACTCCAATTACAAAAACAGATCTTTGAAAAGAAATGGAGTAAATGGCTGGTTTTCTCTTCAACCACAAAAACTAATTATTAATATTTGGATATTTACATAATTATGGCAGTTATGCAATAAGAGAAAATGTGAAAAAAAAATTTGTGTGTGTGTGTGTGTGTGTGTTTAATATTTTTCTGTATTTGTGTGTGTGTGTGTGTGTGTGTGTGCGTATATATATATATATATATATATATATATATATATATATATATATATATATATACATACATACATACATACATACATACATACATACATACATACATACAGTTGAAATCAAAATTATTAAACCCCCTGAATTATTAGCCTGTTAATCTTTTCCCCCCAATTTCTGTTTAACGGAGAGATTTTTTTTACGTTTCTAAAATATTTAATAAAAAAGTAAGTATAAAAACATTTATTTTGCAATAGCATCTGTATTCAACAAAACTGATTTGCAAATAATCACTTTTTATTGAAAAACATCTAAATGCATATTCATAATGATACATACATTCAATGAAATCTATTAAAATATTTAAAATCAAAGCTCATTTGCAAAATCATCTATATTAACCAATAACAACAATTAAAAAAATTTAAGACAAGAACACAGACATGAACAATAAAGAAACATTATGACAATGTGAGGAAGCAAAAACTGTGCTGATGCAAGTGACTAGGTGTAAAGTAAAGACTTCCTCTTCTACTGTAATCAACTTACCAATATAAAACATGATACATACAGTTAGTCAGAATTATTAGTCTCCTTTGAATTCATTCATTCATTTTCTTGTCGGCTTTGTCCCTTGGGGGGTCGCCACAGCGGAATGAACCGCCAACTTATCCAGCACGATTTTACGCAGCGGATGCCCTTCCAGGCGCAACCCATCTCTGGGAACTTCCACACACACATTCACACTCATACACTATGGACAATTTAGCTTACCCAATTCACCTGTACTGCATGTCTTTGGACTGTGGGGGAAACCGGAGCACCCGGAGGAAACCCACGCGAACCCAGGGAGAACATGCAAACTCCACACAGAAACGCCAACTGACCCAGCCCAGCCGAGGTTCGAACCTGCGACCCAGCGACGTTCTTGCTGTGAGGCAACAGCACTACCTACTGCGCCACTGGGTTGCCCCTCCTTTGAATTGTTTTTTCTTTTTTAAATATTTCCCAAATGATGTTAATAAGCTATATTTGTTTTCGATAGTCTACAGAACAAGCCATCATTATACAATAACTTTCCTAATTACCCTAATTAGCCTAGTTAACCTAATTAACCTAGTTAAGCCTTTAAATGTCACTTTAAGCTGTATAGAAAAATGTCTTGAAAAGGTGTCTTGAATAAATATCTAGTAAAATATGAATTACTGTCATCATGGCAAAGATAAAAGAAATCGGTTATTAAGTTATTAAAACTATTATGTTTAGAAATGCGTTGAAAAAAAATCTTTATTTTGTTAAAAAGAAATTAGGGAAAAAAATAAACAGGGAGTCCCTGTTAATAATTCAGGGGGGCTAATAATTCTGACTTCAACTGTACGTGATAAAAACAAACACACTACTTAAATAAAACAAATCTGTGCACCTGTTTTGTAGATTTCTTGGTGCCATTGTAGATCCTCCAGCTCATCCCCGGCCCCCCGCTGGCGATGTGTTTGCCCACTTCGAACTCTCGTGTGACCGGGTTTCCCATGACGGCGCTGGTAACATCGGCCGTCACTTTGGTCACAGTGCTCTTCAGTTTATTCAACATCGACTCCATGATTTCACTGGCTGTCAACCTACAAAATACGGTGCATGAGCTTTAGGAGTTATTTCGTCATCGATTGCTTACTTCCTGTTGGTCAAATACACAGCGGATAAGATGAGTTCAGCGTTATTACATAAACTATTAAAGCAGAAATTAAAATGCAAATAAACAGCCAACTGAAGATTTCTATATTCTGCTTAAGTTTAGCTTGTTACAATATAAAACAAAAACACTTAAATTAAACATAACTAATAATACAAAAATAAACAGAATAATATAAAACAAAGTTAAGGGTTTGCTCAAATCAGTCATTCTTTTTTATTTTATAATAATTTTATTTTTTAAATATTTTCAATATTGTTCAGATAGATACTAATTGACTTTGAAATTAAATTTAATTAAATTAGAGATCAATTACAGAGAGAGGGAGACAGACACCATGACAGATTGCTCAGAAAATGTGATATTTGATTATATTTTTAGTTAAAATTATTAAATTATCAAACAAAATTGTAATCATTCATTCATTTATTTATTTTCCTTTGGATTAGTCCCTTATTTATCATACTGTCAATTTATCATTAGTCCCTTATTTTACCCTTATAGTTCCAGTCGCGGCCCAGTACTGTGAAAAAAACATACAATCTCGCATTCATACACTACGGCCATTTCAGTTCATTGAATTCACTTATAGCGCATGTTTTTGGACTGAGCAGGAAACTGGTGCACCCAGAGGAAGCCCATGCAAACATGAGGAGAACATGCAAACTTCACACAGAAACGCCAACTGGCTAAGCCTGGACTTGAACCAGTATCCTTCTTGCTGTGAGACAACAGTGCTGACCACTGAGCAACTGTGAGAAAAAAATTCAAGAAAGCCAAACAAAACTTACATTTAGTTGAATTTGCTGTAGGTGAAAAAGTTTCTGCTAAATCTCTTTTGAATTTAAATGTATTATTTTTCTCATCTTCAAAATATTAGATGTCCAGACTGTTAATAAATATAAATGTTTAATAAATTATACAAAACGTAATTGTCACGATTACGAGAAAATAAATAATAAAAACAAAGAAAAGCAATAAAATACATCTGAAAATCTGTCACTACACATCTTCAGCAGGGTCTGAGCAAAGTAAACTCAGAGTAAACTATGTCTTCAGACTGACAGCATCTCAAGAAGTTAAAGGAATAAGAAAGCCACTGCTCTGTCAGCTATACAGAAAAAACTGTTCTATGGGATAGTTGCTTTTACCCTGTAACATGGCTCTGTGCTTAAATGACTGTGCAGAAAACACAAAATATATATAAAAGGAAAATTAAAAGGATGTTAAAAATTATTAAGTATGATTATGATGATAATTATTCAGTTTATTATTACTTTTTATATCATTATGTAAACTTATTCCTACAGTAATTGTCAGCAATTTCATTTGCATTCATTATTAATTTATTTATTTAAAAGTGACCTTATTGTTACAGCACAATAGTAAACAAAAACTAATTAATATTATTTCATAATAAGCTTAAAGTTTTATTTAGTGATCCTTAGCTTTGAATGTAATTAGGCATAATTTTCTACCACTACAGTAACTAAGTAATTCTTAATTCCTCAATTTAAAATTAGTAAAATAAAATTAAAAAATAATACAAAATTTACCTAAAAATAATAATAAACTAAATAATTAATTAAAAGTAATTTAATCAAAATTTTGACACCTTAAATGAAATTTTAAATATAAAAATTTATACAAAAAAAGAAAATAAGTGTAGTTATTCTCTTTCTACACAATATATATATATATATATATATTTATATATATATATATATATATATATATATATATATATATATATATATATATATATATATACATATATACATATATATATATATATATATATATATATATATATATATATATATATATATATATATATAGTTGAAGTCAG
This sequence comes from Danio kyathit, assembly GCA_903798195.1. Taxonomy (NCBI): domain Eukaryota; kingdom Metazoa; phylum Chordata; class Actinopteri; order Cypriniformes; family Danionidae; genus Danio; species Danio kyathit. Next base: position 31,416,132 of record LR812522.1, on the reverse strand, counting down.
AATTATTAGCCCCCCTGAATTATTAGCCCCCGTTTATTTTTTTTCCGCAATTTCTGTTTAACGGAGATTTTTTCAACACATTTCTAAACATAATAGTTCTAATAACTCATCCCTAATAACTGATTTATTTTATCTTTGCCATGATGACAGTAAATAATATTTTACTAGATATTTTTCAAGACACTTCTATACAGCTTAAAGTGACATTTAAAGGCTTAACTAGGTTAACTAGGCAGGTTAGTGTAATTAGACAATGGTATTATATAACAATGCTTTGTTCTGTAGACAATCGAAAAAAATATAGCTTAACAGAGCTAAAAGTTTTGACCTTAAAACGGTTTTTAAAAAATTAAAAACTGCTTTTATTTTAGCCGAAATAAAACAAATACTTTCTCCAGAAGAAAAAAAAATATTATCATACATACTGTGAAAATTTCCTTGCTCTGTTGAACATCATTTGGGAAAAAAAAAAAAAAAAAAAATCAAAGGGGGCTAATAATTCTGTTTGTGTGTGTGTGTGTGTGTGTGTGTGTGTATATATTATATATTAATCTACTAGTAAAAATTATTACTCAGACAAAATATCACATTATTTAATTATTTAAAAACACAATCCTTTTTGACAGAATTACATGGTAATATTATCCATAAATTGTCTTATACTTACATAATATTTGTTTATTGTGTTTTAACAATACAATCATAATAACCATAACAATGGATGACATCAAGTACAATAATAAACAAGAAAAAAATATATATAAATAAATAATAATAATAATAAAAAAAGATAACAAAAAACAGGGGCAAACTATTAAATTAAATAATATTTACAAAGTCCTTATAAAATTTCAGTTTTTACACTTTTTTTGCTGTAAACATTTTGTAAAGTAGTAATTAAACTATTTAATCACAAAGAAAATTCAGCAAATTAAAATTAGGTAATGAAGAAAATTTACATTTGTGAATATAATCTTTACCTAATAAAATAAATAAATTGCCTATAAATTCTATGTTATGTTTGTCAGAGAAGTTACAAATTATATCACACATGGAAAAATCAATGTTAAACTTACATTTTGATGTAAAAAAAAAAAAAAAAAGTCGGATAAAGAAGACCAAAACACTTATAGAAATAAGTAAAGTTGGTTTTACATTCGAATATTCAGACATTCTCCTTAATAATATAATTTCAGAAAAGTATTTTTTGCTAATTTTAAATTGGGAAATTATATTAGCAGCCAATGACTATCAAAGTACGACAACCATGTCTACAGTCAATTAGATGGTGTTGATGTTGTTTTGAAGTCATACATACATGCTAATTCTGATTGAATATAAAATATTCCAACTTTGCCTCAATAAAACACTTTAACGTGGGCATTTGACAAAAGATGATCAGTCAAATTGGATAATTGAGTTACAGAAGACACAATTTGAATTAGGATTACTAACTTTAGATACAATCTCGTTTGTGGGGTAGATATTGTGTAACACTTTTAAATGTAATTATTTAACTTTGTTGGGAACACACAATTTGTAAGGTAAGAGCCAACCTTTTTTCCAATTAATTGTATCTATTAGAGAATTCCAAAGAAATTTTCCCTTCGGAGTGATTCTTTTCTTTGAACACATTTCTTATATTTTTACTACTACATTTTAGGTCGTAGTTAATATTTATTTTAGCATTTAGACGGAAGTCCCAGTTGCGTCATAAGGAGGGGTGTGACGTATTTCTGATATTTAATGAATGAGCTCCTGACTTGCAATGAAACGCCACAATACTCAATTTAGTCCGTTTATCTTCAAAATTTATCAACTTTCCATCTTTAACACCAATAATAAACAATCAAGTCAGAAACAGTACGTTAAACTGCATTATTTATGATGAGGGTATGCAGATCAATGTTTAGCAACACAGTCAAAGACATTCAACTGTCAACATGTAAACATTACACGTTGTCTTCAAGACAACATGGTAATTAACTACAAGAAATTCTCTAAAACAGAAACATATTCTTCCCTCCACAGTGTAAATATATAATAAACACGACAGCAGCTGAGCTAACAGGCTAATGCTAATGGAGTAAAGCGTCACTGCACTGAACTGTTGAATAACCGCTGAATACGGTTTCGGGGTCAGTTTCCAGCTCATAAACACGTAGACTCGAGTCTTACCTTTCCACCAGAGAAGATAACGGAGATTGACAGGTTAAAATGAGGATTAAGACAGTCGGAAAACCGTCAGCAGTGCTGGTGGCTCACAGCCTCCATGACACTTCATCAAAACACCTGAGAGAGTCCGCGATGAAGCCGGAGGAAACACGCAGAGCTTCAGTACCTCTGATAAAAGTCATGGTTTTCAAAATACTGTCAACAATATAGATTTATTCGTTACAGATACAATATTGTTGCCCATTCGAAATAGAAAATAGCTAATTAACATAACTGCAAAATTACCAATATTGGCCAACATTGCTCAAAAAGTTGCCATGTGTATCATCAGCATCAAATTCTGCTGAAATGTATTTGCCTTTTGTTGGGACTACAAAACTATATTATAATACTACTACTTCTACTACTACTAATAATAATATTATTTATCTACTATTCAAGTGTATCTGCTTTTTTGTCATATATAACTTTTATTATGAACAATAACAATCATAATAATATTTATATCCATAAAATTACGATTAATAATTTTATTATTCATACATAAACATTAATTTGACATAATGCTAACCTAAAATTGTAAGAATGAAAAATAATAATACTTAATATTTAAGACAATTGCTCAGTTTCTCTGGATTCAATAAGTACTGGTTGGATATACATGTGTGTGTGTGCGCACGTGTTTTTGTGACATATCAGGACACAAATCTGTATAATGACATGGGTATGACACAGGTATTAGAAAAAGGAGGTGATATATGAGGACATTGGTGGTCCTTACTTCTCAAAAAGCTTATAAATCACACAGGATGAGTTTTTTCAGGTAGTAAAGCTGTACACTGTCTCCTGTGATGGTTGGGTTTAGGGGTAGGGTGGGGTGAGGGCAATATAATATACGGTTTGATCTGTATAAAATGAATGGAAGCGTATGTAATGTACCCACTTATCACAAAAACAAACGTGTGTGTGTGTGTGTGTGTGTGTGTGTGTGTGTATGTGTGTGTGTGTGTTTTGTAATTTCACCTTTTTTAAGTAAATGACATGTCAGAATATCAAATGTTTTCATTTATTATGATTGAAAATCAGGATTATTCCATCAAGTTAAAACATTGGTTTAAAATTATTGTAAAGGACAGTCCTTATGCCTCATGGAGAGACCTTGGATTAGTTTCTTTTAGTGATCTTTACATTGAATGCGTTTTTGCCTCTTTTGGTCAGTTGGCCTCTCAATTTAATGTCCCTAAAGCTCTTTTTTTTTCAGATATTTACAAATTCAAGATTTTGTGCACAAAAAAATTGTCAACTTTCCAAATGCACCTCCTGCTTCAGATCTGGACACCATACTAGGAATAGATCCCTGTGCTAAAGGTTCGATTTCTACATTATTGGGCATCAATATAATTGTTAATCTGCTATTTATTCTGATATTTACAGATCATCTGGTCTCAAAAAAAAATGGAATTGACATTAACAAGGAGACATGGAAAGCGGTCTTGAACAGGGTTAATTCTTCCTCAATCTGTGCACATACAATGCAAGGTAGTGCATAGAGCTCATTGGTCCAAGAGCAGGCTAGCTCGCATCAACCCGTCTATTGACCCTGAGTGCGACAGGTGTCATTCTGGTTCAGCTACTCTAATCCACATGTTTTGGTTCTGCCCTTCCCTGCTTTCTTTTTGGAGGCACATTTTCCTCTTGTTGTCTGCTATCACCACTGTTAATATTCCACCTTGTCTAATTATTGGTTTCTTTAGGGTTCTCCCACCCGGCCACACTTTACCCTCTCATTTTGTAGACTTTGTAGCCTTGTAGACTTTCTTAACCCTTCAGGCTAGGTGATTAATTCTTCTGAACTGGAAGAGCCCTCACCTTCATTCTCACACTTGCTGGATAAGAAATGTTCTTTATTTTATGAAATTAGAGAAAATTAGGTATTCTCTTCACCGACCTAGCACTATTTTCCCTAGGGGTTCCCTGGGAACCCCTTCAAAAACATGTCCAAACTCTTCAGCTTGACACTGCTCCTTCTGATTGAGTTCCCACCCCCTAGTCCCAGCTTGGTACTGGATACTAGTTCTGGTATGGACATTGTAGACCTGTATTCCTGTATGTAAAATTACACTAGTGTTATTATTATTATTTTTTTTTTTTGCTCAAAATACTCTTCAGTGTATTTGCTTATTGTTACATGTTTATGTTGTCCTTTTTGTAATGTGTTTTACAATGTATAAATAAAACATAAAAAAAAATATATATATATATATATATATATATATATATATATATATTGTAAAATATCTGAAAACTTGGCACCTTTTTATTTTTATTATTAAAATGTTCTAATTGTAACATTCTTACTTTTTGTTTATTTGACATGTCATCAGTACTTTACAGAATAAAACAAAACGATGTGTTTTTAAAGCATTTTTGTGAAAAAAATATTTTTTACAATTTTTTTGTGTCATTGTTACGGTGTAATTATACAAATAAGTACCATATAATATAAAATATAAATTTATACATGTAAAAACACTACTAAAAGAATTACAATTACTAAATTTGAAATAAAATATAACATGTTAACATATCAATGACTTAAACATACCCTAATTATTATTAGGTACCACTGACTAAAATAAAATAATAATAAAAATTAAAAACTAATTTAAAATAAACATGATTTTAAAAACTGTTCATCTAAACTATTAAACAAATTTTGTTAAACATATTTAAAAAAAAAACAATTAAAATCTTTTTATAACAATTTTATTTGACTTTCATAAAGTCAAACGTCTGAAACTTCTACTTAAAACAACTAAAAAACAAAACAAATAACACATAGACACAAAACACAGTCTACATGTGATCTTTTGAATGCATTTAATGAGTTTTAAACATCCTAAAATTAAAGTGCATCTAAAAAAAATTCTATTGTTATTACAAAAATTTGTCAACTGTGTTCAAAGTACCAGTAATCCAATCCTATTCCCTTTTCTCTCAATTACTTTATAAATACCATTGATACAGTACATAACACCATAGTTAATCCAGTGCATTCACGCATCATTATAGGAGTTAAAATACTTTTTGTAATTAAACCTTCCCTTTGTCTTTCCTAATAATTAGGAATAATGCCTTATTACATATAGTCAGAAAATGCCTACACCCTATTATCCTACAAACCTATGTAAAAATCAGAAGTACGCACTTATTTAATATGAGCAATAGTGTTCAACAGTCATTCAAATCCATTGTGCTCATGGTCAATACAATAAGTGATTAAAATCAGCATAATACTTCTAATGTATCTATTTCTTCATTTCAAGTGCACTAAAACTTTTAAAAACCTGAGCATATTACACAATTCAAGTAATATTATATTGATGTTATTCTGGATCTATGCTAATGAAAGCAGCATATTCATTCACCTGATGAAATCTATGTAGTGTACAGTAATTGATTATTGGCTAAACCAATCAGAAGTTAAACGCAACTATAACCATTTTATATACATCAAAACCTCAAGTCATTGTTATCATAAAACACCTGGATTGTTTGAAAAGATGTTTTCAGAAAATGTTACAATTCTTTAAAATCATTAACCCACTGACAAGCCGTTTTAATATTTAACATATACTAAAATTAATACTAATACACACATATATATATATATATATAGTTGAAGTCAGAATTATTTAAATATTTTAATATATTATATAATATATTATATAATAAATCTTTTTTAAATATTTCCCAAATGATGATATATATATATATATATATATATATATATATATATATATATAATTAATATATATAAAATATATATATACAAATTATTAATATATATAATATATATATATATATATATACATATTATAAAAAAAAAATATATATATATATATATATATATATATATATATATATATATATATATATATATATATATATATATATATATATATATATATATATATATATATATATATATATATATATATATATATATACTATATAAAATGCTATATATATTTAACAGTTCATGAAAGACATTTTAAAACTTTTTAAGACCCCAGAGACACTCTGTTTTAAAAAGGAAATAGCATCAAGTAATAAATAAGTACTAGTAACATGGAAAGAAATAAAGTGGAGGAACTATGACGTCAGTTTGTAGGCAAAAACCCGGAAGTGAGTAAGCATTTTGTCGTTCTGATGTCAATGGGTTTTTTTGAATGAGATTTCGATTAAATTGCTTAAATAATGTTTGTAGCCACCACAAACTCAATATATTTTCATGTTTTATTCTATGACATAAAACACATGAATTACATTCCATTCTTGTTTTTTTTTTTTAAATCGGTTATGCTTCTTTAAAAAGACGGTTGCTATCAACTTGCTAAATGGGACTACAGGTGATGTCGGAGACATTATGTGTCATCGAGATGAACTGGTCTGGAACGCAGCTCGCTTGCGTTGGACATTTGGATTTGTCTGTTATTTTCATAAATAGTATTTTATAGTTTGTAGTATTTTTCTAATTGGTAAATTATACTGTGTGTAGATAATGCCTTCACTTGCAGAGACTGATAGATTAATTTGTTCATTTATTTTAATCAAACGATTTTATGAACATACTGCTTACCAGTGCAGCCTGTCTCTTTCCTGCTCTCAGTAATGTAAATGTGTGAACAAATTTGTAAAAATACATAAATATTAACTGTCATTTTAACGTGATCAATTGATTTAGTCATTTTTTTCTTCATCTGAACACATTTAACTGTAGTTCGTGACAAAAAATAATACTGAATGTTGTTCTTTGTCCATGATGGCACTTGCAGGCATTTGATAGACCTGTCCCTCATGCCTCATTTCTGTCATCTATTACTAAGGTAAGCGGGCTGTGTACATGCACGATACACTTATTTAAATATGTCTTATGATAATACTGTGTAGGCACATTTATAAAACATACTGTACAGTACGTGTTTTAACACTTTTACAACAACTGTGAAGAAAAATAAATGCATTTCCCACATAAAAAAACTATCCAAAAGGCATGTAGGTCTATATACAGATGTGTTTTTTTTTTAGTTGTCTGTAGCAAAGTGGTGATGACGTCACAGACGAGCGGCCCAAAAACACTGTAGTCCATTTATAGCCTAATGTTAGCTTTTTAGTTCTTACGTTTGCATTTAAGATCCAAAGTGCTAAAAGTTGTATTTTCATGTGAGGATTATGCGGTGTTTGAACTTGAGCTTATTACTTGCAGTCTTGAAAAGTATATGGGAAAATCCTATAGGGATTTTATCGAGGGAACCAGTTTTATGCTAGCAGCTGATTGGCCTACAAGGTGACATCATAGTTCCTCCACTCTATTAGTGCATATCATAAATTAAATATTAAAACTGCTTGCCATAACCCTGAAGATTTATAAACTGTCGTTAATTATTGAGCAAAGACCTTACCTAATAACCCCTCCCCCTACGCAAAAAATCTCTACCCAGATAAATCGAAAACTAACAATCTATGCAGGTGTTTCTAGAATGTAGCATAGAAGTGTTGGAGGAAAATGCCTGGGTGATGTTTCTGGAACTGTTTGGCAAGTCGTCTCTTCTGTTTGGCGGAGAGACGGTCACTCTGAGCAATATGGTGAATTAACTGCTTTAAACTGTCAACAGTGGCCTTGTCTTTGTTATCCTCATACTGCTGGTGCGACACCTGCTGGCAGAATGTAAACACTGCGAGAGAAAAAAAATGATCCCGGTAAATCAAATTAGAATGTGTCAAATCAGTTATTTGAGACTATGTTTAGTGTATTTGTATATAAAATTGTGTAGAACTTGTAATTTTTTTTTCTGTTAACCTTGTTTTGATTGGTTTTCTTTTACTGTAAAGCACTTGTGATTTCTTGTCTATTAAAAAGGTGCAATATAAATAAATCTTTACTTTTTTAACATAGATTTTACTTTTTGTAAATCATAAAAGGCCTCCTAAGGACTAGTGCTGCAAATTATCTTCGACTACAACAAGCATTGTTTCAGTTTAATTTATATTCCATGTATCGTTCCCTAACAAATGAAAAATGTAATTAAAAAAGAACTTACGTGCTATATCTATATCTGTTCCTTGCTGCAGAGTTTGTAGTGTTTTCCTTACAGCCTCAATCAATGATAACGGTGTCTGGATATGTCAAAGAAAAATAGTTCAATGTTCTGTGATATACACAGTATTCTGACAGGTAATGTAATACTGAAAAGGGTTGTTTGTACCTTAAAGAGCTGTGTGTGATTATCCGTGAGGAACAGCAGTAGTTGCTCACACTGGCCACGAGTCATTTCTTTACTCTGGATCACAGCTTTCACAAACGTCTTGCTAACCAAAGCCCGGTTTTCAATCTGGTTCATGATAAATGCATTGGTATTTTATGCAATGAATTTATACTTTTTCAATTTAAACATGTTTAAACCAAAAACTGAACAGGATTCGTATATTTTAAATGAAAATGGGGCCTGTGAATTTGATTATTCCAGTTTCTAGAAACAATTTATTCAGCAAAAGATGCATTAAATGGATCAAACTACAAAAGAATCTATATTTCAGATAAATGCTGGCTCTTTCAAGAAATACATCGTGGTTTAGGCAAAAAAAGTAAGAGGCAAAAACAAAAATTGACTAATAAATGTTTATAACAAATTCATTCATTCATTTTCTTGTCGGCTTTGTCCCTTGCGGGGTCGCCACAGCGGATTGAACCGCCAACTTATCCAGCACGATTTTACACAGCGGATGCCCTTCCAGCCGCAACCCATCTCTGGGAACTTTATAACAAATTATAATAAGTTATTTACTGTGTTCATGTGACACTGAATACTGAAGTAATGATGCTGAAAACTCACATTTTACAATATTTGAATACATAAACATTGCAATGAAATAATGTTTGCTAATATTACTAAAATAAGTAAATGTAGTCTTTGCGAGCACAGCATATTAGAATGCTTTTGTATAAAATTATTATTATTATACTTATTTAACAAAATAAATACGTTTTGTGTGTTCAGAAATTATTTTGGGGATTTTTTAAAGAAGGAAACACATAATATTAAAGCATCAATTCCAATAATTAACTTATTTGTTGCATACCGATATCAAAAGTGTAAATGTATAAAATTATGAAATAATAATAAATTCAAAGAGAAACTGTTCAAAGAACAGTCAATTGGGTAGGTGTGTGCAGTTTGTGTATATATACATTTTTTAATGACCATAACGAGCTCTAGATCACCTGCTTGTGCAGTCTGAAAGCTTCATTATTAGCAGCGGCTGCCATAAAACCCAACAGTCTGCGTAACTCGTCTCTGTTGGTGGATTCCAAAAGCTGCAGACTGAGCTGAGCTGCTCTCAGAGCATCTTCACCTCTTCCACAATCTAAAGACCACACAAATAAGAAGAAACTCATATACATCAGAAACTGTTTATGGACAATGTAAACAAACTAGGCACATAAAAGTGCAGATACCCTATTAAAATAAGACTCCAGTAGAAGCATAAACTCTTATTCTCCAATAATAGTTAAAGTACAAAAGCACTTGATTTTTTATTTACTTCTAAGTAATAAAAGTAAAATGATTTACTGCTATTTTGCAAGATGCCACACTCCAACAACCGCATTGATAATTCATAATGAGTCAATCAAAAACAAGTAAAACCACATTCACATACTGAACCACATTCAAATCAGTTTGTAAAATCGGTGAATTATTAAGAGTCTAACATTGAATGGATCATTTGAATCAGTGAATTGCTTAGTGGAGACTACTCTAAACAGATAATTTGAATCAGTGAGTTGTTTGGTTGAGCCTGACTCTAAACAGATCCTTTGAATCAGTGAATCATTTACTAGAAACTGACTCTGAGTGGATCACTTGAATCAGTAAGTTGTTTACTGAAGACCAACTTTGAATACATAATTTGAATCAGTGAGTTATCTACTGAAGACTAACTCTGAATAGATCTTTTGAAACAGTGAGTTGTTTAGTGGAATCTAAACCAGGGATGCCCAAACTAGGGCCTGCAGTAATCTTTGATTTGGCCCACCATCCCATCTGAGAAAAAAGCGAGAATTATGGGTATGGTTTAGAGGTTGTCATATCAAATCTAAACGTAACCTTTTGTTTGTTTGTTTCATTGTCAAAAGCTAACTGAAACTATTTTATATTAAATGGTACAAATGAATCATTTGTCACCCGACAGATAGAGGACAAATCAAAGCAATGGCAGATTCTGCTTGAGTTTATTCATCATTGAACTCCACTGTGTTATAAAATGTGAATGTTTATGTCATTATTGCAATAGAGAGAGAGTTTTAGTTTTATTGCCATTTTAGCTTCTATGGCTATGTCATGGCAAAAAAAAAAACAGATCAAGTTTACCACTTTTCTATAATTATAAAAATATTCTAACAATTAAATGTTATCAACAGCAATAAATAATATACAAGGTAAAATACATCAATAATAATAATAATGATAATATACAAGATAAAAATCTAAAACAGTTTTTTAAGGTTTCCTTTTGATAAAAAATTTACAATTTTAGAAAGATTCACATTTTAAAATATCTCATTTAAAGTCTCTCCAGATAAAAATTGTTGTTTGATATCATAAAAAAATAGGGCATTCCACAAGAATATGTTTAACAGTTTGGTTGCTTTTGCAATATAGACATTTTGGGGGTTCTTCTCCTTTGAGTAAATGTTCATGTGTGAGTCTCGTGTGTCCAATGCGGCATCTTCTATAAACAGTCTCATCATTTCTTGACTTAAAAACTAAATTAGATTTTCTTCCTATTTTCGGCTGAATTTCAAAAAGTTTATTTTCTGGGTACTGATCCCATTCTGTTTGCCATTTGTTGAGAATATAGCCTTTTATTAGTGGCTTTAGATCCGAAGGTGGAATTTTACACTCCTTTAGCTTTCCTGTTAGGGCTGTTTTGGCGTATTATTGCAATAAGTTATCATTTTAAATGTTATACTACATTTGTTAATATGATTTAAAGTGATGTTTTCTATTTATTTTTAAATCTTATGAAAAAATTTTTAGGAAATACCCCTGGCAACTTCAATGTAATATAGTTTGGTATATTTACCTTTGGCCCACAGTTCTCAATGATATTTGGCTTTTGGCCCTTTATACAAAAAAGTTTGGGCACCCCTTCTCTAAACAGATCATTTGAATCAGTGAATCATTTACTGGAAACTGACTCTGAGCGGATAAATTGAATCAGTAAGTTGTTTACTGAAGATTAAAGCTGCGGTCACACTAGAGTTTGAGCCCCGTAGACTTCCATTCTTACGCACGTGAACACAACACTCCGGAAAAGCAAGGTCGTGCAGCATATTTCGCAGTTCGCTGCTTTGGAAAGTTCAAGCTTGGTGAACTCTGACCTGCGAAATAGCATCACGTGACGAAGTGAGACCAATCGAAGATCAAAACATGATGTCTCTGTACAGAAATCTCCAATCACTTGCTTTTTTAATGTCTAATCATCTTGTTTAATCCCACCCCTTTTCGAAGCACCATACAACAGAATTTCGCAAGCACAAGCTCTAGTGTGAACTCTAGCATAACTCTGAATGGATCATTTGAAGAAGTGAGGTGTTTAGTGGAGACAGACTCTAAACAGATCATTTGAACCATAAATCATTTGCTGGAATCTCACTCTGAATGGATAACTGAATGATAATTGATGAGAGAGTTGCCAACCTGTTAAAAAATGTTAGTCCAATTCTCAAATTATTCATCTAGTGCAATTTGTAAACCAATTGAACAGGTTAACTGATAAAATTCAGCTTGTTCACAAATACACCGCCAGTAACTCATATCTAAGCAGATGATAATTTCTCCCCTTGAATTTAACTTTTTACTCAGCTTCATGAAGGAAATGTCGTGATGTGAAACGTATGATATTTTTTGTAATGTAGTGAAGGAAAGGTTTCATAAAATGGAAAACACTTGGATAAGGCACTTAAAATATGTACTTAAAGGGTTTCATGAAATTAAAATAACATTTTTAGATGTTAGTATCAGTATTGTTAGTTTTCAGGATATCTATAAGCTAGTGTGCTCCAAAACAGTGAAAAAAATTGCGTTTAGATTATATATAACTGATATAAACATGCAAAGCTTGTAGTTTGTCACTAAACTGACGCCACCTCATATTTAGTTTCTCATTACTGTAAATCATAGCCAATCAAATGCTCTCTAGTATCTGACATGCCCCACCCCTTTCAAGGCGCTTCTCATTTGCTTTTAATTTGATCCACTCTCACTGGCAGAGCTGTGATGAATCAAAACGCTATTGGCTGTCTTTTAAAAAGGGGAGGAGCAACTCTGTCCCACCCTCTCTTCGTGTTTTGGTTTAGATTACGTCAAACATCTAATAAAAAAATGCATATTTCAAAGCACTTCATGGGACCTTTAAAAAAAAAAACTTATGTCCATCACAGATTAGAAAGAAATCATTACAAACACCTTAAATTTCCCACTTGTTTTTTATATTTACCCAAAAGTTGTATGATTCCAGTGTGGATATCAATGTAACGTCCTGACAGCAGCGGAGGTCTTTCAGGACTGTTGTAATATTTGGCGATGGTGTCAAACAGCAGTTTCTTTTGCACTCCGAACATCTCCTCCCCGACTGTTTGATTCTTCTGCATGAGCTGTTCACTGGCAAACACGATTAACTGGTCTGGGAACAGCTCAAGACAATCCACTGCTGCCATCAGCCAAGAATCCAACCTTTAAAGAGAGAAATGATTCGACATAAGCCGATGTTCAACAAATCAACATATTGTGATAATGAACATGCACAATATCGTGAGCACTTCAAATACAGCAAATTATTATTTAAACTTTTAGCTTTATTGTTCAGTTTGTTTTTATTAGTGGTTGGTTATCACAGCACCACATGCTTGAATACTTAATAGGCTGTTTATTTTCAAAAATGAACAATTTCACTTTAATTTGGGCTACAACTTTAAAGATTCTGTGACTGTTTATTGTCACAGTTGTGGGTTTGAGCACTCGCCTGATTGTGTGTTTTGGTCCCTCCTGCACATGTTATTGTGTCTGTATTGTTAGGGTCACGTGTTTTGCATGATCAGCTGTTCTGTTTAGCTGGCCAGCTGTGGCTCGTTATTGCAACTATATCTGGGCAGTGGCTCTATGTCTCCTTGTCAGTTCGTTTGGTTGTTCATGTACTCTTAGGACTGGCGTGGACCTGTCTTTGAATCCCTGTTCGGTTTTTGTTTCTCTGTCTGACTTGTGTGTTTACCGGCTACGATTACTTCACTCCTTATTTTTCCTTTGTTTATTTATATTGACTGTGGGTACTGTGTTTTACCTCCGGACAATAAATCACTTGCAATTGGATTCATCTGTTTTCTCTTTTCTTTAAGAAGTGTGACAGTTTATAGGCTCTGTAGAGTAAGGTTCTTTTTGTTAAAATCAGTTCATTTAACTGAAGTCAATGTAATGACAACTACAAAAGTATTTATTATTCTAATAGCTAGGGCCGGACAGAATCTGCGGACATTTTTTGCTTTTTCTGCGCAGAATTTTGAAAATATGAGAAATGATTTTGGGAACATTGTACCAAAAAACATAATATATGAAATAAAAAAATAATACCTTTTTAACTTTAATTTAATGTTTACAATGTAAATCCAATTAGACCCACATATTTGGTAAACAAAGCAAGTCTCTCATATAATATATCAGAAAATATTACTTTACAAACTATTTTAAATAAATCAAATTAACATTTTCATATTAGTCAATAATATTACTAAAAATCTATTTAAAAAACGGAGTAAATATACATTTACACACGTAAATAAACAAACGCGATGGGCTAAAAATCTGCGGATTGCATGTGGGCCTACTAATAGCTCATTAAAATCCTAATAGTCTTAATAAATGAGAGTTCATAACTAATACACGTCAGTTCTATTTTTAAAATTAAATTGAACATAAGTATAATATGGCTTTTTCCTCACTGTTAATTTTACTATTTTTACAAACATTTACTAATTAGAATTTATTATAAAGTGTTACCTATTGCACGGGCACTGGCCAGTGTTCAAATTTATCATATTTTTTGCAGACTGTATTTTGGTTGGTAGATGTTGTCAACTATGTAGATGAAAATACATCTCAATTGTAGTTGCATGCATTTGTGATTGCATGCAACTACAATCTGAAAAAAACTAATACAACTTACCATAATAGACAGAGATGTTTTCCACTCATACTGTAACTGAATGTTATTTATGATGGGCACCGCACCTGCCACATTGTAAATACATTGCTAAGCAATGCAAACAGATGACGAATGTGGTGCCGCTGTTTTTACCTGGTTTGTATCGTATTGCATTCCGGTGTACAGTCTGTGATATGCACAGATATGTATATTGGTTTTAACTTACAATAAAATGGGATCTCATATAAAGTAATGTTTGCGTTTTTGTGGCACGGATCATTCTCTACCCGGTGGTTGAAGACCCCTGCTTTAGCATCCTTCTGCAATTTAATTTATTTAAAACATTTATTTATTCTAAACATGTGTATAACGAAATATTTTTGGTTATTATACCTGTAAAAGTAACCTTTTTGTAGCTTAGATCAATATCGTGATAGTACCGTATATCATGCTAAAAGCTTTAGGAATTAATCGCAACAAGAAAATCTGATATCAGCAGAAACCTAGAAATGAGGCACATGTGAACCCAAGGAGAGCTCATGAATGTGGAAGATGTCTGTATTGCATATTGTGCACTGACTCTGGAAGGTTGAGACTCTCTGAGACCTCACGATCTACACAGGTGTTGGAGATGACCAGGTCACAGTGGTTGCGTAGAGATGAGCGCAGGGGTTCTGGTTTGGCAGGTGAGGTGAGAATACAGTCCAGCATGGAGATCTCAACAACCTGTAGCAGCTGGAGTAACGTCTGCTGCCTCCAAACATCACGCACCACTGACACAAACACAAAAAGGGGAGAAACTATGAGTGTTCTTCACAAAAGAGAGTGTTTGTGCGTCGTTCTGGACTGTTGTCTACTCGTTTGTGTATTTGTGTGTGTGGGGGGGGGGGGGGGGGGGGGTCAATGGCAGTTGTTAAACACATTTATGAAGATGTTTATTACAACATTTTAGGTTCCAATTATTATAAGGTTTAGGTTTACAGATCCCCCAAGAACCACATTTGACTACATCAGACATATAGATCTTTAAGAAACTATTTCAGACCATTTCAGATTAGACTTCCTTAAAGTTGCAAGAAAATACAACTGAAAAAAAAAAAAGTTTTACCCCAAGAACCAGATTAGACTACATCAGACATATAGATCTTTAAGAAACTATTTCAGACCCTTTCAGATTAGACTTCCTTAAAGTTGCAAGAAAATACAATTGAAAAAAAAAAAGTTTTTTAGCTCTGTTGTGAATTTTAAATTCTTTAAATATATATGGAAACATATTCACTGATGTTCGCAATAATTCAAAGTTCCCGGACGAGCCCGTGTTATTCAGCAGGTTGTTATCTCAGAATAACATACCTTAGAATGTCATGATTGACCAATCAGAATAGAGTGGTCCAGACAAGTCTTTTAAGACTCATATCTTCCCCTTTCAATGAATATACATGAATAAGTCTTATATGACCAATTCAGCATCTTGTATATAATGTCTGGTCATTTCTATTTTCAAAATAAAACCAGTGATTTTCAGAACCATGTTAGTCACCACCAAAGACCTAATTAGACCCTAACAGAGCCCTCAGTTCTATTTATACCTATATATTATATTATGTCAGACATTAAACATATTTAGTTGTCATCATAGACCAAATTAAACCTCAACAGATCATGCCTATTAGACCCACACTCATAGTTTTGCTCTGTGGTGTAAACTAAAGGCTATATGATTATTTCTTTCTTTGTGTTTAATGTCATGCCAGCTTCTATGGTCATTTTCATGGAGAGAAAACGTATACTGCAGACATAAATTATATTAAGGTTTTCAGTTTTTTTTTGCTAAAAACTCTAAAGCTGTATGTTATTTGGATTAACAATAGTGTTAAAAAAAACCTTAAAAATAAAAATAATGAAATAATAAATTTAATTCCTCACAGAATTAAAACCGACACAATACAATAGAACATGCTTCATAGTTAAAGTGCTTTTGCAAATAAGCGTGGGAGGATCTTCTCCAAGTATTATTCCTCCAATCTGAAATTATAGAGGTTTTTTTACCAACATTTACCAGGTTAATTTCATGAAGTTTTTTTTTTATTTTCTATGTAGATTCTCTTTGCCATTTGTATTTAATGTATGAACAAATTGTGGGTTTTAGATTCAAAGAAGGTATTGGACAAATTTTAGGGTTTGTCAATAGTGCTTCTTTAGCAGCAGAGTCTGCTTCCTCGTTCGCTTTGATTCCAGAGTGTCCAGGTACCCAACAAACCTGATATTCAAATTAAGAGTTTTTCTAAAGTTTATATAAAGGGATTAAATAAGATCTGGCTTAATTTATTTACATTGTACATATTAAATATATTAACATAAAGAGAAATTTATATTTTAACAGTTGTCAGAAGTGAAAGTTATTTATCTGTTCGAAAGTTGCATTGACTAGTTTAACCTTTTTTTGACAGAAAACTGTTGGAAACTGCTGCACGGTGTAGATCAGAGGGAATAGATGGGTGCAGGTTTATATTCTTCAGTAGTCTCTCCACTCTTGTATCTGACGATCCAAGAACCAAAGGATTGGAGATGGTCTGCATTTCTCTAAACCTAGAAACAAACAGAAAACAACTTTAAAGGGACATTTCATCCTAAAAATGAATACTGGTTGTTAATTTTGAACCACAAATTTTTGTTCGTTTTCAAATATTTCCCAAGTGATATTTAACAGATTAATTCATAGTATTTCCTAAAATATTTTTTCTTCTGGCAAAAGTCTTATTTATTTTAGTTTGCCTGAAATAATATCAGTTTTAAGTTTTATAAAAACAATTTTAAAGTCAATACTATTAGCCCCCTTTGATTTTCAATTGTCTACAGAACAAACCACTGTAGTCCAATAAGTTGCCTGATTATCCTAACTTGCCTTGTTAACATGATAACCTATTTCATTCTTTAAATTGCACTTTAAGCTGAATACTATATCTTACAAAATAAGCAGAAATATATCATGTTATTATATATATATATATATATATATATATATATATATATATATATATATATATATATATATATATATAATATAATATATATATATATATATATATATATATATATATATATATATAATATAATATATATATATATATATATATATATATATATATATATATATATATATATATATATATATATATATATATATATATATATATATATATATATATATTCCCGCAGCCGGGAATATATATTCTCCATCTGTCAGTGATCGTCATCTTCGCGTCATGATCAGTCCCGTGATCCCCCATGCCTCAGCTAGTGTGTAAAGGGAAACCACGTGCACATTTTAACGGAACTGGAAGTACATATTTGGTCGACATCGATGCGATCAAACAAAAGATCCGAACACAACTCGATTCGTTTATTCGACTCGGAGTCAAATATTTTGCTAAAGAATCAATAGTTTTAAACATGCCGCACTTTTAGATTTAAACCTCAGCTGGATGTTTTCATTCACTTAGAGCTGTGTTACACACTGCATGGAAGGTCATTTCCAAAAACCCATAGTAGGGGCTCTTTAAAACTATTATGTTTAAAAATGTGTTGAAAAAAAGTTCTCCATTAAACAATACTTGTGAAATATTTTCAAAAGAATGAAAATTTCACAGGAGGGCTAATAATTTCCACTTCAACTGTACTATCACTTGAAATTCAGCAAACATTTGGATGTGTCGATGCTAAAAAAAAAAGCATTTACCTCAAACTGGTCTTCCTCTTTCCCATCTGTTTGTCTGGAGTCTGATTCTCACCGCCACTGTAACTCTTCCTGGCCGATCCTTCGAGAAAACGATAGAGGCTACAGCTGGAGTCTTCAAAGCTCATTTCTTTCTCGCGTCTGAAGAGCTTTATCCCAATAGGTTCGAACACTCTAGACTCCATAAGGGCCTGGCAGAGCCGAGCAGCTTTGAGTCGGGACACTTCGCTGGAGCAGAAGTAGATGTTCTGCATGAGGTGGCTCAAAACCACGTCCACCGCATCAGTGCCTGTGAAGCAGTCATGGTGGACGCGCAGATGTTGTCTTCGGGGACGAAGCTCCACTTGAGTCCTCAGAGCCTCAATGATGTTCTGCCATAGCTGAGTGGCTCTGAAGGGCCCAGAGAAACCTGAGAGATATCAGGATATAAAGATACAGTCACTCTTTATTTTAAAGTTAGATTCTTGCTATAAACAAACCATTAATTGTGATTTTTTTTGCCTTAATAAACTCATAATTTGCTGCATATTAGTAAGTTAGTAGTTACCTTTAGGATTAGGGATGTGGAATAAGATCATGCAGAATATATAGTTTATAATAAATATTTAAAAAACAGACAATACTTTAATAATAAACATGCCAATAAGCATTTTTTTGGCATAACTTAATTCTTTTATGTTTAATTGACTTAAATTTTGAATTTGATTTGAGACAACATGAATGAAATGTGTGGAACTATTATAATGCATTTACATTCAAATGAGGTGTTGCTGGAAAAATACAACCTTAATGTAATATTTTGTATGGTCTGCTTGATTTTTCCACTTTATTAAACATTTTATTTCCTATTTTTTCCTAATATATTAATTGGGGAGCACTCATTTTTGCACCATTAAGCTATTTTGCTGGATTAGTTTCAGTACTGACTAATCCAATGTAAAACCAACAAATCAGATTTGCGCAAATATTACACTGTAAATGATCACATAGAAAAGAAAACTGTTGCTATGGTGTACTCATTTATACTCAACATTCTTTTAAACACAAAACCATTTAAACATATTTATTTTGCATGAATACATGAATTATGAATGTCTCAAATGAGCTTGATCAAAACTTTGCAGAAACACACATTTTTACAGATTCAACTACTTGCCTTCTGTCACCTGATTGATGATTTAAATTATTTTATGAGAAAAAAACAGTATGTGAGATAAAGACAAACAAACGTTAAGCATCCAGGCAAAATAAAACAGTGTTACACAACTTCAGATTTTTTGTCATATTATAGAATATGTCATGTTTGATGAAAATATATTTTTTTCTGAGCAAAAAATATTGAATTGATCACACATTTTTAGAATTATTTTAAGAAGACGCCCACTAAAACATAACTTTGTGCAACAATGGTTTAGAAAAACCAACTTTTTGGCAAGCATATTTACAAAATAAATAAATAAATAATTGTCAAGATGAATAGTTATTGGATTTTATGAATATTACTAGATTAACAATGGCTCCCAGTTACATTCAGAATAGATTTTATAGTATTATTACTCGTCTATAAATAACTAAATGGCCTAGGACCTTAATACATTACTAATAGATCACTCAGATCTTTAGGATCATATAAACTAGAAATTCCAAGAGTTCAGTCAAAGCAGGGTGAATCGGCTTTCAGCTACTATGCCCCTCGCTGCTGGAATCAGCTTCCAGAAATGATCAGATGTGCTCCAACATTAGGCGCATTTAAATCAAGACTGAAAACACATCTGTTTAGCTGTGCCTTTACTGAATGAGCACTGTGCTACGCCCGACAGATCGCACTATTGTTCTTTTCTTTTCAATCTTTTATAACCTGTTTTAACACATTTTTCTGTTTTTAATCATTCTTACCATTTGCTTTTTTTATTTTCTAATTCTTATACTTGTCTTTTTATTCTTGTTTATGTAAAGCACTTTGAATTGCCACTGTGTATGAAATGTGCTATATAAATAAACTTGCCTTGCCTTAGATTATATATATATATATTATTTTTTTTAAGATATTGTGTTAAAATATATAAACTATATGAGAAAAGAACTTTTAAATAAATAATATAATTACATATCATCTTGTAAAAGATTTCATAAATAAAAATAATAACATCTGCACTAAGCAGCATAATTTTTCTCAATTTTAATACAATATTCAATACAATTTTATGTTATATATTGGACAGATAACAAAGCTAACACAAACACATTTTCAATTACACACATTTTCAATTTACAACATTTTGTCTACATTTTCTCTATTAAGAATAGGGCTAGTTTTTGTCAGTTTTAACTATTTATTATAACTATTATTTCATAAGTTTATGCAGAGTTTATACGGATTCTCTTGATAACACTTTGACATTATGCAAAACCAGCACAGTGAAGTAAACCTGTTATTTGTCTATATGCAAAATTATTATTAATCTACTTTATAATACAAACATAAAAACACATTTTCAATTTACAATATTTTGTCTACATTTTCACCATTTAGAATAGGGAGAGTTTTTGCTAGTTTTAACTATTAATGCTAACAATTTTTTCATATGTTTATGCTCAGTTGATAACACTTTGACATTGTCACCGTGACCGTAATTTGTATTCAAAAATAATAATCCACTTTCTTTCATAACATCTACCAAGATTAATACTAACTTAGTTTTAAATCCAACATAGTTTTATGTGAAACGTTAAAGAATCCCATCACAAATAGAGCATAATGTAAACAGTGTACAATAAGTAGCTGTACAGACTGATAAGGATCTTGGTTCATTTGGCTGTATTTTGCTATGAGAGCGTTGTAAATAAATAGGTTCCGTAAGAATAAAAGTGTCGTCGAAAAAACATGCATCATATAAACGTTAGTTTGTACCTGGCAGCTGCTTATTTTCTCTGAAACAGGTTTGACTGTTCAGCCTTCTGAACCGCGGAGTCAAATCCACCGCCATCGCGGCATCGGAAATGACATCACCGGCTCAGCTCAATCTGTGACGTTCATCGATGTGACAGAGCTCTGATCTGGGTTCAGCTGCAGTTTTTTTGTCTACGTTGGATTCTGCCTGTTTGATGTGAAAAAATCTGACCCCAGAACCATGTTCTGTCACTGCTGTGCTGCCCTCCGAAGTCAGCTCAGCTCATACGCAGTTAAAATTTCGACTCCCCAGTCTCTATTAGAGTAGTTTTTCTAGATTTTATATGCCATTGACCCATCATAAAACGCAAAAGGCATCAATTCTTTATTATTTCTCATTATTATTTGTATTTCTGGTGCGTTTAAATCGATTTTTAATTGCTTATTTGAATATTAATAATACACCTTTTCGTTATTATATAATTGTAACAATTTGATTATTTGAATCCATTTTTATTTATTTGTTATTTAATTTAATTAACACACATTTATTCATTAATCAAATTTGAAAGCATTAGTTATTCTATTAGTTATTCTGAGGGATTAAAATGCCATTTTTTATTTTAAATTCGGAAGAAATGTTATTAGAGTTATAGAATAAAAAATAAAGTGAAAGCAGAAAAACAAATGTCAAATGGTTTCTTTGTTATAGCTGAACATGTTTCTTTGAGCCTATACTGTAGTCAAATTTATTTAGAAATGCAATATGCATTATTGTATATAAAAATATTGACGATAAACTTTTACATATAACCATTTTACATGGAATAATTGTTCATTCCACACCAGTTTTGCTTCCACTCAAGATGACTGTGAAAGTGTTGCGGTCGGTGACTCCGGTGTTGTTTTCCCGTAAACACAAAACTGGTTCACGATAATCACGTGTTTCTTCTCACAGCATCTGTTTCCTAAATCTGCAGCTTTATTTTTTGGGTATTATTAAACGGGACCTCTTTTGTTTTGAACGGTCAGTGGACTCACTCGCATGTCCTCTCCGGAGTGACGTCACGGAGGGACACTCCACGCGACAAGTGTGTAGACAAGATGGCGCTTGCTGTTGTGCCATAGAAGTAACCAGTGCTTGACGAAAAATCAGGTTAGTAAAATATCTCCTTTTAAAAACAACTCCCGTCGCATCGTGTTTACATCGGTGGCGGAAATCAAACGACATCAGTATATTTCAACCGTTAAGCATGCTAGTCTCACTCTAGTCTTGTATGATTTTAGCATTAGCACACTAGCATCTCGTGTGCTTGTTAACTTTCCTCTATAACAGGCTTAATTGAGATAGCGAACTAACTGAGCCGCTCTGAACTCAGCAGCTAACCCGGTTAATTCTTTAAAACTATGAAGATGATGGAGGAGGTTACGCTTAGCAACATTCGCCATTCGCGCGCCTAAAAGCCTTCAAAGTCAACCTGGTAGTTTAACTAGTTAAATGAGATCAACAGGACTGCACATCTTCGTTTAATTACAACCTTATACTTGAATGAGTGTAAAATCAGAGTGATTAAAAACAAGCAATTGCTATGCATTACCAAATTACCCAAACCAATATTAATGTGCTCTACGTAAAATGAACTAGCTAAACAAAACTAATGTAAATAAATTAGGTATATTCGTAGCTTGTTTTTGTTAAACACACGTGGGGCCCTAAGGAACCGGGGTGTTATTTTGGTCGTGACACAGATAATCAGGCGACCGTGGAGCTAAATAAGGTACTCACGTTTGCTTAAGCCGGGTTGTTTACATGCTAAGCTAAATACTTACTGATGTTAACAAGCCTGAAGTCGTGCCCCAGTTTCGTTTCGTTTTACAGATAATTTTTAATAACATAATATTTCCTGTTTCTAGACATGTAGCATCATGTAAATACCGTGGTTTATGTAATGGCTTGTAAATACCAAGCTATTTGAATATGGTCCTGATGTATAAAATTTCAATAGGTTTTGTGACAGTGTATTTTTGTGTTACTTTAAAGACTTTAAAGTACCTCAGTGTGCTTAAGTATCATCTAATATTTAATATTAACACAAATGAGCTATTATATATTCTATAAATATGTGTGAAAACATGGGACCTTTTTGTTATTTTATGCTAAAAAGGGCTCTAAAATGACATTTTTTATTTTCAGTTTGAAAAGAAAAAATGTCTCAAGTAATTTATAGAATCAAACAAAAATGAAGTTTTGCTCAAACAAATACATTGTCATTTTATATAATTAGTCAACACCATGTTTTAAAGGGTTAAAAATTCAATATTTGGTGGAAGAACTCATTTTCAATCACAACAAATACTTTTTTTTCCTTTTTTGACCACTTGTTATTTTACAGGGGGGAAGTTAATTTGAAATTTGGAAGAACCTTTATCTTACAATAATTGAATGAAACAACATTTTCATAAGAACATTTTACATAAACCTAATAATTAAAATTAAATTAAAAAATGTCAAAAATTCTCCATAGATGTGTGCATAAGCTCTCTCTCTTTTTCTCTCTCTCTTTGTCAGTGTCAATCTTGGCAGGAAAACATTTTTCCTCCTGTAGTGTTCTTGGAAAATAGTTTTATTGTGTCTCTCCTAGATTGCTCTTTTGATATGGCATTGTGTACACTGTGTTTACCACGGTTCATTTGGTATGGGATCACTGATCACACTAAATACTGTAAACAATGACGCATATGCACTGTCGTTCCAAAGTTTGGGTTTGGTAAGAGTTTAAAGTTTTTAGAGCACCAAAATACAGTTAAAATAATTTAATTAATTGTGTGTGTGTGCACACTATTTACACAATATTATAAATATTCTAAAATGTAAAACGTTTATTCAAATCTGTATTTATTTTAAACTCATTCGTATTGTATTGTTCTAATACATTTAAATTAGTTATTTCAGTCATAATTAAACATATTTGTTGAATTATTTATTATAAAATAAAAAATATTAAATTATTAAAATTCTGTTTTACTCATTTATCTTAAGTGACTAAGTGTCATCTAAAGAAAATTCCTATTTCTAATAATAAAAAAGTTATATTATTGCAATGTAAAATATATATGTTTTTCGTTTTAATACAATTTCCAAAGTAATTTATTCCTGTAAAGGCCAAGCCGAACTTTCAAAAGTAATTATTGCATCAGCTTTCACTGTCACATGATTCATCAGAATACATTCTAATTGGCTGATAAGCATCTGGAAACCATGATGCATTTTACATTTTTAAGATTCTTTGATAAATAAAAAATAGCAGCAGTCAACAAAAGACTTTGTAACTACATATCACTTTAGCATGAAAAACCATTTTACTGACCCTAGAACAAAATATATTGATACTGTCAGATTTTGTATGATTAGAATTAATCTATTCTAATTGAACTAATCTATATATTGGAATTTGTAGATGCATTAATATTCTTCACAAAAAAACACATCCATTCTAATCTGATCCTATTTTTTCTGTAGATTAACCATCATGCCTTGGGAGGAGTTGGTTTCACTGCTGGCTGCCGTCACAATAGTGATGTGAGGAAGGCAGTGACCAACTGTGATGGACAGGTGTAAGCACGTGGGTCGCTTAAGGCTTGCGCAGGACCACTCGATCCTGAACCCGCAGAAATGGCACTGTGTGGACTGCAACACCACCGAGTCGGTGTGGGCATGTCTTAGCTGTTCTCATGTAGCATGTGGACGCTACATAGAGGAACATGCGCTTCAGCACTTTAAGGTATGCTTAGGTCGTTTGTACATCAAAGCTGTGATAAACATGAGTTAATGTCGTGTGACAGATAGAATATGATAAAAGTCACAAAAATATGTTACATTAAATAAATCCTAGTGTTAGAAGAACATTTTTTTTTTTTTACTAATTTCAAATCTTCATTCAAACAAACTTATGAATTGGACATGGCTGTTTTTTAAAAGATCAAGAACCACTGTTTGTCTGACTAAAATCCCTGTTAAGCATTTTTTTATTAAACTGTTTTTAAGGTAAATGGACAATGGTTTTATTCAACGGTGTCTTTAACAAATTATGGAATATTCCGGAATATCAAAGAAATTCTAGACCGACATTGAGTCAGAGAATTTTATATTTGGCATGGAATATCATGATATTTGTCATTTAAAATCTTACATTGCGTTTACCAATTTAATTTTGCGTTGTTTCACGTTTTGCCTATTGTTATGGTTGGTCTATATTTTCTGTGCTATATATTCCTTTCCCGCTTGTCAACTAGCAAGCAAATATATTAAAACATTATGAGTCTGGATATCAAGAAGCATAAGTTGTTGTTTTTTTTTTTTACTAAAAATAAACGGAAGTGAATGAGACTGGAAGTCTTGACACATTTGAATTTTTAACGGCCATGCTTAAGTGAAAAATAAGGTTGGATATGTTATGGAAAGTCAGCTTTTAGTCAGTGAAAATCAGGGAAAACCTTACATTTATTGTATTTTGATATACATGGTAAGACACCATGAAGGTAGCCTTCATGCTGGCTTCAATAAACAAACAAATAAATAAATGCAAATAAAGTTTTTAATACAAATAACAGCCAAAATTATAGTTTCTGTTTTTTAGACATTTGCCATGTCACCTTCAGATGTATAACTTTAAAAATGATCAAGTTCTTCTCAGATAATAACTGACTAATTCTGAAAGAATATTTCATTTAATTTACTTATAAAGCACAAATAAACACAAAAGTAGTTGACCACAGTGCATTAGATTCTGACGGTATGATGACCTTGGATAAAAATATCACGGTTTCGCGGTTTGACGGTATTGTGATTGCTGCTGTAAAATATATTCCTTTTAAAAGTCTGTGTAAAAAACAAAAACTTTTTCCCCTTTGAACACAATACATTTTATTTTGAGAAATATTTCCAAAATATTTTAACAGTAAAAATGTCAGGCTAAATATTTAAAGTAAATCATTGAAGTAAATTCTGCTGTCTTCATTAGTTTCAAAAACATGTATTTCTTTACAATTTAAAACGGTAATTTTAGATATCTTTTCTGCGTAAAAAAAAAAAGTAGTTAAAAAAAATCTTGCACATACCTTAGGAATGGTATAGCAGAAAATCTTGGCGGTTTTAAAACCTTGACTTTTCCAAACCGTGGTATACCTTGAAAACGGTTATCGTCCCATGCCTAATATATATATATATATATATATATATGTGTGTGTGTGTGTGTGTGTGTGTGTGTGTGTGTGTGTGTGTGTGTGTAACAATAGACAGAAGGTAAAAGAGTAGAAAAATATAAATATATAAAAAAAAAATATATATAAAAAAAACCAATAAAAGAGACCATGACTTTTGAGTTAAAATATTGTGAAGTTTCATTGATATTGTTTTCATAATGAAGTTTGATTTGTTCATAGGAGCAGCACCACCCTTTGGCCCTGGAGGTGAATGAGTTGTATGTGTACTGCTACTTGTGTGATGACTACGTGCTGAATGATAATGCGACGGGCGACTTAAAGCTGTTGCGTAGCACGTTAAGTGCCATTAAGAGCCAGTGCTATGAAGTCACCACACGTAGTGGCCGTACCCTTCGCTCATCCTCTGCTAATGGAGATCAGCTGTCGCCTAGCACGCAGGAGCTGCAGTTGCGGGATGAGGACCGCATGTTCACTGCGTTGTGGCACCGCCGGCGTGCTCTAATTGGTCGCGTGTTTCGCCTGTGGTTTGCACAAACTGAACGGGGAAAGAAGCGGTTGGAGGAGGAGCGGCAACAAGAGGAAGAGGAGGAGAGGAAGCGGGAAGCACGAGAAAGAAGACTGAAACTCAAACGGCAGCACAAGGAAGAGTTGGAAAGCGCACCTCCGAGGAAAAGCCATCGAATCCGACGACAGAGCCTGAAGGCAACTTCTGTGAAACCCAAAAGAGCACCAGCCAATAGCACTAAATCTGTGAGGCGCAAGTCTGCTCCTGCTCGCGTCTCAACTCCTACTCCACGAACTCCCAGAGAGAGAACTCCTCAACAGAGGCCCCGTCCACAAGCCAAGGCCAAACGGCCCCGGGCTCCACCTCCTAAAACAGGTGATTCGCCCATCAAACGGCGACCCACTGTAACTCCAGGAGTGACAGGTTTGCGCAACCTTGGCAATACTTGCTACATGAACTCGATATTACAGGTTCTGAGTCACTTGCACGTATTCCGGGAGTGCTTTTTGAGACTGGATCTGAACCAAGCGCTGGAACTGCTAGCCTCTGCGGTCAGCCGCAAGTTAGGACTTGCTGCTCAGCGCGTGATCCAGCCCAAAGGCCTTAACCAGGGGTCCGGGCTCAGTGGAGGGGCCTCCCGTTCACGCAACATGGAGCTCATACAACCCAAGGAGCCCAGCTCCAAACATATCTCGCTTTGTCACGAATTACACACACTGTTTCAGGTGATGTGGTCAGGCAAGTGGGCTCTGGTGTCCCCATTTGCAATGCTACATTCTGTGTGGCAGCTGATTCCAGCATTCCGAGGTTATGGACAGCAGGATGCGCAGGAATTTCTTTGTGAACTCTTAGATAAAGTCCAGCATGAGCTGGAACGGACCAGAACATTAACACCTGCCACTGTTCCGGCCAACCAGAGACGCCTTATCAAACAGGTGCTCAGTGTGGTCAACACCATCTTTCATGGCCAGCTCCTCAGTCAGGTAATGAGTTTCCTGATTAATATGTAAACATTAAACCAGCTACAGACTGTACAAGTACTCACAGTGGGTCAAGGGTGACAGTTGCAAGGCTTTAGTCTTGTGCTCAATTTTTATATCTGTTTTTTATGGAAGTCCATTCCTGCCACTGAATAATAAATAAAAATAGAATTCTGATAAATTCTGATAATTTTTTTGAGTTATAATGTCGCAATTCCGAGTTATAAAGTCAGAATTCCGAATTATAAAGTCAGAATTCTGAGTTCTCAGTTATAAAGATGCAATTCCGAGTGATAAAGTCTGACCATAAATGGAATGTTAAACTGGGAATTCTCACTTTCTAACTTGGAATTGCGGCTTTATAACTCTGAATTCTGACTTTATTATTCGGAATTCTGACTTTGTAACTCTGATTTCTGACTTTATAACTCTGAATTGCGACTTTATAACTCTGAATTCTGACTTTATTATTCGGAATTCTGACTTTGTAACTCTGATTTCTGACTTTGTAACTCGGAATTGCGACTTTAGAATTTGGAATTACGACTTTAGAACTTAGAATTCTGACTTTATTACTCGGAATTGCGACTTTGTAACTCGGAATTCTGACTTTGTAATTCAGAATTCTGACTATAACTCGGAATTCTGACTGTAACTTGGAACTGCGACTTTAGAACTCGGAATTCTGACTTTTTAACTCGGAATTGCTACTTTATAACTCGGAATTCTGACTATAACTTGGAATTGTGACTTTAGAACTCGGAATTCTGACTTTTTAACCTTGGAATTGCTACTTTATAACTCGGAATTCTGACTTTTTAACTCTGAATTGCTACTTTATAACTCGGAATTCTGACTATAACTTGGAATTGTGACTTTAGAACTCGAAATTCTGACTTTTAAACTCGGAATTGCTACTTTAGAACTCGGAATTCTGACTTTATAACTCTGAAGTGTGAACATAACGCGCAATTCTGACTTTTTAACTCGGAATTGCAACTTTATAATTTTTTTTTCATTAAATTATTTATTTTTTATTATTCAGTGGCAGGACCGGCTTCCATAGTTTTTGCATAGCTGTGGTGGTAAAAAAAAAACTCCGATAGTGAGACGTTGAATTATTTTATTACTAATAATTCTAAAGATTCTTTGCTGACTTTTGCTGTGCCCATGAAGTTCATAAGACCATAAGCTAGGGCTGTCCAATCCTGTTACTGGAGTATAAAAGTCCTGAAAGGTTTATTATAACCTGTCCTAAATGTACCTGCCTAAAAGTTTATAGAAATCATAAAGACCTTTATAAGTTGCCTCATATGTTTCGAGGTTAGAGTTGCCCTCCAGGAGCAAGACTGGGTACCCTGGTGTAGGTTGTCCTAGTTGACATTTTTAGGTTCCAGTAGTATGTTCCCAAGTGTCCCAAGCTGCTGTAGGCCATTAATGTGCACTTTTGTGAAGGCCGTGTAGGCCTAGGTTCAGCAGAAACGCACGTTGATGACAAATACTTACCTATGCAGAAAGTACAGAGAACAGCAAAAGGTTACGTGTGTGCCATTTGGGCCAAATTGAAAACTGGGTGCAGTACACTGTTTACACTGCATGATTTGTTTCATCAATGCTGCCACAAGGGGTACTGTGGAGCATACTTGTGACAGCTTGTGCTTTCACTATGACAAACGTTGAGGCAAACACTGGTATTATTTTACTAAAGTGTCTTGTTTTTTTCTTGTAGGTGAGGTGTTTAGCATGCGATCATCGCTCAAACACAATAGAGCCCTTCTGGGATCTTTCTCTGGAATTTCCAGAACGCTACCACAGCAACAGTAAGGATGCTGCACAAGTTCCTTGTGGCTTGACAGAGATGCTGGCTAAGTTTACAGAGACTGAGGCATTGGAAGGAGCCATATATGCTTGCGACTACTGCAACAGTGAGTTGGAAGCATTTAAGGAACACTTCACTTTTTGGAAATAGGAACTTAGTTGCAGATGCAGTGATATCACAGTTAGTTAGGTAACTGGGTATTATTTTCAGGTGCTGTGTAATCTCACTGCACCTGCTGCAGCCATGGTGTGGCAGCAATGTTCCTTGATTATTACGCCAGAATGAGAGTTTCTAGCCATAACAACTTTTAATTTACTATGGATTTATGCTAAGCTAAATAAAAGTGCTCCAAAGTACACATCGTTTTCAAGTTTTACATCAAAGTTTTACCCAAAAAAATACAATCCCACTGATCAAAAAAGACATCGATGTACTTACCCAATTTCTTGTTTTGCTTTCTTTATAAGACAAACGACGGCGATTCTGTTCGAAGCAGGTGGTCTTGACTGAAGCTCAGAAACAGCTGATGGTTCACAAACTGCCTCATGTTCTCAGATTGCACCTCAAACGCTTCAGGTATCCACACACATGCATTTTTCACAACTTTGGGGTTTCTGTGGTTAGTTCGTTGTTAATGCGTGTATATGTTTAGGTGGTCTGGTCGAAACCACAGGGAGAAGATCGGTGTTCATGTTCAGTTTGAGCAGGAGCTGAACATGGAGCCGTACTGCTGCAAAGACTCCAGCAACTTACCCCATCCTCAACACTTCCTCTACCAACTTTCTGCTGTTGTCATGCATCACGGGAAGGGATTTGGATCTGGCCATTACACTGCTTTTTGTTATAATACTGAAGGAGGTAAAACATTATTCTTT
Organism: Danio kyathit; assembly: GCA_903798195.1. Lineage (NCBI taxonomy): Eukaryota > Metazoa > Chordata > Actinopteri > Cypriniformes > Danionidae > Danio > Danio kyathit. The sequence goes on along the minus strand of LR812522.1, from coordinate 31,385,668 downwards.
GCATCTGCCATTTCAATGAAGAATCCTGTTTGTTGTTGTTTTTATGTAATAGATTTACACAAATGAACTGATTCTTAAACTAAATATATTGCTCTGGTACCAAAAGAAACATGATAACAGAATAAATAGAATGGAGATTTCAGAGACTAAAGATTTCTGTAAGTGGATTAAAATGAATTACTATGTATAAAATATCTAATTAGAAAATATATTTATTTTTCTTTAAGTGAAACTGAAACTGTGTGTAATACTTCAATCAAATACTCAAGCTATTCATGTTCCAAATGTCACTTTGCATGTTTGATTGCTTGATCTTTCTAATGCTGTGTTCACACCGGATGCGGCATGCGCAAATGCATCACACTATTTTATTTTACATTTTGAGTTTGCCCACTTCATTCGCATGTCAAATTCACTTTACAATAGACGTGGATTTGCGTCATGGCCAGGGTTTTTGTCTGCCTGGTGACTCTAGCTTTGATGCTAAATGGCTAACATGGATTCTATTGAGAGTGTAGCTGTGCTTTGTGCTTTAAGGCTGATTTATATTTCTGCATCAAGTGCACGTGTGTGGTCCGGCGCAGCCTTCGAGTGGTCGCATAGCCCTCGCTGAGGCTGACGCTCAAAAAATGTAACTACACGTCGCAACAACACGTAGCGCAAGCTCTGTGATTGGCCGGCTTGTTAACGCTAACAAGTGTGGGCGGGACCAAGAGCCGCACGAACCCGTTGGAGCGAGTGTTTACAAGTGTCGAGTCCTGTGAAGGAGCTCCAGATGGACAGTTTTGTTTTGTGTTTACCTTATGATTTAAGTCGTTGCACGTCTGCCGGTTCCCGCCTCAAAATGAGCGGGTTTGAGCCACTTGTACATTAAGGTAGTGTTCAAAAAAAAAAAAACACGCAAAGAAACTTGACACAGAGGAACATAACCTTCTGCCAGCTAGTGTTTCGGAAGTATTATTGCATAGCAACATAACACGCAGAAGTATAAATACATGGCAACGCGCAAGGCATGTGCCATGGGTCACGCCGATCACTTGACGCAGAAGTATAAACCAGGTTTTAGGAAGACTGATAAACAGCATAGATTAGTTCGGCGCCTTGACTGAGTCCATTAGATCCTTTCCGAGTTCGAATCCCGGCTCAACAACATTTCCCTACCCGACCCCTCTCTCTCTCTCCAGCTACGCTTCCTGTCACAATGCTGTCCTATCTAATAAAGGCAAAAAGGCCAAAAATAAATCTGTAAAAAAAAAAAAAGACTGTTTGGATATCTTAATAGCTCAAAAACACATTTTCTTCTCCTAACAATTGCCTAAGAAGTACTTTAGCAAACAATACAGTAGTTCTATTACATGAGGGTTTAAAGTACAAATAGAACTACTGTATTTTTGTATTATATTTACTGTATCATGAGGCCTTGCCTCATACTGTAAACACTAGTTTAATTTAAACAATAAAATGGTCATCACCTTCTCTTCCTCCACAAATTCCAAACCTGTTTGAACACCACCTGTCGAACACAAAAGAAGATATTTTGAAGAATGTCGCAAACCAGTAATCATTGACTTCCACAGTATCCGCTTGTTAAGTTGTGATGGAATACTGTTTCCGGGTCCAAGCCACTACTCATTTGAATTGAGAAAATATTTGTTTATGACCTTTTTAGCCATAACACACATTAAAGTGAATTTTATAAAAAATCATGGTGTACACAACACTCTCTGGACTTGTTGCATCACTGACACCAATATTTTAACAATTTATAAATAATTACTCACTTTCTGGCCATCAGATATTAGGCATAGTTATATTTATATTGCGATCGTGATTTTCGAAAGTAATACATCACTTTGTAAACGTTTATTATTACCATTTGTTGAGTCTCCCCGTACAGTTTGATAAAGCGATTGGGCCCAGAATTCGCTTCACATGATGTCACACTTAACAAGCGGATATGTACTATGTGTGTCAATGGCTACTGGTTATCAGCATTCTTCAAAATATCTTCTTTTGTGTTAAACAGAAACTCACAGTTGTACTGTATATACTGTATGTACTGTATATGCTCAGTACATTTCATTTTTTATTAGGTGAACTATCATTTTAAATACTCATGGTTTCCATAATGATTCAATAATACAGAACACAAGCCTTTAAAGCATTTTAATTAACACGTCTTCTCTCTTTCTCTGTTTCCAGGGTTTTGGGTGCACTGTAATGACTCTAAACTGAGTGTGTGCGCGGTGGAGGAAGTGTGTAAGGCCCAGGCCTACATTCTCTTTTACACGCAGAGAAACGTTCAGGACAAAAGCAAAGAGAGTGACCTCTGACCCTTCAGATGTAGAGACTGTCCGTTTGTACATTCTGTTCATATAGTTTCAGGACGGTTAGTATGTCTCCTTTTTCTAGTGTACAGCAAATGTGGAAGAGGGTATGTTTTTGTCACACGCACACTTATGCCTTACAGTTTTACAGATTTCGGCATCCTTGCAGTGATTGTAGCGTTTCATTTGTGTGTGTGTGTATGTGTGTGCAAAGAGAGTGAATTTGGTCCAAGCCTGAGGCATTATTGCTCTCCCTAGTGTCCGTGTTCATCGTGTGCAAACCAAAGTTGAGTTGTGAATGTGTACCGAGTCTGAAACATTTGCAGCGTCAGTATAAAAAGAGGTTTTCTGTCTTCATATCTCAAGTGTTTTATTATCTTCAGACATATTATTTGTTTTTGATAAGTGCCCTGCCAAGTCAGATCAGTTTTAAGATGTTAATAACTTTTAAACGAGGCGCGATTCAGGAATTTTTCTGTCACCTTTTCAGAATGTAGTTTTTATACCTGGTATTTGGGTAGACGACTTTTTTTTCCCATTTTACAGGAAAACATCAAAGATTTTTTCACCAGCAAAAAAAAAATAGACGATGTATGCTGTTATATTCTCCCTTTGTCTGTTTGTGGCGTTTAGACTCTCCTCTGTAGTTCGTACTCTTATTTTGGATGTGCGTGTCTGTTCGACTCTCACACACTCCTGCTCAAATCTCCTGTTTCCACATCTTGTTTGCTGTTCAAATCCATTTTCCTCCTCCGCTTTTGAGCAGGTATAGATGTAAAACTATGCAAATTGTTACCTCAATTCATAGAGAAATTTACCTCAATAAAAGGAGAATATTTTTGCATTTTTCTAAACAACTCGTCTCGGTTTTCTTTACTGTGTTAAACGTTGGTGATTTGTTTATTTTATGAAGTGCATGTTGCTTCATATTTTACACTTTTGTTGAACAATTGAAAGCACCAGGGGGGTGTGATTTATAAAATTGTAAACCTTTCTAAAAAATGAACGTACACCAGAATATATTTTAATTATGTTATTTATTTATTAATGATGGCTCATATGATCATTTAAACTGGTTCAGTAAATTTTCCCATCAAGTTTTTTTTTATAGAAATAAGGTATGCACTTTTCTGCTCACTTTGTGCATCATGTTTATTAATGAGACCCCAGATTGTTCACATCATAAATCCTACAACAAACCATTCTAAAACTAACTCTAGCTCATATCATGAATAAATGATTACACCAATTTATTCCATTCCAACCTGATCTCATGGGAAAACAATGACTTTATCTTTTGATAAATTAGTAGCTAATTTATTTATTTATTTTTTTAGAAAGAAAATGTTCAAAACTATGAATTCATACAAACTAGTTACTAAATTACCTATAATACTCAAGTATATATACCTATACTATAAAATTAGTTAAGTATTGACCTGATTTTTATACTTGCATAATTTTCACATAAATAGATCATGGACCTTTAAAACTAATGTATATTTTGCTACCCTTTGTCTTAAATACTTTCTACATAATAACAGTAGTCAAAGCAATCATTGTTAGCTAAATTTAAACGCCTTTGAATTAATCGCAAATCATTTTTAAACTTGCATTGTTGCGTAAACAGCAGTTTCTACTATGATGATGTCACAACTACTATTTTTAAATCTTCTAAGAATATGTTTACCCGACTGTGTTAAAAACAAACGTTTTTGCTCTTTGCATTTGACGATTTACTTAGTTTTGTTTACTGTGTTAAACTAAAGTACATGTTGTTTCCTATTTCACACTTTTGTTGAACAATTGAAAACACCAGTTTTACTTCCTAAAACTGAACGTACGCTTAAATATATTTAAATTTATTTATTTATTTATTAATGATCGTGGCTTGTATGATGATTTAAACTGGTTCAATAAATTTTCCCATCAAGTTATTTTTTTTTATATCATAAATCCTACAACAAACTGCAGCTCATATCACTAGCTGTGATTACACAAGTTAATACTACAACCTGATCTCATGGGAAATCATAATAACTTAATGTTTTAATAAATTAGAGGCTAATTTATTTGATTATTATTTTAGTAAGATGGTATAATCAAAGACTGTACAAATTCAGACAAATTACCGAACCATAATAAAATATAACACATTGACGTGATTCTTAAACTTGCATAATCTCATTTACATCTGTGTTACACTAATGTATATTTTGCTGCTCTGCATATAATGCATAATTCGGTCATAAAAACTTCCTACATAGTTACAGTAGTCAAGGCAAATGCACGGCGCAATAAGGTGCAAGATGTGTTTCCACGATGTGTTGCTATTTTCAGACCAACGCAACCTTAATTTTCCCGTTTTCCTCCACGTTGTTTAAATAGTAAATCCATTTGCACCACTTTGTGGACTCATGGGTGTTTCGGTCTAGAAAAGAGGTGTGTTAAGGTGCATTGTTGGCTATTTTGAGGAACTAAAATAGACTGCGCAATAGACCAGCAGAAAGCAGGTCTAAAGTCCAGCAGAGAGCACGTTAGTTGTGCGCCTCGCTTACACATTGATTAATACACGCAGGATGTAGAGCAATACGCAAATGTCTTTACAAATGAAAAAGAATTAAAGGATTTAAATATTTTAAAAATTATTACTTTCTACATAAATATAAAAACCACTGCTTTCATGCCTTCATCTCGGGGGGCTTTTTTAGTTTATTCATGACAACTTGCTTTCGTATAATGTTATGATAACGTTATTATTAGCGGTATTATTTATTATATGCATATTTATATTTGTTTTATTAAAAACAAGCTTAGATTTGTCCACCTGTCAGGTTGTGGATCATATGGGGCATAGCATGTGTATTTGGAAATAACTCATTTTTTTGACCACACTTCTTTATTATTGTTCATTTATTAGTTTGCTGGAAATTAGAACTGAATTCAGAAATAGTTTTAAAACAAATCTTTGCGCTTAAACTAAATTATGTAGGTTTTTTTTTTTTTTTTTTTTTTTTTTTTTTTTTATGTATACAGGGACAATGTACAACATGACATGTTGTGCCAGAGTTAGCTATAAAGCTAATTTACATCTGTTAATGGATGTCTGTGCCTACAACACCTTTCCTTATCCACGATTAAGAGAGTGAAAGTAAAGGCCGATTGGAGGAGGTTCACTCTTTATCCTCGCTGCAGATGCTGTTTAACTGTTTTCTCGATAGTGAAACGTTCAGTTTTTCCACTTGCAAAGTCGCCATGTAAATAGCCAACTAACTCTTAAAGGGAATGGGAGATGAGACTCAGATTGGTTTATTCTCAAAACACACCCAAACTCATTAAGAGAATAAGTCGTCCTTAAAATAGCAAAAGTCGATTCGGACACGCCCTTAATGCTTTTGCACCATGCACTTTAGACTTTGCGCCTAGATTGTTAAAATAGAGCCCCCAGTGTTTCATTAAGCCTCGCTTTGCCCACCACTACGCATAATTGTCACAATATATCACAATATCACGTAAACACTCCTTACATCCAAACAATGCAGTCAAATGACGAAAGATTCAAACAATTTCAAGTACTGTACAATTTATTGTCTTTAAAAAAAATCAGGGAGTTCAAAAGGTAGTATGTTCTAGATGAGACAGCCATTTGATATTTTACAAATATCAAAAACACTGTGAAAGCTGTGCGCATTACGATTTGCTTCCTGATGAATTTGTTCACCTTGCAAAAGCCCTTCGGTGAAGTAAAGCCAAGCAGCCGTACTCTTTACACGCTCTCATTCACTACACAGAGTACAAATGAGTATAAAGTTTTTATCTCGCCAAAACTCCAAAAACGTTAAATCGGGCACTGCCTCGTACCCGTGCATAGTTTCATGCCTTACTTAATGCTGAGTATATGCTGTTCGCTAACAGCCGCCGTTCAGTTTTAAACTAGTTTGTTTTTGTTAATAATGCCTATGTTTTTTTTTTTTTGCATGGGACTGGAGTGTGTTTATGTTTTTTGTACAGGACTGTGCAAAAGTCTTAGATCTCTAGTATTTTTATTAACAAAAATGGTTAAGTTCTTTTTTCATTCATTCATTTTCTTTTGGCTTAGTCCCTTTATTAATCAGGGGTCGCCACACTGGAATGAACTGCCAACTTATACAGCATATGTTTTACACAGCGGATGCCCTTCCGGCTGCAACTCAGTACTGGGAAATATCCATACGCACTCTCACACACTTAAGGCCAATTTAGTTTATTCAAGTCACCTGTACCACATGTCATTGGACTGTGTAGGAAACCGAAGCCAATACTGGAAGAACATGCAAACACCACACAGAAATGCCAACTGACCCTGCCGGGACTCAAACCAGAGACCTTCTTGCTGTGATGTGACAGTGCTAACCACTGAGCCACTGTGTTGCCATTTTTTTTTTTTTTTTTTTTTAAATAAAAAAAAAAAAGAAATTTTGGGAAATATCAGTTTACATTTTCAAACATTTATTTTTGCCATTAACTGTATTTATTCAGTGAGATCTTTTTTTTTTTGTTTTTAATCTGAAAGCTCCCAGTGCTCCACACAGAGATTTGATCTAGCCATCATCATCAGGCCCATAGCCAGGGGGGTTCTTACAAAGTCTACAATTTGGCCCATATGTGAGCTCATTTGTCTGACTTTTTTTTTTTTTCCAGTATGCCGTCATAAATTGTGAAAATAACCGATAAAAGAAAGCTTTCAGAAAAGTTTAATTATTTATTTTTTTAAATGGACAAATTCTGACTGAGGAAATGAGCTGGCCAGTTTGTTATTTGCATATAGGCTACAGTGTTTAATTTAATTCTTTTTTTAATGATGGATGATAATAAATTAATATTTGAAATTTTTGAAAATTTTCTTTGTTCAAAAATTTTTATTTAAAATTCTAATCGCATTACATTAGTTATAAAACTGCAATAACGTACATTTTAAATGCACATTTGTAAATAACACAATTTTTTGTAAACAAAGTATGGTAAGCACACAAAAATGTAGGAAATATATTTGTTGCATCAAAAAGTGTGGTAATGATAACCATCCAACAAGCTAATCCACAAATTGGTGCTTAAAATATCACTAAAATGCAATATTTGAACCTCATAATTTAATAGAAAATGAAGCAAATAACAGCAAAAGGTCCACTTTTGAGAAGAAAAAAAAAGAACCACCCCTTTTAATAGACTGGCTACGGGCCTGATTATAAAGAAATTTAGACAAACTAAATCCAGAAGAACCAAGGCAACATCTCCAAGACACTTCAAGAAACCTGCTGGCAAAGCTACAGTACTATATAGCATCTTAGACAATATGCTGTAAAGTGAGGATGCTTTCAAAAATAATGTCATAAAAGAATTTAATTTATCAACTGACTAAATTAAATCCTTTGCATTCACAACGGCTTTTGCCATTGGTTTGCTTGCACACAGTTTTTCAGCTTTCCTGAAGGATCTTGGAGATGTTGGAACAGTTCTTCTGGATTTATTCTGTCTCATTTTCTACTGTTTCTTCATGATGATTGTGAGATCGGATCTTTCTGGAGCACTGTAGTACTATTGAGGGGAGAAACATACCTTTCCAAGCTTCAAAAACAATAAACCAATTGCTTCGCAAAATGATTCATGGTTTCAAAGCGTTTGAACGGACACCTGCTGGTCAAAACCGTGTAAATGCAACAAAAAAATCAAGTGCATTATAATTTTTTTTCCAAACACTACGAATTAAAAATTGAAAGTATAACATATAAATACACTTAGATTATCTAAAATCATTAAATATTAAGTGTATGCATAATATGCGATATTTCGGGTCTGAATGAAGCTGCATGATTCGTGTAGGTTTTTATCGTATAACACGAATCACCCCAAGCAGAGAACCATTACATTTGTTTAAACGTTTCAAAACTATTAATAATGTAACAAAGCCCCGTTTACTGAAATCAATGATTTGAACAAAAGATTTGTAAAGGTTTCGAAGTAGTGTTTCGAAAGCTGTCATCACTAGCGTACTAGCTATTTGAAGACTCATTGGATTATTACAATTAACGACAAAAACAATGTAAACTGATGTTTCCTACTGACAAGCTACAACAAAAGGTTGATATTTAAAAGCACCAAAACCAACTTGCCTATAACCTCACCCCTTTTTGATGTCTCGGCTATTGTTACTAGACACGCCCCTTACTGCTTATTGGCAAAAGTGCGGTGAACTGCGTTTTTCAAATATTGCTTAGCTGACCTGTAAAACCTATTTTTGGCCTAATTGGCTGGTCACACTAACGATGCTAAATATAATGATAACTATATCTGTGTTCACACCAGCAAACAATAGCGATCTGTTTATTTTTAGAATATGCTTTTATTTTTGCACTGCCACCTTGTAACCTGCAGATGTCTTCAGTGTGCTATGATTCTAGCGCATCTGACCAGTGAATCCAGCTCGTGTAATTATCGAATCAAACAGTGAAATTAGCTATCGCGGTCAGTGTTGGCGAGGAAAAAAAATGTATATATACCAGCACAAAGATGCTAAAACTATACTCAATACCTGAGGTACTTTTATACTTCAATTTGCTTGCTTATTTTGCTGAAAAATTTTATCATTCTCTCTCTAACAAAAAATATTTTTCAGAATAGTCAATATCTTTTATGTTTTAAAGGAGGGCTTAACATGACGCAATATGAGCTTCTCCACAATGTTGTCTGTAGCTTTAAATTGTGAAAGCTCTTTATATTTTAATAGATTCTGATTGGCTGTCAGTGTTTTGTTTATAAACTGAAAAACAAAATCCCAAAGTGATCCCAAATGTATAGTTTCTCTACATCTTTATTGATATACCTGTGGTCTGAACTCTGCTGTCATTTTAATTTCGTATATTTTCAGAAATTACGGTAATTTTCTTAATTTCGTTTATCTTTATAGTTATCGTGCTAAGTGTGAACGGCTCTTAAGACTTTTGCACAGCACTGTACATCTCAATAGTCATCTCCACGGCTTACCACTTCTTTGCATGTGGGTCTGAGCAAGATGGTGTGTTCAAACTGAGCAGTGTACGAGCCCTTGGCATCACACAGAGGAGGGTACGGGTCGATGATGCCCAGGTCACACAGGTTCTTCAGCGCCATCAGGTATTTGCTTTCGCCCAAACGGTCCAGCCAGCGGCGACAGAAAGCAAGGGTGCCGAAGTTCTCGTTTACCACGTTCAGCAAGTGTTTTGCCCTCGGAAGCCTGAAGTTCATTAAAGAGAGGTTATAAAATAGTTACATTTTAAAAAATAATTGAGAAGTTCAGTTTCTGAACAGCATGAACGTTCTGCAAAACATCTACTTTTTGGATTTCTGAATTGAAAGTTGTACAGCATTAGAGTGAGACAAGGGTGAATGAAAACATTTTTTATTTTGGGGTGGCGGGGCGGGGGAGGGGTAAACGGTTATTAAATCTGATAATTGACTCGAGTCAATAGCTGCATATATTAAATTGTTTGCATATTGTGTAGTGCCTGAAAATTGGCTAACTTCTTTGTATTTCGGTTTAAACAGATATTGTTTAGGATCTGCACCAAAGTAAATATGTGCTGAAGTGTCTCTCACAAATTTAAGACATACTTCCTGTCCAAGCAGGTGGTCACATTTGATATATTGACGGATGTTAGCTGATTTTCAGCTGCTGCAAACTTTTTTGATTATTACGCCGGAATGAGAGTATAATTTCTAGCCTAGAAAATCCTAGAAAATAGCAACTTTTCATTTTCTGTCAGTCTTTAAATAGGAAAATTATAGAAATTTTTAATCATCTTTGAGCAAGATGCTAATGGTCTAATCCGAATCAATGATTTATGCTAAGCTAAGTTAAAAGTGCTCAAGCCAGACCCAGAGATCAGCTGAATGGTTTCAAAAAAATGGTTCAACTCAATTGTTAACTCTAGTTGCAAAATGAGCGTATTGTTAAAAAAAAGGTGAGTGTTCCTTCAAGCATTACTCTTACCTGATTGGCACGTGTCCAACATCAAAGTTCTTCATGTAATGTGAGCAGTCCATGTCATCATGCACCACTCCTTTACCAGTGCTGCCGAACGTCTCTATAGCGTACACCTCACCCTCCTACACAGCAATGAAATAATAGAGGTACAGTCAAAATTATTCCATGAACATTATTATTAATGTAACAAATTGCCATTTCCATCTAAGTTCCTTACATTTAGATTTTTAGAAAGGACAATTTACCAAAGTTTGAGCCTTTAGCATTGTAACACTGCAGTGAGCCGACAACAATATAGCAAAGCGCATAAGGGATAAGCACACCTGCTGAGCCCCTAATTGGCCAGGGCCCTATGCACTCTATCACCCTATTTATATATATTAGGGATGCTCAAAATAACCGTGTAACCGTTAACCGAAAGGATGCGTTTGTAATCGATTAATGGTATCAGTTAAACGATTAAAAAATATTATTTTCTATATTTTTAAAATGTGGCTGCATAAGGGACCGATCACCGAAAGCGCTTTTTGCGAGGCGCATATTTTAAATGGTTTTAAGCGCTGTGTATGCGTCCTGCGCGCCTCACATTATGCCATTGTGCGCAATAAAAGTCAACTGAGCCGAAAAAGCGTTTTACGTCAGTCGTCTGTTTCATTCTCCAATTATGTTATGCTGCTCTCTTATATGTGCTAAATATAGCTACAAGTCACAGCACTAGTAGGCCTATTTATTTAGTATAGGTCATGTTGCGCGGCTCCGGGCAAATTTTGATTTGGAGGGAAAATTACCAAAATGTAACGTGATGATTGATAATGACTGGCGGGGAAATAAATAATATATTTCAAATCTCTGTACATAACAGAAAAATAAACAATGATAATGCACCAAAAATAGTGCATTTTTATTATAGTGGCAGAACTTGTCAATTTGTATATTTGCATTCACTTTTTAAAATATATTTATTATCTGTTTTTTAGTCCTGCCTGTAATTCTGTTGCACTGTAGAAGCTCTGTCACGAAAACAAATTCCTCGTATGTGTGAACATACCTGGCAATAAAGCTCTTTCTGATTCTGATTCTGAAGTATATTTTTGGATGGGCCTTGTCAAAAGTCAGCGGGCACTTTCACTTATAAAAAATATAGCACTGAAATTATTTCATTTTTAACAATAAATTAAATTACACAGTGGTTTTATATCAAAAGTTGATAATGATATAAAACATACTACACGTTGATGGTAAAAAAATAAGCTTTTAAGCGATGGCTTTTATTCGTTTCAATATTCAAACATTAAATATTGAATCCATCAAGTTAAATAAAAAACGAATATGAAACATACACATAGCAGGATATAAAGCATATGAAGGACTATTATATTTAGCAAAATGCTGCTCTTTTTATCTTTGTATTTTATCATTTTATTTCTGTTGTTTTAATTATTGTTTTTCTCTTCATAATTAACTAAAGAGCTATACACATTCCCGCTTGACGTTTTAGAAAATATTTTGCGCAGCTGCCCAGTATATATTAAAGATAACCGAGAGAGAAAAAAAACACTGAAACATGTTACATGTCCCCAAATGTCCAACTTATTTAACTGAATCGTATAATGGCCTATAACTGAAATGTTGAAAATCGCTCATTTTAAAAACATTTGTCAAGACATATTGATATTTTTTTTGAGTAAAAACAATACCGGCATTTAACAATCCATATTTATTTTATTTATTCATTCATTTGACTTGTTTATTGGTGCATTTATAGGCTATTATTTAAATCTAACACAATAATGAGCACCTCGGACAGTGCCACTCCGTAAAGCTTTCATGCAAAGTCCAAAAAACTGAAGAAAGATTAGACTTTCTCCGGTGACGGCCGACACGCCGTAACCGTCTTTCAGGTGGTATAGCTGGCATTAAATTACAAAACAAGCATGCTGCAGTCTGGTCTTTGAATTAAAAAAGTACAATTATTTCCTCGTTGTTCAAGGAGTCTGGAAGTTTGTGTTCTATGGATATAGCGATCTTAAGCGTTTCTTTATTCGGTGCGCAGCAGGAAAAAAAAAGGTTTTTCAGCAGTGCATGTACTCGTTGGTAAAGTTCTCAGAGCGAGTTTTGTGCTACCAAATGCAGCACACGGCATGCAATAAACTCACGTTTAGTCAGGCGAAATAAACGTCTCTGCCTAGGATGTCAATCAAATTAATGAAGCTCAAGCCACGAGTAAAACAATAGGCTTTTTTATTATTTTAAGATTTTAGATGGCGGGTTAGTAATTATACTCGGGTAACTATATTCAAGTCAATGAAATAATAACTTTGATAAATAAAATATGTTCGTAAGAATGTGGTGGGCCAGTGACTCCCTTCTCTGCCAGAGACTGCTCTGTGGTTTTAAAACCCTTTTCAAACTGTATCGTTTAGACCTATATCAGTTTTTCATGTTAAATGTAGTGTAGTTTACTTGTGGATGTCTGATGAGTAGCGCGCTTTAGCTGAGAAAGTTGTGGTGGCAACAGAGCCGCGACATCAACACACAGAATCTGTCGGCACAGTTCAGCACGGTTGTCTAACCCTCTGCCGAGAACGGTTTGTAATCGTGCCGCGCCGTTTCAGGCTCAGTGGAGAAACAACCCTAAACGTACTGAAGTGTTCTTAGAATGGTTTGGCACGATAGTGGAAAAGCGGCTATTGTCTTTAACACATGCATCGCGCGCACATGAACGGTGAGCGAGAAGAGTGAGACGGAGGAAATAAGTCATTATGACATAAACTTTAGGCTAATGACTTCTATTAAAAATGTTAAAAGGGTTTTTGTAATATAATAAAAACAGCGGAGCATTAATTAAATGTATATTTTCAGTGGAGCGATAGATTTGAGGTAGCCTAATATTTTTTTGACGGAAGAAAAAAAAAACATGATTGGACAAACAGCCGCTGGTTCTTTAAAAGGGTTCAGTCAGTGTTTTCGTTTTGTAATTTAAATGTGTCATTTAAGTGAAAAATATCTAGGGCAAGACTATTTATTTTATTCTTTTTATTTAGTTTATTCTTTTTTTCTGTGCTGTTGAAAACATACAGGTGCGTAAAGATGCTCTGTTATGTATGCTGCTGTTTGCATGTTAAAATAAATCAGTATTTTAAAATGCAATATTTAATGTGTAACACAAAATAGACACGTCAATTTATTTTTTTCAAATAATAATATATATTAACCGGTTAATATCCGGTTAATGAGCAGCGGTTGTCGGTTAGTAAAATTAACAGAAATGAGCATCCCTAATATATATATATATATATATATATATATATATATATATATATATATATATATATATATATATATATATATATATATATATATATATATACAGGCAGTGCAGAATTATAAGGCAAATGATTATTTTGACCACATCATCCTCTTTATGCATGTTGTCTTACTCCAAGCTGTATAGGCTCGAAAGCTTACTACCAATTAAGCATATTAGGTGATGTGCATCTCTGTAATGAGAAGGGGTGTGGTCTAATGACATCAACACCCTATATCAGGTGTGCATAATTATTAGGCAACTTCCGTTCCTTTGGCAAAATGGGTCAAAAGAAGGACTTGACAGGCTCCGAAAACTCAAAAATAGTGAGATATCTTGTAGAGGGATGCAGCACTCTTAAAATTGCCAAGCTTCTGAAGCGTGATCATCGAACAATCAAGCGTTTCATTCAAATAAGTCAACAGGGTTGCAAGAAGCATCTAGAAAAACCAAGGCGCAAAATAAACTGCCCATGAACTGAGAAAAGTCAAGCGTGCAGCTGCCAAGATGTCAAGATGCCACTTGCCACCAGTTTTGCCATATTTCAGAGCTGCAACATTACTGGAGTGCCCAAAAGCACAAGGTGTGCAACACTCAGAGACATGGCCAAGGTAAGAAAGGCTGAAAAACGACCACCACTGAACAAGACACACAAGTTGAAACGTCAAGACTGGGCCAAGAAATATCTCAAGGCTGATTTTTCTAAGGTTTTATGGACTGAAGAAATGAGAGTGAGTCTTGATGGGCCCGTGGCTGGATCGGTAAAGGGCAGAGAGCTCCAGTCCGACTCAGACACCAGCAAGGTGGAGGTGGAGTACTGGTTTGGGCTGGTATCATCAAAGATGAGCTTGTGGGGCCTTTTCGGGTTGAGGATGGAGTCAAGCTCAACTCCCAGTCCTACTGCCAGTTTCTGGAAGACACCTTCAAGCAGTGGTACAGGAAGAAGTCTGCATCCTTCAAGAAAAACATGATTTTCATGCAGGACAATGCTCCATCACATGCGTCCAAGTACTCCACAGCTTGGCTGGCAAGAAAGGGTCTAAAAGAAGAAAAACAATTGACATGGCCTCCTTGTTCACCTGACCTGAACCCCATAGAGAACCTGTGGTCCATCATCAAATGTGAGATTTACAAGGAGGGAAAACAGTACACCTCTCTGAACAGTGTCTGGAAGGCTGTGGTTGCTGCTGCACGCAATGTTGATGGTGAACAGATCAAAACGCTGACAGAATCCATGGATGGCAGGCTATTGAGTGTCCTTGCAAAGAAAGATGGCTATATTGGTCACTGATTTGTTTTTGAATGTCAGAAATGTATATTTGTGAATGTTGAGATGTTATATTGGTTTCACTGGTGAAAATAAATAATTGTTTTTTGTTAAGTTGCCTAATAATTATGCAAAGTAATAGTCACCTGCAAACACAGATATCCTCCTAAAATAGATAAAACTAAAAACTAAAAACTACTTCCAAAAATATTCAGCTTTGATATTAATGAGTTTTTTGGGTTCATTGAGAACATGGTTGTTGTTCAATAATAAAATTAATCCTCAAAAATACAACTTGCCTAATAATTCTGCACTCCCTGTATATAGGCTACTCAAATTATACACTACCTAACAAAAGTCTTGTTGCCTATCCAATTTTAACAACAACAAATAATAACTTGACTTCTAGGTGATCATTTGGTATCAGAAGTGACTTATATGAAAGGCAAATGCCTCTAGTTTATGCTTATTTTACCAAAATAAGATATGATTATGTCTTGATTTTTTAAAATAATTAATTAGGACAGTAAAGTCTGACTTTGCTTAGACAAAAGTCTTGTCACTTAACAGCAATAATGTACAGTATAGAATATAAAGTCATGGTGCAGAGGAAAAATAATGTTTATTGTGTATGACTCCCATGAGCTTGGAGGACTGCATCCATAAATCTCTGAAATGACTCGAATAGCTTATTAAAAAGGGATCTGGAATGGCAAAGAAAGTGTTCTTGGAGGACTTCCAGAGTTCATCAAGATTCTTTGGATTCATTTTCAATGCCTCCTCCTCCATCTTACCCCAGACATACTCAATAATTTTCATGTCTTGTGACTGGGCTGGCCAATCCTGAAGCACCTTGACCTTTGCTTTCAGGAACTTTGATGTGGAGGCTGAAGTATGAGAAGGTGCGCTATTCCTGATGAAGAATTTGCCCTCTCCTGTGGTTTGTAATGTAATGGGCAGCACAAATGTCTTGATACCTCAGGCTGTTGATGTTGCCATCCACTCTGCAGATCTCCCGCATGACCCATTACTGAATGTAAACCCAAACCATGATTTATCCTTCGCCAAACTTGACTGATTTCTGTGAGAATCTTGGGTCCATGCGGGTTCCAGTAGGTCCTCTGCAGCATTTGTGATGACTGGGATGCAGTTCAACAAATAATTCAAAATGATCAATCAGAAGTCAAGTTATTATTTGTTGTTCTTACAACTGGGATTGACAACAAGACTTTTGTCAGGTAGTGTATATTTATACTGTATTTAACATACTGTCAACTAAAATCATAATGCCTATTAAAAGTATGTATACATATTGTGATAAAATGGAAAGTAAAACTATAGGCAAAATAAAAGGTTCAATCATTACATTAAAGGCAAGGTCATGGTTATCATAACTCACATTACCATACTAATGTTTAGAAACAATATAAAAAACAAACAAACAAACACAAAAATACACAAACTCACTCAAAAAACACACTCAAACAAAAACACTAATAAACACACACTCACTCAAACACAAAAATACACATGAAAACACACCTAAATACAAACACATAATGACTCAAGCACAAAAATACTTATTCAAACACACACACACACAAACACGCATTAATAAACAAATGCATGCACTCACTCAAACACAAATGAACACACTCAAACCCAATTTCGATTTATGAAACACACGTTAATAAACAGACACACACTTTTTCAAACACAAAAAAACACAAGCATACACAAATATAAACATGCAAACACCCACACTCAAACACAGACAAACACTCACTCAAACACTTTAACACACTCACACATGCAGCCATTAACAAACACACACACACACTCAAGCACAAAATTAAAACCACACAAACACACCAATAAACACAGAACACACTCACACACATAAACACAATGGCTCAAACACAAAAACACTAACTCATTCAAACATAAACAGACACGCACTCACTCAAACACGCGTACAGAAACACAAATAATCACACTCAAACAC